>JAJKFI010000106.1:1021726-1064018 GCA_029204185.1 Lerista edwardsae | reverse complement strand
ACACACACACACACACACACACACACACACACACACACACACACACAGATGGTTTTCTGGGGTCCACAGAAGCTGGGCACAACGGACCACAATCTCTGAGGGCCTCAGAATGCTTGTTAGGCTGAAAAATGTCACTTCTGGTTTTTGCTGAAAACTGGAAGTGACTTTTTTGGCTTTGACGGGGATTTTGAGATCCCCAGCAGCTGTGAGTGGTTGCTTCTGCGGGCCTTAGAAAAGCCTCTGGTGGGGTTTGGAGGTAGGAGGGATGGCCCCAATATGTGGGTTTGAATACACATAGATTGCAGGGGTTCTGGGAACAGAACCCCCACAGATATCGAGGGCCTACTATGTAGATAGTGGCTAAGGGACTGAGCTGGAAATCAGGACCCCCTGCCTTGAATCTCACTGCAGGACCTGATTTGAATCTCACTAAGTCCCCCAGGTGGTCTTAAACAAGTGACTCCCTCTTGGCCTCAGTCTTCCCGTCTGTAGTATGGGGATAAAAGCATTCGTCTTATAGGGTTGTTGTAAGGACTCTGCTGAGATAATATATGTAATGTGTTTATCCACACATTTTGGATATTATTATAGTCAAAAAAATTACGAACTTAGAATTTAAAAAAGGGAAATGATTCATTTTCTTGCTCACCTCAACATGGAACATTGGATCAAATGTTGCTGGGAATGATTTGCGCTTATCCAAACATCTGGGCATCAAAGGCTTTTGCAGGCTCCACGTTGGCAATGGCTCTGTTTTCCTGTGAGGGTAACGCCTGGAAAAGACTGTGCAGGAACGGCATCACTCTTGAATAGCTCCCCTTGTTCTCTCCAGCCTCTGGAGCGTCATGGTAGTTGAAGGCAATGGCAAGGCTATAAAGCATGCACAGCACCAGCTGTAAACCCAGCAGTGGTGTGACCTTGCTGAGATGATTTGGCTGCTCTGTTTTGAGCACACACGCGTATAGGAAAGTGTTCTGGACTTCAGCATGCTGTCAAAATCCTTGTGTTGCTTTGTGTGATTCAGGACTTTGAGACGGGTGCAGGATTGGGAGTTGGGAAGTGGAAAAGACTGAAAATTTGAGTGAGGTGCTTCCATCGTTCCCAGCTGGCAGAGGCAGCCCCAGGACGGCACATCCATGAGGCCAACTGAGTCAGTTGCCTTAGGCAGCAGCTTGGTGGAGGGTGGGCATCTCCACCTGCCCACTTGCTTCACTGCGCATCCTCCTCCTCCTCCCACTCCCTGGATTGAACCAGAAGTGTGGAGGAGAGGCTGCTGTTCTGCTCTACCCCCTCCTTCCTTTTTCAATACAGGGAGCAAGAGAAGCAGTGCATCACCAAGGAAGAGGGGGCAGCGTTTGGCACACTGCCTCCAGTCCTAGGGGGCTCATCCTGATTTGGGGGTCATTGTCCTTGGGAAACTACTGTCCCCATCTTTGCTTTTTGTGGACATTAAATTTGCTGGGGTGGGTTGCTGAACTCAGAAAATAGAGAGACCAGATCTCAGAAGAGTCTCCACAAGTGTCTAGAAGAGTCTCAGAAGAGTGTCTAGAAGTGACATCTCAGACTGGGATGGTTTTTGACTGTCGTGCCCTTGCTTGGAAATGCACCACATGGCATCAGTGACTTTTAACAGGTGTCCTGCCGCAGCATGGGTGTGCTGTGAAAGATCTGCAGGTATACCACAGGAATTTGGAGCCCAGTGGTTGAAAATCGCTGCAAAACTCTTCCAGGTTCCGCAACTCTGTTTCTAGTATAGGGCAACTGTCTGTAATAACAACTTGTCTGTCCCTCTTCTTCCATAGGCACTACAGACAGTTGCCCTAGAAACAGAACCACAGAGTCTGGAAGAATCTCTGGGAATCTAGAAGTGACAACACAAGAGATGAATACCATAGAGAAGACCATAGAGGTCAGTATGCCGGGGGAAGAAAAATGTTGAAAATCACTGGTTTAAGGGAACAGGATGCCTTCAGGCAGCTGAGGGTGGTGGAATAAGGGTGTAATGGGATGTGAGAGCAAAGGAGGGATGAGTCTGCAGAGCTTGGGCGGTAAGGCCATAGCTCAGCCTCTGTCTGATGCCCTGATCAACGTAGCTAAGAGTCAGGTTCCTCACCTGAGATTTTATTAATTTGGTGCTGGATTTGGTACTGCACTTGATGATGGTTTCTTTTAAATAAGAAGCTGATTTATTAAGTTTTTTTTTTTTTAATGACAAAAACAGGATGCAAATCTTCACAGTAATTCATCAAATGATCTGGTTTGGGTTTCCATTTGCTTAGCTCATGCACAATCTCAGAAACAGGAGGACAAGGAGTGGGGGGCTAGCAGCCAGCCAGAATCACAGGCTGGGGAAATAGTGGTCATCTCAGAGCAACAGGTCAGAGGGCAAGGGCAGCCTATCAGCGGCAAGCAAGAAGTGACACTCCTTAAAAATGAGTGCGTGGTTCCAAAGAATGAATCTCTGCCTCCTCCTGCTGGTGGGAATGTGAACTGCACCCAGTAGGATATGGGCCATTTCCTTCTGGCTCCATATAATTGTAGGTAGGCTGATAGATGTGGCCATTGGCTATTATAGCACAGTGCATCTTGCAGGTCCAGTGCAAAGACAGCACTCGGGTAGCTCCTGAGCATGCCCACACAGAGCCTTCAGCCGCTCTGCGTATTTGCATAATGCCATTGCCCAGGGCAAGCTGTGCAGAGCACATGAAGCGGCACGCTTGTGTATGATAATGGGAAGAAATATTGTAATGCAACTAAAACAAATTAAAAGCATACAGGAGAGATTGTGGGGGCTGATTACGCCAGGTACGATGCCGACTGGCTCACAGCCAGGACTCCTTGGTATTACTCATGAACAACAGCGATTAGCAACAAGAATCTTGCACTGTATTGTCTCCTTGGCATTAGGACTATCACAATGATGCTCACGTTCGCAGCATCAGACTAGATCCAAGGGGCTTTTCTTTCTTTCTTTCTTTCTTTCTTTCTTTCTTTCTTTCTTTCTTTCTTTCTTTCTTTCTTTCTTTCTTTCTTTCTTTCTTTCTTTCTTTCTTTCTTTCTTTCTTTCTTTCTTTCTTTCTTTCTTTCTTTCTTTTTTGCAAAATAGCTGTCCACACAGTAAAAAAAATGGTCTTGCCTGGAGCAAGCTGAATCCCCAGGCAACATAGAGCAGTAGTGTTGTCCATTTGCAATTCTGACGAACCATTTATATTTCAGGAGCCGGGTACACAGGAAGTAGACCACTTCTAATTTGCCAATGAATTCATGATTAACGTAGTTTAATCCCATCATCCCTTGCACATGCAGTCAAATGCAGAGGGGGGAGGTTCCAACCATGGTTGATGTCAGGACCAAGCCGTACCTAGGACAGAAACACGATTGAGGGCTCCTCTGGGAATGAAGAAATGCCTCATTTGGCAGAGGCCTCCAGTGGTGGTTGGAATCCCCTGAGTCTGCAGCTCAGATGGACAGCTAGAATTTGCCCTTCCCATAATGTTCCACTTGAGAAGCGTTGGAACTCAAAGGATTCTGTCTGGGTAGTGGTAATGTAAAGCTCATGCCCTAAATTGAGATCCTGCTCTGATTCAGGAAAGGGTAGGGCGTTCTACTGTTGTAAAACCTTTCTTAGCCCTCGAACCACAGATTCTGAATGCTTTGAAGTGTCTCTTTTTCTGTAAGAAGCACTGTGTCCTATCAGCTGTGTTCACACAGTTCTGGGTTCTTACAGATCTAATGCCATGTTATCCACAAACACCTCCCCCTCTCCCACCGCCAAGTAGAAGATCCGTTTCCACTCATTCCAGCCCAGACTCATGACAGAGTGTGAAGGCTGCAGCTTCCACCAATGTGAGGATTAGTATAAGCACCTCTTTGTAGCCAGTAGAGGCTGTCGAAATCTTGCAAGTCAAACTTCGAATTTGGACACCTGTCTCTGTGGCAGCCTGCCTCTTGAGTGCATGAAATTTGCACACAGCTGTCAGAGCATGAAATGGGGGGGGGGGAACAAGGGGGTTTGCGTGTGTGTATTTTTCAGCTGGCTCTCTTCCCACTTGGCTGATGAAAGTAGGAACCCATGTTACAAAAACACAGAGAGACAGACATTTCACTTCCATACAATTTGACAGACACAAATACACTATACGTAAAATGATTTACCGAGCCAGGATCATTTTTTTTCCCAGAGCAATTTGTGAGCTCTGCGATGCATAAAGGCTCTGTGAAAGCTAAATGGGATTTGGGAATGGAGGGCACAGAAAGAGGATAGACCCAGAACTGAACTCATCAAGAGGGAGTGGGGCACCAATTCATGGGCTTTGCTGCTACAGGATGTGATGATGGCTACTTGCCTCGATAGCTTTAAAAATGGAGATGGTAATGGAGAGGCCTCCCAAAGGCTTTTTAGCACATTGGCTAGGTGGAACTTCTAGATTCAGAGACAGTCTATCTCTGTATACTAGTTGTTGGGGAGGACACCACAGCAGGAGATGGACTCTGCTTTCATGTCCTGTTTGTGGGCTTCCTGGAGACATCAAATTGGTCATTATAGAAGGCCTCCGGTATGATTAATCACACCCCAGGTTTTCCCCCACCCCCAAGGATTTTCCATTTCCGAAAGCATATGCATTCCTTCATTATTCATCAGCTGAAAAGCTGGACAGGCATTTAATCTACAGCAGATGGGTCATGAGCCAATTTCAGATGGGTTGCATAGCACCTAGAGCAGCCATCATTGAAAATATGGGAAGATGGGACACTGGAAAGGGGGAGGGCTGTGTGGTTATTTTGCTTGTGTCAAGGTTGTAAATAGGCTTTTTTTCCCCTTTCTGATTCACTTTGCTATTGGAAAAGGGCAGAGAAATAACCCAATGTACCGCTGCATTCTCAGGAAAGCAACAGGCTCTGGTATCATAATGACAACACTTCCGACCATGATATCAGTTTTGGTGGGTCCCAAACAGATTGTTATTCTAAAAAGTGGGTCCTAGTGCTAAAAAGTTTGAGAATCATTGATCTACAGAATAAAGCTATACTAGGAAAATTATCCTACAATAGATTGTCAATAGAGCGCTGCATTTGCACCATTGTTTGAAGTGGCAACTCCATGTGCCTTAAAATTTGTGTACCTTAATTGATGTGCATTTGCACAAGAGGCAAGATGCCCCCAGTGTCCGCTTAGAGATTTTTCTTCTGGAGTAGCAATTTTCAACATTTTACTTCTTGCAGCACACAGACCTCTATGGTCTTCTCTATGGTGTTCTTGCTTCGTGTTATGTCACTTCCGGCTTCTGGGAGACTCTTCCTGGTTCAGTGGCTCTGTTTCTAGGGTAGCTGTCTGTAGCAACAAATTGCCTGTCCTTCTTCTAACGTTTGTCCTGCTAACTGGGCAAGAGACACTTTTCCAAGTGGTGTTACTCATATATTTAGCAGGGGGAGAGTAATTGTTCCTCTTCATCCCAGCTCAGTGTCTTTTCTAGTGACTGCTGCAGGAGGTATTCTGCATTTTTTAGATTGTGAGCCTTTTTGGGACAGAGAACCATTTAACTTTATTATTATTTGCCTGTAAACCATTTTGGGGAACTTCATGTTGAAAAGCGGAATATACATTTTTGATGGATGGATGGATTGATGGATTGATGGATTGATTGATAGATTGATTCTTCCTCCACTGACTGCATTCATTACTACAGATTCATTACTACATCACCCTGGAAACAGAGTTGCAGAACCCAGAAGAGTTTTTCAGCTATTGTCAGCCACAGTGCTCCAAATATCCATGGCACACCGGCAGACCTTTCATGACACATAACACCCAGGTACTGTGGCACATTGGCTAAAAATCACTCTTCTCTAGACACTCAAGGAGGGGGGAACTGAACCTTGAGGTTGCAGTTAATTTCTAGCACATGCTCTAATATAAATGTTTTATACACTAATACTGAATAAAAGTAGCAGAAATTCTAACTTTGTGTTTTTTTATTAAGACTTCTTATATACCACTTTTTAACAGTCATTCACAAATTTGAACCACCACAAAGTTCACTGTGTCACAAAAGTAGACACAGCTTTCAATTAGACGTGTTCTGTTGCAACATTCTATCATTAAAGTATCATCTGTCAACACTCCGCCTTTCTTACATATTATAAATTCAGATTTACATGCCTAATATTAAAGACATCAACCTGGCATGACCAGTTTGGCTGTGTCTGTCTCAATAACACACCCTACTGACTTATGTAACATTTTCAACATGTCTCTTTTCACTGCCCAGATACACATCATATTGGTCAGTTCCAGTCATCCCTCTGCAGCTACTGCCCCAGGGAGTGAAGTGGGACCCACTGGGCTGCAGACATGGGGTCTAGGTCAGGACTGAAGAGCAGGAGACTGCAGATCAGAGGCTGAAGCGGAGGCAGGCAGAAGCAGAGGGCAAGGCTAAAAGCCACACTCGCAAACAGAGCTGGCTCTCGGAAGCACCCCCAGCATGGAACTGATGTACCACCAAAAGTCTGCTTGACACTGAAAAGTTGGAATAAAATAAAAGCACTGAAAACCACAGATCCAGTTCATACATCAGGGCTTGCTTCCTCCTCCTCCTCCTGAGCAGGCCCATGGAAAAGGATGCCTTACACTCCAGATTCCAGAGATCAGCACTGATTCATGGTCACATCTGTTTTGGGATCCTGGGAGTGATGGAATGTGGGCCAGAATTAGATCAGGGGTCCAGAAATGGGAGGTTTTTTGATCAGGGGAGAGTTGATCAAAGGCGGCCTTATCAGAGTCTAAGGGTGCAATCCTAACCTGGAGTTAGGCCGGCACAGTTAGGCCAGCAAAGTTTGGCCGGCACAAGGGACACCGTAAAGTGCATTTGGGCTGCTCTTGGAGTCAGGGAGGACAGTGCACGTCTGTGTACTGGCCTCTCTGACTGCGAGAGTGGTCCAAACATTACAGTGTCCCTTATGCTAACTGGGCAAGAGGCACTTTTACAAGTGGTGTTCCTCTTATATTTAGCAGGGGGAGAGTAATTGTCCCTCTTCACTGCTTTGCAGTCTCTCTCTAGTGGCTGTTGCTGGTGGTGTTCTGTATTTTGTTTTAGATTGTGAGCCTTTGGGACAGGGAGCCATTTAACTTTATTATTATTATTATTATTATTATTATTATTATTATTATTATTAGTAGTAGTAGTAGTAGTAGTAGTAGTAGTAGTATTTGCCTGTAAACCTCTTTGTGAGCTTTGTGTTCAAAAGTGGTATATAAATACTAGTGATTGATTGATTATGACAGCCAAACTTGGCTGGCCTAACTGTGCTAGCCTAACTCCAGGTTAGGATTGCGCTCACAACTGGTAAGAGTGGATCTTTGAATGAGGGCACTTTGAATGAGGGCAACCAATTCAGTTCCCATCAAACTAAGGTTGACACCTTTTCCTTCTCCAAATGTTGAGCAATTAAAATTCTTGCGGCCTCATCATAATTTTAACAAAAGATCCCCAAAACAGCAAGGCTCGGGACGACAGAGAGCCAGTGAATGACTACGGGCAGGGACCAGAAAACAGATCAATAGACAGTTGGAAGGTTTGCACTGGCACAGTAACAGGTATGGAGAGGACTGCAAGAGAGCACCGTGTCAGCACTTGCAGTGCGCTATAGCCCTCCCCACACTCCACTCCCCCCTTGCCCCCATGTTCTTTGAGTCCCCAGGCCCTCGTCAAAGAAACAGCACTCACTTGAAGGGATTTTGGCATGCATGGTGTTACACACCTCTATTACCAGCTAATGATCTGATCAATCACTGGGGCTGTCAGATCAGTGTGTAGATAAAGATGGCCGGGTGCCAGGAATTAGATCCAGGATGACGGTTTGATGTTATCGTGGTACAATTAGGCTACAAGCCTTGCTTTGCAATGGAGGCCAAGAGCAGGGATTTATGAGGATAGACCTTCCTGGGCAGATCATCCAGGACGGATCTGAAGGCAACACCTCTACCTTCTAGGGACATTCTTATTTCCTCATACCTCTTTCCTCTTCCTCTGTCTGTTTTTGCCTGTTGAGGATATCAGCTTAACTACTGTCAGTTCCCAGAATTGCCGTTTTTCTTCCAGGCTTAACTCCTTCCCCAGAGTCTCTTCAAGTCTCATCTCAGAGGGGGAAGTGGACACATCCTGTCTCCAGCACATAAATGCACGCGCATGGACATTAAAGCACCCATGCAGGCCCCTGCCTGCTATGTCCCACATTAGAGGTTGAACTACTTATGAACATGCTTGTTTTTTTCTAATGTAAATTATGCAGAAAATAGGCAGCTGCAGAGCAGATGAGTACAACACACAGCACATTAAGAACTTTATTTTATTTGAAATGCCCAGATCAGATTATTTAATTTCTAGATCGTGAGTAGGCATGCCGGACCGGGGGGGGGGGCAGGCGGGCCTGGGATGCTGCTCCATTCAGGCTGCGTGGCTTCCTCGGCTCTGCACCAGCTATACAGCAGGAACCCATAGAGGAGGCTGGAGCCTCCCTGGAGCAAAGGCGCGAACATGCCCTTGCCCCAGGGAGGCTCCCCAGCGCACTGAAGCTGCACTGGATTTAGCACAGGCCCGCCGGCACAGTTTAAGATTGCACTCATTCATTTATAAAACTTGTTTTTGGCCCGCGAAAAATTTCGGCCCGCCGGCCTTGCTATTCCAGCGCAGTTTAGGACTGCGCTCTGAATAAAACCATCAGAATAATGTAATACAGCTCTTTTCATCCATTGTATCACGGCAGATTGGTGTGCCATGAAAGGTCCGTATGTGTGTTGTAGGAGTTTGGAGCACAGCGTTGAAAATCACCGATTTTCTGTGGTTCTGTTTCTAGGGCAATTGTCTGTAGTAATGAATGGTCTGTCCCTCTTCCTCGGCTGGCAGAACCATTCATTCCTGCAGACCATTGCTGTAGAAACAGAGCCACAGAACCAGGAAGAGCCCCCTGGAAGCTGGAAGTGACATCACAAGAGGCAAAGACGCCCTCGAGAAGACCATAGAGGTCAGTGTGCCGTGAGAAGAAAAACTGTGAAAATCGCTTACGTAATTGTTTTGGGTGTGGTGTGGTGTGGTGGTGCTGGAGCAGTGATCCAGGGTTGGGGTGCTGCAAGCAGAATGAAATACTAAGGCATGGCAATGACAAGGCGACAATATTCCCCTGTGTGTGGGGGGGGCAAAGTGGGTTGTTTACCATCCGTGGTGGTTGCCTTAAAACCGCAGCGCAATGTTTTGGATCTTCCCCTACCAAGTAGCTAGCGGGGGGAGAGGGGGGAGGGAGGATCTGGCAGATACGGTTCCTGGTCGGAGTCCTCAGGGGCTTCGGTCTGGATATAAAAAGGAGAAGAAAGCAAAAGAAATTATTACTCCACACCTGAATAAAATACCAGGTGTAACATCCAACTAATTATGCCACCGGTTTTTACAGCAGGGAGTTTAACTGCTTTTTTTTTTTTCAAAAAAAGGGGGGAAAGAAAAGGGGGGAAATAAAATCAAAGGGTAAAGATTGAAAAACACGTATGAGAAGGTATAAAACAAGATTTATATCTACATAATTTCCTCTAATTGCTGATAGAAGATGTTAATTTTCCTTTTGATGCTTCACTTAATGCCTCGGGCTGTTGGCGTGGCTGCCAGGGATGGCAGGGAGTCAAGGGAGATTAGCACAGAGGTTCTTCGACTTGGTAGCCAGAGTGAAGGGTTTAGCAACAAAGGGGGAACACAAAGTGGAAGTAAAAAGAGCATCAGTTATGCCTTCATCGTTGTCGTTCCCCCCCCCCCCAAAAAAAACAACCATGGAAGTTACTGAGTAGCACAAGAATATATTCCATCTCTGTTTTCATCCTACAGGAATACCAGCCTCCCAAATGGGTGGAGTCAGGAGAGGCGGAGCCAGCAAGGGGCAGGATGGAAATGGGAAAGTAAGGGGTGGGGCTAGGCAGTAATCTTCAGGGCACGGCAGAGCTAAGGTGAACCATTGTGGGTCATGGGTGAAGTGTGGCAAAATCTAGTCAGTTGAGGATAGGCTTGACAGAGCCAGGGCAGAAAACAGAAACAGACTCTGGTATGCTGGGTGACAGCCTGGGCTAGGTTGCAGAAGAACCACTTGGATGTCAATCCGACTGGGGAAGAAACAACTGTGGGGTCCCCCAAAAGGGACAGGGATCAAGTTCTAGAGCAGCAGTCCAGAGGTATGGGCTCTGAAGCAGGGTCTGGTGGACAGGCATGGGTTCTCCTGCAGGGCCACTGTGTATGGTTGTGCAGGTTGTGCATTGCGCAAGAGCGCACATCTATGAGGACGCCATTCACACTGGAAGGAGGAGGACTGCAGGTGCAATGTCACTTCCCCGGCAAGAAGGAAGTGACATTTTTCTATTTCTAATGTCTTTTTCTGATGTGCACAAAGGCACCATATGGGCTAGTGGCGGTTCTTAGTCCTTGAGGGTTTGCTGAGAGAATGTTCAAGACTGCTGTCACTGCACTCTAGATGGTGCCCAGTAGCATAGCTGGAGGAGGGTCTCAATGGTAAGTATTGCAGGTCCTGCAACATGCTGTGTAAGTGGCCCCTCCCAATCGCCATACAGTAGGTGCCATTCTGGGCAGTGATGGCAATGCGCAGGCGCTTGCCAAGTCAAACAGCATCCCCTGTGCATTGCTGTCTGGAATGGCTCCTACGGCAAGTGGGAGGGGCCACTTACATGGTGCATTGGAGTGCCTGCAGTACTTATCATTTTGCTGCCCTCTAGCTATGTTGCTGGGGTTTCTTGGACAAGTAGTCCCTATTCCAGTCCCCACCAGGAAAAGATGCCAACATCTACTGCTCATTTCCCCATTGCACTTTGGGGAAATGGCACTTTGCAGTGGGAGAAGGGACCAGAGAGGAGGCAACTGTGGTGGGGGTTTCACCCTTGAGCCATTGCACATGCTCAGTTCAATTGCTCACAAAAGTTCGAGCCTTGGCAAGCAGGTCTGTGTTTGGCTCTTGTCTGCTTGTGAGCACTGAAGCGGGAGGGGGGGGTCACTTGGTTGCGCACCGGCTCACATGTTTTCAAACCCTCCACGGAGCACAATAAAAAAGAATGTTACAGGTGGATTAATGATTACCCCAATTGCATCAAGGGACGCTGGCAAAGTTCTCCGAGATTAAAATTAGAACAAGATGGAAAGGGGTCAGGAAGAAAGGTGAACTTTTGATCCAATTAAAGATGAGTGGGGAGGGGCAGGACTTGCTCCCACTACTTATTTCAAGTGTCAAATGTTGATCAATTCACAGGCCAGATTTGGATTTCAGGAGCCAAGAGGATCTATGTGCAGACCTGATCCAGTGCAACAAGCCAAGAGCGCTCCATGAAGTCTTGATTTCCTCACCAGCAAATGCTGACATGAGTGATGTGAGCTGACCGCAAGCCAGATGCTTCAAAGACAGAGCAAGTCGTTTGGGAAAACCCCGAAGTCGTTGGCACTGGAGAGCATGTTAAGGAGCTGCCTCTTCAGCCTTCAGGCACCAAATGAGTTGGATTAAACGGCAACATTTGGATAATGTGCGCCGAGAATAAGATGAGGCTGGATCTGAGAAGACATGCCAGCTTCACGGAGTTTCAGAAATTGCATCTGCTGGCATTTGGGCTCTCCGAAAGACAAATTGAGGGCACAATCTCACAGAAGGGAGGGACCAGGGCACCCTTGTTGCTAGTGGCAGACCTACAATTATGCGGGAGGGGCAATTGCCCCGGTCGCCACCTGCCACAGGCTTTGCACAGCGTGCCAAAAGCATTCTGAAGGCTTCAGAACCCCTGTAAATAATGCTTCCAGTTTTCATCGAAAAACCAGAAGTATTGTTTAAAAGTATTCTGAAGCTTCCAGAATGCATTCAGTGCGCGACGGGACGGGCAGCACACTGGTCAGGGACACAAATGCTTGTTGCAAGCAGAAGGTCCAAAGTTCAATCCCAGGTGGGGCTGGGAAAAGACCTCAGCCTGGAAGACCAGACCGTGGGCTCATCCCAGGAAATGGACTGGCTGCAGGTTCGAGGAAGACACAATGCCGTATTTCTTCACACTTGCTAATTATCAACTTGTAGGACTTGTTCCCACAAAATGTGGCGACAGCCACTGGTTTAGGTGTTTTTGAAGGGGGATAAGGCACATTCACAGAGGAGGTGGTCCATCAATGGGTCGGAGCCATGAGATCCACACAGAACCTCCTTGTGCAGTGCTGGAGTCCCTCTGGGTTTGAAATGGGCAGAGCTGTTGCCTTCACGCTCTGCTTGTGGGCTTCCTGTTGGCACCTGGCTACTCACTGTTGGAAACAGGTCAATCTTTGGTGTAATCTTGCAGGGTTGCTTCTTATGCTTCCAGAATCCAGACCCCAGCATTTGCACTGCCAGCTTCTGTGAAGATGCCTGAATTGAACCCATGTGCTAAAGCCATTTAGGAGGATGACAGCGCAATCCTAACCAACTTTCCAGCGCTGACATAGCTGTGCCAGTGGGGCATGTGCTGCATCCTGTAGTTGGGGGGGCAGTCACAGAGACCTCCTCAAGGTAAGGAAATGTTTGTTCCCTCAGCTCGGAGTTGCATTGCCCTTACCCCAGTGCTGGAAAGTCGGTTAGGTTGCTCCCTGCGGGTGATACATGATTCACAAACTCTCGGGCAGCCCAGTCCTAAGCCCTAGCTGTGCCCTGGGTTATAGCAGCACCAAAATGGCTGCCACCGTATCCTGCTGGGCCGAGGCAGCCGCCAGAGCCTCCTTAGGGTAACAGAATGTTTGTTCCCTTACCGCATGTAAAGCCACGGTGGCCCCAATGGGTAGGCCCATGTAGGGCTTCACAATTTCGAATGGCTGCAATTTCCGTCCCCCTTCTGGGCCCAGTCCTCCCCATGGGCTGCCCTCCCTCTGCCCAGTTCTGCTCCCTGGTACAGACACTCTACAAGTGGTCTTGCAGTGGGACAGATGCTCTACAGGTGTGTGTGGGAGATGAATCCACATACTGTGGGGGAGGGCCACGTACAAGTGGGAGCCAACCTCCTCAGGGGTCCCCTTTGAAAAGTCTTGCCCTACTTACAGCTTAGTGTTTTCTCAGTACGTACTTGGCATGCTTGCCAGCCTTCCTTGGCATCTCTTTTGTAATCTTTATCGAGAGTTCCTTCAGGATCTTCAAGTGCAATTTACAGAGAGACAGGCTTTGTCTGCAAAGCAAAGAATGAAAGAGGAAGAATAACAAACAGAGACTGGAAATTGGTACTGAAACAGGCACAAACAGAATCTCTTCCTGTCCCCGCTTTCCTGTATCTCCCAGATATTATCTTTCTTTTGGATTCTGTGCTACTTCCTTCTTTTACTCTCATTCCCAGGCGCACCTTGTTTTCTTCAAGAAAAACAAAAAAATAGACATTTTTGGCAAATAGACAGCTAAAGTGGAGTCAAAATCCTGCTCCCCATCTTGCTGTCCTTGAGCAGCCTGTGAAACTGGGACAGCGTCTCAGGGGTTTGGGGGTTTGGCCTGAAGAACTGACCAGCAGTAGCATGTTTTTCAGAAGCTGCTGGTCACCGCCATTTTTGTACTTACAACTTCCCTAACTGAACACACTGTTGTGGTGCATGCAGGACCACAAGCACTTGCGAGAAGGAGCACAACCAGCAGTAGGTGCTATCTCCACAAAATAGGCCATGGTTGGAAAAGTCCCCTCAACCCCTTTGAGGGTTCTTTTGGCTGATCTTTTAGCTCTGCCTTTTTGAGCAGGCCACCCTCACAGTCCAGGACTCAAAATTCACCCACCTTGCTGAATCTGAACCTGGCCTTGTTTAATTCCAGAAACGCTGGCGGGAAAAGCATCTTCTCACTGGAGCCACAAGCTCATTAGGCAGCCATATGCCATCCATTTTTTTCTTTTCAACCTTAACCTGCCCAACTGTAGAATAATAACAGCCCAATATTGAACCCAGCAGTGCCCAGGGCTCTAGCAGAGCCAAAATGGCAGCCGCTGGATCATGAGGCTGCCAGGATACTGCGGGAGGCCTCCTCGGGGGAAGGGAGCATTTGCAGCCAGTGGAGATTGCAGCCAGTGATGATGGGTCTCCTTGGCTCTGCACCTGAACGGGTACAGAGTCAAGGAGGCCTGTGTCAGGGCACCCGGCTTGGGAGGGGGTTCAGAATTTGTTGGCAGGGCCTACTGCCATCTCCATCCCCTCCCAGGACCAAACCTCCACCCAATTCGGCCTGCTCCCCACCTCTCCCCCACCCCAAAAACCCTAATGCTGGCCAAGCGTCAATGGGTGCTGAGGCCCACCACTGACTGGCCCTGGCCTGGCCCAGCGCTCCCTCCTCCTGCAGTGCCACAAGCATGCATAACATGGGGGTGCGAGCAGACATCCATCGCTAGAACCCTCAGGATCGGGCTCTAATTCTTGCTCCCTGTGCAGGGCTGTGGTAAGATTTACTGGGTTTAATGCATCTGAATAGTACTTAGGATTTTCAATGATATAAATGCTAATTATTACTATATTAGAGTTACACACACACACACACACACACACAGAGAGAGAGAGAGAGAGAGAGAGAGAGAGAGAGAGAGAGAGAACTGTTGATGCAACGGTTGCCACTTGCAGAATCCTTGTGTGAAGCAAACAAACATTGTGGGAACAGGAGGTGAGCGGATGAGTCAGCTGCTGAAGCCATCTGCACAAATTGGCAACCATAAAATAAAACCAACCACAACGATGGGCCTATATGTTTAAAATTATTAAGTGCAAATTTTATACAGGAGCTTTCTGTATGAATCAGTGGAGGGTGTCAGGAACAGGAGGCCTGGAGCTGCAGCTTCATGAAGCCCCGAGGCAGATTCAGAGTGGCCCTGTGAACATTTGCAGTTGGTCCTCAGTGTCCGCGGCGGATATGCTCCAGGACTCTCCGCTGATACCGAAATCCATGGATAATTAAATCTGTGGGGGATCGGGCATAGCGCCACAATACTTGGGGGCCACTCCCAGCCTTCCCGTGATCACACATGGCCTCCTCACCTCCCCAGAAGCCTCCCGGGCACAACCGGACACAAGTCCCTCCTGGTTCATGCCTGTGACTTTTGGTCATGTCCAGGAGGTGTTCTGAGACACAGGAGGCTGCGCATGTTCACATCTGGGAGATCCTCTGAGGCCCTCCAGCTGCAGGCTCGACGTCCACGGATACTCAGATCTGCGGGTGCTGAGCGTGTGGATAAGGAGGGCTCTCTGTCAGTGGTGTCATTCAAATGATTTAGGAACAGGAACTCACTTTTGATTGGCACTTGTCGGGAACCCAGAACCAGCCACAGAGCCCGTTAGGATCCGGAACGCCCGTTCTGGTCCATTCCCCCTGAATGACATCACTGCTCTCTGTACTTGAAATGAAATATGTAGCAGAACTAAACATCCTGAGAATAAAATGTGGCTAAAAGTCCCTTGCGCCTTGGGTTTCGTGCTTGCGTCTAGGCACTATTTTAGAAATATTGCCACAAAACACATGCGGTGATCAGACAAGCCTTTTCCTAACCCATCGGTCTGTTTTTTAAAACATTTATCCACACAAAGCGAGGACTGCAGCGAGGCAAAATGTTCAGCCTTTTAATGACTTACATAATTAAGGGCTGTTTTAATCCCTCTGCTCTTTTATTAATGGCCTATTTTAGGCGTGCTTTGCCAATGACACAGTGGTGGAATGATGCTGGGAATATGCTATTCATCTTGTGGCTGTCTTCCGAAAAGCATTCCATGGGTTAATGTGCTGGGCCCGATACATGTGTGCTTTTATTAATAAGTGGGGACAATGCCCCCAAGGATACAGGATGGCTCATTTAATAGTTAGAACATTTCTTCAGTAATGTCATTTTAATTGAAGATGCCAGATGGCAAATGGCACCCAGTTCTCCTGAACGCAAATGAATCGCGGGGGCCTGGTTAGAGAGACGTGTTAAAGCTGGGCAAGCAACAGAAAACACTTCTGCGGATAAAACTTCCTGATTCCATGCAAGGAAACCGTGAGCTTGAAATCAGGACTGGAGGGTGAACGGAATAAGCTTTCAGATTTTGTAGTTCCAAAATAAGTGTCTGCTGCCAGGTTTTGTATCCTTTTATCCAAGACATCCTGTGTGTATTCCTCACTGAGCTCGAAATCTTGATAGTGCGTGTGAAAGAGACACCACAATTGGCAAAATTGGAAAAACATGTTCTGTCTTTTTGTCACCACTTCCTGTTGCACAGTGGTGACAGCACCCCCTAGTGGCCACCATCTGGAAGCCCCCATTTTTACGTTCCAGAACAATATGCAATCCTTACGTAAAGTTGTTCAGGAATAGGCCAAAGGAGGAGGAGCTCCAAAGGCGGGCTTTTTGCATTTAAGGCAATGCAATAACCTGGAAGGTCGGGGGCAATGTGATTACACCATTACACCACCCCCAAACTTCCGGAATGCTGGGCTTCTGCAGGTAAGTGCTGACCAGGCACCATTCATCCCAGGGACACCTCAGGCTCTACACACCATTGGGGACGCACAAGGTGGCACCAAATTTGACAGCATTATGACACAGGTAACCCTCCACTACAGAGTCACCCATCTCTTCTGCTCTAGTTTCTGCAATCAGCTTTCAGAAATCCCCCATTTGAACCACATACTATCATCTCTCTTGGGCACATGGAGCAGGGATTTTTGTCCAACATATTTTCTACATTAAGCCTTGTGACAGGCTTTAAATTATTATCTTGCCATTTAAAAGCCGACTGCATGAAAAAAAAAAACCCTATGCTACTCACAGGCTACTCACAGGCTACAACACTGTGGTAAATCAAGGAGGCTGCTGGGAAAGAGCTTGAGACACGGCACAAATTATTCATAACCAATTACGGCGATTCCATTAGAGTTCTGAGTTGACGAGCCCCAGAGAAGATAGAGGCTCTATTAAGACCTGTAAACTTGTTAATGGATCCACTTGTAGATAGTTCAGGTGTGTAGGGAGGGAGGGGGAGAAAACTGTGCAATCTATTTTCCTGCCCGAGTTCTTGCGGTTGCTGAGTAAATGGACTTTTACAATATCTGGAAGGATGGAATCTTATGGAAAAACCCCAGGCATCTGCTCAACACCTGCTAATTGACATCAATGACTTACTGAATTCAGGAGCCTGGACCAGACAAACTGTTTATAAAAGTGATTTGTAGTTATTGAGGTTCCTTGCTGGTGGGGACTGAGTGGACAGATGTGGGCAAGGGGCAGGATCAGCACCTTCCCAACATCGACCGCTTCTCGATCTGAAAATGTTCAGGCTACATCAGGGGTTGGCAGCCATTTTCGGCCAAAATCATTCATTTCTCCACAACCACATTCACCCTACTTTAAACCTCTTCCTGTCCAGTCCTGGATGCAACATAAGCTCATACCTTGTTCTTACCTTGACAGCCCCATTGCACTTAACCTCTCAGCACACCTATCCTGCTTTACTCTGGTCCCAGCTTTTTTTCCCCTCCAGCTTCACATCTCTCCAACATCTGAAGGTCTCCTGCTCCCCCCCAAGTCGATGTCTCTTCTCCTTGGTAGCCCCTTGTGCCTTGAACTGCCTCCCAGAACGAGCATGTGATGCCTCCTCTCTTTATCCCTTCTTAAACCCCACTTTGCCTGTGCAATTTATTAAGTAAATTTCATGTGCCTAAGTGCCTTAGCTTCGCTTATTTATTTTTTACGTTTCTATAATGCTGTTCCTCCTAGGAGCTCAGGGCGGTGTATAAAGTTCCTCCCCTCCTTTTGTCCTCACAACAACCCTGTGAGGTAGGTGAGGCTGAGAGAGGGTGACCAGCCCAAGGCCACCCAGGAATTATCCCTTGGGTTCCAGTCTGGTTGAATTCTGATTAGTCTTTTGTATTTTGACATATCCATATGCATCCTACATTCTTGAAAATGGAAAGCAATCTAAAGAAGAAGAAAAAAGAACAAAATGCCATTCCTGGTTTAAAAAAAACACATGATTTTGTAATCTGTGGTATGGCACAATTGCTTAGCTGTGCAAAGTAACAACAAAACAGAGTGTCTTTGGGGGAGGAGAGTTCATTTTTAAAATTCCCCTTTGATGTGTTTTTGCTGCAAAAAGACAGAAAAGGAAACAGGAGTCCCCTCCTCCATCACCTGGCTCACAACATTCTAGAAATGTTAGAACGATGTTCTAGAAAATTCTACAAGCGTTAGAAAAATGGCATTACTGAGGGCCATCAAAGTGCAATTGGAATGAGGATTGCCCAACAGCGCCCCCTTTTGGACTCAGTCTTAGAAACCATCCCACCTAACAGAAAATTGGACAGATAGTGATTTTTAAATAAATGGGTCACCCATCATCATGTGTGTGTTACCTCTGTGGGGGCCCTAGGGCTGAGCTAAATCCTGCTTTCATTTCACTGCCCCACTCACAGGAAGCAGAATTGGGCCATTTTGGTGATTTGTGGAGGGAGGTGAAACAGGAAGGCAAGACGAACCCTGTCAGTGGCAGGAGGAGGGGGACATGTCACCAGGGCGGCCCAATTATGAGGCCAACTGAAGGTGTCACCTCAGGCAGCAGATTGGTGGGGAGTCTGTTACTGTCCACCAACTTGCCTTGACGGCTCCTTCTTCTTCCATGGATTGGAAAAGGAAAGGGGGGACAGAAAGGAAGGAGAAATGTGGAGGCAGTAGCATAACTAAGGCATCTGGCACATGGGATCAAAGAGGATTTGAGAGCCCCCTTCATCCCCTGGGGCCAGATGTCTTAGCTAATGCACCACTGTGCCAGAGCCTTTAAACAGAGTCCCTGTTTAAAGGCTCCAGGAGCTCTTCTGAGTCGCAAGAGGCCACACAGGCATTCTGAATCCTGTGCCTCACCCACAGCACGGAACCTGGGGCAATTCCCCCCCAGCCCCCTTAGCAACACCACTGTGTGGAAGGATAGGGAGTACCAAGCTGGGACGTTGGAGAGTGGGAGGAGAAGAAGCTGGGGAAAGGGGCAGCATTTGGCATGCCGCCTCCGCCATCAGGAGGTCTTGTGCCAGCATTGAACATCAGTATATATTTCTGGGACATTTGGGTAAAATAAGGCTGCTCCTGTCCACCAGCCACAGGGAAATTCTTGACTGTCACAAAAATGGCGTTGAAACAGTAAGCTGGGGCAGTGCTGGCCCTTTCTCTTTGCCTGCAAGACCACCCCAATTTCAATTCCAGCTGAAGATGACCTTCAGAGACATGTCAGCTCAGGCTTGGCTCCAGCACAAACCCCTCTGTGGCCACTTCAGATTTCCACCAGCAGAACTTCCTCCTCCCTGGCACACATTCCAAGATCTGGGCCCTGGGCTGGGCTGCTCTTGCACAAAGCCTGTACTTTTAGCATGAAAAATAGGAACAAACCCCCATTTGTCTGAGTCACAGGAACTGTCCAACACCTGTAGCTAGAGAGCAGCTTGCTCACACTGGAAATTCTGACTCGATTGGGGATAGCAATTAGCAGGAGCCCTGTTTCACATCTAACAGTGTCACCTTGTCATTAGGCGGCATTAGGACTTCTCAATGAGCCCTCTGTCTGATGACCTGTTAATCATCAAGAATATTAGCAAGGAGGCTAACGCCCCAGGGTAGCAAGCTAATGAAAGCTCTTTCACCCGCAAAACACACCATTCTTCCTTTCATAGGACTGAGATGAAAGGTATCTGTGAAGGACAAACTGGTGGGGTGAAATTTGTCCCCAAACCACTTTCCCAGCTCACTTTCTTTGGTTGCCACTGAAAGGGTTGCAGCACTGGTGGGACTACTCTGGGCAACTGGGAAGCCATTTTTAATTTCCCATAAGACCCTGGGATTGATGCTGTGTTCACTCTCTGCCCACTCTAAGACATCTGGAGACCGGTTATGTTGTCTGTTCTGCCACTGTTAGATGTCCATTCAGGTTGATGTTGTATATGGCATCAGTGAGGTTGTGGCCAGTATGTAGCTAAAGGGGGCAGGTAGGTACATTGCCCCAGGTACCACACCTTCAAGGGTGCCAACGGGTGCATCCCAAGGCATCCAGGAGGAGTTCTGAGGCATGTGGCAGCCAGGCACAGCCTCCTTGCACATCAGAACACCTTAAAAGGCCGCCGGTTTCCACAAAAACAGGAAGTGCCTTTCTAAGGCCTCCACAAGGTCTTCTGAGGTCTTCCAAGGGGAATGTTCTGGGCACCTGTCCCCTGGGGGGGGGGGCATAATACTCCAACAGGGGGTGCTAAATGGTTGTGCGCTGGGGGGCAGATCCCTTATCTAAGCCATAGGTTGTGGCATCCCCTGCTTCCTATGTTATACTATACTACCATTTGAATATATTTTTGTTGGGGGGGGTACTTTTTTACTGCTAGCCCTTTCTCCATAAGCTGTGTTGATTTTATTTTCTTTGATTAGTTGTTTTCCCTGCTTTTTGTATTTTTCTATATTTTTGCGTTTTTTGCAGCTTGAATAGCGCAAAAGAGGCTAATAAACATTTTGAATAATGAATATTCATAAACGTGCTGCATCATTCGAAGAGGCTTATAGAACATTAAAATGGCAGCTGTCCATGCCGGCCCACCCATGAGGTTAGCTGATGCAGGTTGCATCAGGGGCAGATTGCAAGGGGTCCAAGGAGTGCAACAGACTCTGCCTTTCTCCCCAAGTTTGCCACTGCCTCTTTCCACCTGCCCGTGGTACAAGCTGCAATGATCTGCTTCCCACTCAGTTGAGTGAGAAGCAGATAATTTCCATCCTTACTATGCTCCTTGCATTCTGCCATGAAACCCGGAAGTGCAGGATTTCCAGTTTCATTTACCAGAAGATAGTGTAAATGAAGAAGGAAGTTCTGCACTTCCATGTTTCATGGCAGCATTTGAAGGGGCACAATAAGCATTTTTTGGGGGGGACGGGACTGTTGTTTGTACAGAAGCTACAGACTCAAGCTGATATCAGGCAGCATCCTGGGTCACTCCAGGACACACAACACCGTGACATACCAGGTTACGCCAGTGCCACCACCCTAGCAAATACCGCCTCCACCAGTACTGTCCTGTTATTCCTCTTTCCCAAATCTTTTCACACTGCATTTTTTTCTCAAGTCAATTCATGATCATTGCATTCATTGACCAGAGTGACATCGGAAGCAACACACAGCACGTCGATAATATTCCAAAGGAGATGTCCCTAAACCAGTTCAAAAGTGTCTAAATGGATTGCTGAGCCCCTTCTAAAAATATTGTCTGAACCAGATGAGAGTTCAAAACATGCTTCTGGACGTCCATTGTCTGAATCTCACTTCTGCCATGAATACACTTGCTGGCTTTCGACAAGCATCACTCTCTGATGAACCTCGGTCCTCCTCATATGAGCGGTAGTGGGATCTAAATGATTTAGGAACAGGAACTCACTTTTGATTGGCACTTGTCAGGAACCCGGAACCAGCCACGGAGCCCGTTAGGATCTGGAACGCCCGTTCTGGTCTGTTCCCCCTGAATGACATCACTGCCTTCGCCCGCCCCCCTAGGAATCCGGAGTCGCTCCCTTTAACCCTCTGAGTGCCGGCCAACCAAGAAGAAAAGCTCTTTGCAGAGGAATTGGGAGGGGGGAGGGAGAGTGAAGTGGGCGGAGTCAGCCCTAATTTTAACTAGTGGAACTGAGTTCCCCCGCGTTCCCCCTCAATCCCACCACTGGCTATAGGCAATGATGGATTGTGCAACCTCCTTACAAAGGTGGTGGGCTACTTCAGAGTACCGGGTGCAAGGGAGTGGCAACAGAATGCAAGCCTCTTGTTGTCTCATGCCTCCCCGGGGCACCTGGTGGGCCGCTGTGAGATACAGGAAGCTGGACTAGGTGGGCCTTTGGCCTGATCCAGCATGGCTTTTCTTATATTCTTATGATAATACCTACCTCACAGGGTTGCTGTAAGGACAATACAAGTGAAGCACTTTGCACACGCAGAATGTGTACCCCCAGTATCTGTGGATCTAGCATCTGCAGATTTGACTCACCGTGGATGCTATTGTTACCAGGGGAAAACCACTTCCTGTTTGCTTGTCAAACTGGAAGTGGCTTTCTGAGGCCTCTGGGAGGCCTTCTGAGGCTTTAGCTGACCTCAGAAGGCATCTTGGAGGTCTCAGAAAGTTAAAGTCACTTCTAGTTCGACGAGCAAACCATGTGGCTTTCTGAGGCCTGTGAAGGCCGCTGTGGACCTCAGAAAACAGAGGCCTCAGAAAGCCACTTCTGATTTGCTTGTCAAACCGGAAGTGGCCATGGATCTGCAGATCTGTGGGGTTCCTGGAACTGATCCCCTGCGGATAAAAAGGGTGGACCGTACAAATGCTACGTTATTATTATTATTATTGACAAAACTGAAATAAAGTAATGGTGTGAGCCCTGAATTGATCCCCCTGCTCCTACCCAAGCAGGTCAAGACTCACTTTTACCCTCAGCCAATGATTTTGAAAATTTTGATTTTGGATCTCTTCAAGATCCAGTTGCTAAGAAGCAAATCTGGCTGCGAGGCATAGCCCAACACTTCCTCTTGTAACAACAACACCGTCCCTGCTCACCTGCTAATTTTTCGAGATGGGTGGTTCAGGAAGCGCCAGCTCTAATCACTGGGAAGAATTGGCACGCTGGATTTCACAGTGTCGCCTTCTACCCCTCCCAGACAGTCTCCGGCTCAATCAAAGTGGCAACTCCCTCTAATTATAGCTACTTTCCTCTGCTCCCGGTAGCTTCTGTGTTCAATTTGGAGAGAGAGAGAAAGAGTGAGAAGCCAAGAATATGGATTATTTCATGCTTAGCCACCCAGCAGAGTGTCTAAATGGGCATGAGCAGTGGGCATGAATCGAAAGGCTTTCGTACAGGAATTGATCTCGCACTTTAGCGTGAAAGAAAACAGCGCTGTCAGGAGTTACGGAGGTTAGGGCTCTAGCTACACATGCAGGAATGAGGAAGTCGTCTGCAGGTGGTGGAACATGTTACAGTGCTTCGGGGGGGCATTTTTCTCTGCTGCTCCCCCTGTTTAAAAAAAGTCCTTGTAAATAGAAGCAGCTTGCCTGCAGGACAGGCCCAGACTGCCCCAGACACTAAGGCGATGGGCCAAATGCTATCCCCCTTCCCCTGCAGGGTGCCAGCACCCTCTTCCACCAGAGTCATGGGCCGCTGCATTTCTAGGCCTTACAGAATCATATAAAAGGATTAACATTTCTCTTCCATTTGGGAAGCATGGTCACAAAGGCGTATGTTAACCACCAGAGGGCCAAGAGATGTATTGTTTTCCAACAAGCAGCCCGCAAGGCCAGATGTAGGGGAGTGGCCACAAGATACAGGTATCTAGTTGTGTGCTCCATGAGGCATCTGGTGGGTTACTGTGAGACACAGGAAGCTGTACTAGATGGGCCTTTGGCCTGATCCAGTGGGGCTCTTCTTATGTTCTTAAGGTCATTGTCCTCTTCCATATTTGAAAGGAGGTGGTGAAGGAAGAGAAGCAGTGAAGGGATGGGTGGGTAGAGATAGGTGCCCCTGCCAGCCTGCTGCATGAGGCGACCAGTTCAGTTGGCCTCATGGATGGGTCGGCCCTTTTGAAGGCAATTGAAGGCAATTGAAGAGAAAGATATTGTTGCTTCCTCCTAGGTTCCAGGTTTAGTTGGTTAAGAATGTAGCTGTTTGTCCTCTAAGTGATGTTGAAGGAAAGGCATGGTTCTGCTTACACTGAACCAGTTTCACTGACTGACTTAAGTGCTTCCAGTCCCAGTTTTGACATTTAAAGCTTTGTAAGTCTGTGGACCACCACCAGTGAGAAAACATCTGCTTTGCATATAAAAGGTTCTAGGTTCTCTCTCCCATGTCCAGGTCAAGCCTGGAAAAAACCCTGTTGGGAACCTGAAGGTCTCCCCTGGGAACCTACAAGGGTGTTGTAGGAAGCCAAAACTGTTGGATCCATGCAACAGATGTTGTGAACTTCCTGGAAGTGTCTGGCTGACCACTCACGGAAGCAAGACACTGGGCTAGATGGACACTTGATCCACTCCAAGGTGGCTTTTATGTTCTCAGAAGCATGGATTGACAACTCCAGTGACTCACACGAACCATCATTTTAAAAGACATCTCACGAAGGCAAATACAAAGGTTGTTGATTTACCAGAGTCAAGGACCAAGAATCAGGGATGGTTGGAGCATTTGCATTCCAAAGTGCCCAGCTGAATGGGGAAGAAAAATGATATTAATAGGTTTAGTAAGAAGCTTTTAACGCCTGCTAAGTTGAATTAGGAGCTGGCGGGCGATTAACAGCCAGGATGGCTT
The DNA here is from genome assembly GCA_029204185.1 of Lerista edwardsae. NCBI lineage: Eukaryota > Metazoa > Chordata > Lepidosauria > Squamata > Scincidae > Lerista > Lerista edwardsae. The sequence goes on along the minus strand of JAJKFI010000106.1, from coordinate 1,039,696 downwards.
TACAGGCAGATTCCAAGGAGGGGATTTAGAAGGAGCTCCACTGTCGCAACTTTCAGTGTCCCTGAATTTCATGAGCATAGTGGCCTTTGAATCGAGGATGGGAAGCATTAAGCAAGTGCAGCTATGCAGAAGCTGCCCTTCTTACAATACGTTTGACTATCAAACTTTTGAGATGCCAGCATGGCTGGTTGGGATGGTCAGGGCTTCTGAGTACTGTGAGACATTATAAGGGCCGGCTGATGGAGAATGAATGCAGTACTGAATGAGGAAAGGGTGGGCCCTTGATGGAGGCAACTCAGAATAACACAACAAAGTCACCCACTTTCTACCATTCAGATACACTTTTGCAGGGAGAAGAATCCCTTTCCATATCTATGTCCCAAACCTCTGACCACAAAAAGCAGTATAATGTACCGTCAGCATCATGTGAATAATTTTTTTCATACTTAACATGTTCACTACCGATAATAGCGGTGTTGGACTTATGTACAAAATGATTGCAGTACAGACCCCTAGAGTCTAACCTGTGGGGAGCATCTGTTCCTTGTAGCCGGCTCATTCGAGAGGCCAACTGAAGCAGCTGCCTCAGGCAACAAATTGGTGGGGAGTACCCATTTCTGTCCAGCTACTTGCTGCCACTGCCTCTCCTGCTCCTTGCACTGGCAGGGTGGGGAATCCAGGAGTTTTCCAACGGCACACACCCAACTGCTATATTTTACGCCACTGATGCTGAGATGCATTTAAAATCTCTGGGCCGTGTAATTTGTTAATGTTCCTTTACTGGTCTGCTGCATGGTATGATGTACGTGGATGAATTGTGAGGCGCCAATGTCATCTTAAAAGTACTTCATTCTTATCATCACACAGCAGCAAACATCAACTCCTCGATATATTCCTCTTTGCAAGGGTTTTACTAATTGTCCAAAGTTCACCATCTTTTCCTGACATTATGACTAGATGATAAACTTTAAGGAAAAGAAGTTTGGGTAGTTAGCTGGTCCACCTGCCAGACCATAAACAGGTCACCCTGCTAGATCCAAAGTAGTTTCAGGCTCAGCAGGAGGCACACTGAGAAATTTGCCTAGGGGCATATGTTAATGTCTAGGACAGTGTCTTTCCCCCAAGGGCTACTTGGGGCATACTCCCCCAAGGGCAGTAGGGTACACTTGTTACAGTAAGTCTACAATCCTATGCAATTGACCTGGGAGAAAGTCCTATGGATCACAGTGGGACTTACCTCTGAGTAAACATGCAGAGGCTAACACTTACGCAGCCCAATACATGGCTGCCTTACCACCGGCGTTGTGTCTGCAATGCTAGTGGTAGGTGTTACAGTTGTGCCATAAGGCAAGTTTGCGCCACCCAGAGAGCAAGCTACCCTGGCAGGGAGGCCTGCACTGTGCTATCGACATCATGGTAGGAGCTTTGGCCACTGGCAGAGCGTATGTAAGCTCCTAGCACTGCTGGGGTGTGAGAAAGGTGGCGGAGGGCATGGGGAAGAGGTTCCTGGGAGGGTAGTGAGAGGTGGATTGGGGGGGGGGGACAGGTCTGGGAGGGCACGGGACTGGTGGAGGCCTCCTCTGCTGAATCCTATCCCCAGTGTCAAGCTTGAAAGCCTGACATGGGGCTTCCCAAATCTGCACCAGCTAAATAGCTGGCACAGACCCAAGGAGCCCCATTGAGCAGGCTGGGGTTTTGCTTGGGATAAGAGGAGAAATGTGCCCTAACTCTGAGGAGAACTGCAGCCTGCTTGGATCCAGCACAGGATCCAATGGTCACATTTAGTGCCACTGCTTCTCTGCAGGATGGGATTGGTCTTTAATACACTTCTAAATATTATTTTGCCAGTTAATTTAACATTGCAAATTACTCTAAGAGTTTGGGGCAAAACGAGCCAGATCTTCAAATGAAGTACAGTACAATAAGTTTCAAAGTAGGAAAAAGCGGCAGGAGAAGACGACCACCACTGGACCTGCTTTGGGCTCCAGACTGCAGCACCGGGGCTCCACCCAGCACAGCCGCCACCCAGGCATTTAAGTTGCGATTTCAAGATCTGACATGCTTAATGGTGCATTAGCATGCATCATATCCTATCCCTCTTCCAAGGCCTGATCCGCTGACAGAGATCAACGTGGTCTAGTGCCAGTGATATCCCTGGAACAGGTCCGAGTTAACCCATTGCAGCTGCCGGAGCTTACCCTGGGGCAAGGGGACAAATGTCCCCTCACTCCGAGGAGAGCTCCAGCCAAAATTCCTGTGCAGGATGTAGCATAGCCAATGCTGATGCGCCTGCATCATCACATGGGAATTTAGCGCACATTGGGCTGGAAGTGTAGGCGCTCTTCAAAACACTGTCATAACGTTAAAATAATTCGGCATGGGTGTCGTTTTGCCTGGTGAGTGCCATTTTGATTTGTTGCTTTGGATGTCAATATGTGTGAAAGCCAATAGGGGTGGGAGGTGATTTTGCACTTTCCCCCCCCAAATATTACCCACCTTAACATTTCATATGATAGAATCCCGCCTATCTTCTAAGTGTTGCTTGTCTTGCATTATATACCATAAAATGCTTAACAGACAAGACTGCCAGGTTAGAAGGCAGTTACTTCAGGTTAATTAAATACCCATTGAACATTATGGGCCATATTAAGATTTATTAATAACCCAGGAGATAGATCGCCTAGGAATTCAATTAACTGAAAAATCATGTAACAATACATGTGCATTTTTATTCCTATAGTGCATTAAAAAAAAAAAAACCTCTGTAAATTATTAGTGAAGCATTCTCGGGTAAACTTACTAACTGTGTTTAATGGCCGAGATGGCAGGGAATCAATATATAGCCATCTCATAAGGATATTAGATTAGTAGGAATCTAGCTTTGGCAAATAAGTTGCGTTCAAAAGCCACTTTCATGCTGCAGCTGATATTCCAAGGAATTGTCTCTGTCCTCTTCTGTTGAATCTTGGATATTTTAATTTTTGGGGGAGAAAACTTCTATCCCTCATTGATCAGCACAATCTGCTTACTTAGAAGAAAGTCTCATTATGATCAGTGGGGTTTACTCCTAGATATAATAAGTGAACAGAAGATTTCAGCCTTAATAATTTTCCAGCTATTCCCCTTTTTGAATTTTTCCCCTCCTTCTCCCATAAGTTATGGTGGTGTTGCATTCCTCTCAGCCTGCCCTTTGAAATGAGCTGAGGCCTGTTCACCTACTTGCAGTAAATGCACTTTCAGTTTCAGTTTCTATAGGGCTCCATGCATTGTCTTTGGCAGCTTCTGAGCATGCTCAGAAGAATCTAAAGCCAGTTAGGAGAAAGCAGCAGAGCTGCATATGGAATTAGGAGCTTAGAAACCCAGTCAGAAGCACTCAGAATGGTTCACAGACGCTCCGGAGCTATGTTAATAGGTCAATGTCAGTGTTATTTTGGTAATTGAGCAGGATATTGCATTTTATTGGTTTATAAGCCCTGTTTTGCATTATTTCATTTTTATCATTTTAGACTGCCCTTACCCTAATAGTAGAAATTCAAAGTCATGACGTCATGCTCAGGTCCGGGGTGTGGGTGGCTACACCCACAGCCTGCAAGGAACCTCAAAATGGGGCTGCACCAAGTGGACAGGTTGCCCAACAGAAAATCCACCAACGATGGTTCTACAATCACAGGGATTCCATGAAACCATGGCCGGTTTTAAGCCAATACGACCAATGTTGTCACATTGTGCCCTGCGCTTTGGGGGGCCCACACCAATGCAGACAGCATATCCCCAGCTACTGTGGCTGGGATCTCTATAGGCTGTAAGTCAGTGGAGGGAGAAGAGCAGCTTCGCCTCGGGCCATCCCACCTGCCCCTGCCTCCCAATGGCCCAGAACGGGTCTCCTGGAAGCAATTGGCAGTGATGTCATCATGTCACCACTACTTATTTCTAGGTGCCACAGTTTTCACATGGCATCACAAGCACTCATCTTGGTGAGTGGTGGTGGTGGGGGCACTGCAGGAATGGCCCACATTGGGTCCCACCGCTCCTGGAGCAATCCCTGCATGAAACCCATGCATGCCTCCCCAGTTCTCATACAGATCAGCCTTACAGGTAATTTCATCCCCCCATAATTCCTTCAGCCCACTGCAGGGCATATGCGCACTCCACCTGCACATATTCCCTCAGTCCTCCATGCACCTACACCAGCCACCCCTATTCCTTTAGTCCAATACAAGTCCTGGGTTCAATCCATCCCAATGCTAGTCCAGGCAATCTTCCCAATCTCTGGGTACTTCCTCAAGTGGTCCTGGGCAGGCAACCATCTATCAGCACCCTCCAAACTCCTTCTATTCTGGTTGCTGTTTTCTCAGCTTCAGGGCATGGCCTATTTTCCCCTGATGGGGAACTGCAATCCAGCTGAGCCCAGTTATTTAAGTGCCAGCAGGATCTCTACCCTCTACTCTCTCGGTGCACAGCCAGGTATTCAATGGAACTGAGGACCAGAAGATGCAGGACAGGTAAAAGAAACTACGTATCCATACAAATGATGATTCATGGACAATGGTTCTATCATTGGCTATTAGCTAAAATGACTCAATGGAATGCCCATGGTCAGAGATAGGGTCCCATGTTCTTGTTAGCCATGATAATTAGAAATGAAACCTCCATGTTCAAGGACATTCTACCAGAAAGTACCAAGGGCGGCAGATGGACAATTGGGAAAGCTTGTTGCATGTTTGCTCTAATCTAGCAGGGAAGTTTTTTAAGAGGACTTTTTGGGGGGTGACTTTCATATCATCGAGGTATAAACTACAAGGTATACATAATCACCTAGTTCCTTAAATTCAAAGCACAGCTGTCTCTTTCCACATTTCTCGGCTTCTTATGCTTCTTGTTGTCAGGGATATTAGCATTAAATACATACTGCTTGGCTTAACTAAGAGGTAGAGATTGGATTTAATTTGTGTGGATGAAATCCAATTATACAATGGAACCCCTGGGGGGTGGAAGCGTTATACCTGCTGAATCTTTTAGATGAATAATTACACACAAAGACTCCTTCCCCCTCCCCAACTCTCCAGGAGCCAAAATGAACTTTTTTTCATGTTACATAACAAGGGTTGGGGTCTTGAAAGAAGAACAGGATGATAACCTTGCACAGCAAGGGAGTGAAAGGGTTTGCCAAGAGGAAACAGCATCTTAATCTGATAGAAACCATCTATCTAACAGGAAATCTTTTGCACCCACTGGTTACAGACAGCCAAAAACACTGAAAGTACTTCCAGCAGAACCAGAGAAAGAACAAAAGAACATAAGGATCGACAAGTCAGGTCTGATCATCAAGCCCCAGTGCTTTGCCTTCGAGAAGTGGGTGGCAACATTATCCAAGGAAGCTCATGCGCCAGGATCCCCAGATCCTGAACATGGCAGTGCCCGTCCTAACTGTTTGCATTGGTATGAATTATTTCTGGGGCTGTTCAGGAAGCAAAAAAACACAAGCTGTGCCCCCAGGCTTACAATCTAAGAGATAAGCCACAAATGGAACAGAGCGATCTGGGGAGTGGGGATTGGCCGGAGATGGGTTTGAGAATGCCAGAAGGGACAGGCAAAGTGGAAAAGGGTAGAGTGGATCCCATTCCATGCTGGAAGCTTCACTTATTTGGGGGTGGTTGGGATCTTTGCTTACAAGACGTGCTCATAAAAGAACTAGCATAGTTAAGGTGGGCAGGGGGTATAGCGCCCCGGGTACCATGGCAGGGGTGTCAGCAATTGTCCCCATCGCTGCATTGCACTGCACTGTCTACATATCTTTCTGAGCCACATGACCCCCATTTAGCCCTCCACGGCTTCAATCTTCTGTGAAGCCAGCTATGCCTTTTATGATAAAAGGAGCTCCAGGTAGAAGCTCCTCCATTTAGCCATGGCCTCCTCCTTGCAGCAGCCATTTGTTATCCCAGAACACCCCCTCATGTCCTTGCAAGAGAGGCAGTTGCCAAAGGAATGGAGCCTTCAGGCAGTGGACAAAGCAGAGACTTCAGCATTGGGTCACAGCAGCAGCGGAAGCTCAGGGTGTCATTCTTGGTAAGAGAACAGAGAACTTGCGAAACATTGGAGGGCCCAGAGGCATGGTGTGCTTTTTGGAGGGGACGGGGACGGGGACGGTTTCCTTGCTCCTTGAAGGTGAAACATTTGCAAGCTTCTGCTGCCTTTCAGATTGGCTTGTTGTGCCGCCTAGTGGTAGGCTTGAACAGTGCAACGCAAAAAGTTCTTGAGGATCCCTGGTGGGAATCTGCAGTGGCTCACAAGGTTAGCACTTTTGCTTCCTATGGAGAAAGGCCATCACTCAGTGACAGAGCACCTGCCTTGCATGCCAAATAAAAGGTCCCCAGTTCAGCTCCTGGCAGTATCTCCAGGTAGGGCTGGCAAAGACCCCTTTTGGTCTGAAACCCTGCAGCACTGCTGCCCGCCTGTGTTGGCAACACTGATCTAGAGTGACTAAAGGCCTGACTCAGGAGGAGGCTGTTTCCTAAGTGCCACATCACCCTTTATTATCAAAGTGCAGCCAAATGATGCAAAGTCCAGCTGATTTGCAGACAATCCTTGGAGCCAGACAACATTTTCCCCATTCCTTTCCATTCACAGCTAGAACATGAAAATAGGGGCACTATAAGAACATAAGAAGAGCCCCACTGGATCAGGCCAAAGGCCCATCTAGTCCAGCTTCCTGCGTCTTGCAGCGGCCCACCAGATGCCTCAGGGAGTACACAAGAAATGTGTATCTTGTTGCCACTCCCCTGCATCCGGCACTCGGAGGTCGCCTACCTCTAAAGTAAGGAGGTTGCACTAACCGTCATGGCCTGTAGCCTGCAATATATTTTTCCTCCAGAAACATGTCCAAGACCCCTTTAAAGGTATCTATGCCAGATGCCATCACCACTTCCTGTGGCAAGGTGTTCTACTAATTACCCGCAGAAAAAAAAAGTATTTCCTTTTATCACTCTCCCAATACTCAATTTCAGTGGATGCCCCCTGGTTCTGATGTTGTGAGAGAGGGAAAAGAACATCCCTCTATCCATCCCATGCATAATTTTGTATGTCTTAATCAAGTCCCCCCTCAGGCACCTTTTTTCTAGGCTGAAGAGCCCCAAACGCTGTAGCCTTTCCTCATATGGGAGGTCCCCCAGCCCTGTAATCATTTTGGTTGCTCTCTTCTGCACCGTCTCTAGTTCCCCTGTATCTTTTTTGAGGTGTGTGGCAACCAGAACTGTACACAGTACCCCAGATGTGGCCTTACCATCAATTTCTATAGAGTCATAATAATTTTGGCTGTTTTATTCTGAACCCCCTTTTTAATTATCCCAAGCATAGAATTGGCTTTCTTTACCACTTCCGCACATTGGGTCGACACTTTCATTGAGTTGTCCATTAGCACTCAATAGAAGGCTTATTATTAGTGACTGGAGAGTGAGAATGAAGCAGAGAGCCAAACGTCTTGGTCTGAACTGTCTTCATAGAATCATAATAATAGAATAATAGAGTTAGAAGAGACCCACAAGATCATCTAGTCCACCACCCCGCCTGTTGAGGCTGATGCTCCTGAATGGGAGATGCTCTTGTGCCCTCAGAAAGGTATAGATGCAAGGTCATGACTTTCTAGTTGCTTGGGGTGTATGTGTACATGTTAGAATGTTGGCAAGCACAACATTTTTAGTGAGGTACGTAAAGCACATCTGAAATGTTGGAGAATCTGGGACTCCTTGGATCCATGGTTGAGCTGGTGCAGGTCCAGGTTGCCCCATAATGACTGCTGGGGCTTACTCTGGGCAAGGGGAGAAATTACCCAGAGCAGGCCTCCAGCAGCCTCAAATCCCATGCAGGATGGCTGCTGTATTGCCATGCAAGGATTTGGGTCGGATTGGGCTGCCCATCAACTCAGAAGCTCAAACTCTTTTACCCGTTCTTTGTGGAGTTGGAGTTTCCACACCCTGATCATTATGGCTCCCCTTCTCTGAACTTTTTCCAGTGCTATAAAGACAGGGTGACTGGAACTATGTAGAATTCTAGATGCATCTGGGACAGGCTTGAGCACTTTGGGCAGAGATTCTCTAAAGCACGGGTTGGCAAACTTTTCGGCAAAGGGGCTGGACTTTTGGCAGTGACGTCATGACATTATTGCCAAATGTCTAGGTTGGAACACTAGGTTGGAACACTGTGACAGCGCAGAGCTCAGCTTGGGAGGCGAAACCTCCAGCCCACTTTGCTGTGCACTGGACAGGGAAAAGCAGAGCCGTGTGCCCAGGCTCATGGACTCACTATTCCACTGTGAGCCTGGGCAGGTGGCTCTGCTGTTCCTTGTTTCGCATGTGGCAAATTGGCTGGGAGACCCTTGCCTCCCAAACTGAGCTTTGCACAGGCCTGATGACCTTGGGTTGCAGGCTGGATCTAGACCTTGGGCCGTAGGTTGCTGACCCCTAACTGGGGAAGTAGAAGTAGGGTAGACTTTACACTTGCTTTTCTGCAGGCTCCTGGTGGTCCCCAGTTCTCCCTGAGCTCACCGTCACCTTCCCAGAGCTCAGTTCTGCCATGGAATGAGCCTGATGCAATTCCCTTTTCAAAACAATTACAGACCACGGAAGGCTAAGGAGACTGGAGTGGGCTTGTCAGAAGGCATCGCGGGAGAGGCAGTCTCTGAGGGACTGAGCCTGACAGAGACGCTTTTTATTATTGTTGGATGGCAAGACATTCGCGGTGCCCCTGCACCCATCACCCTGACCAGAGATGAGTCAGGCTTTGTCTGTGTCAGACCTCCGGGTTGAAAAAAAAGTGTGAAATGAAATCATACACCAATGGGAGGAAGGTGGAAAGACCAAAGAGGAAGGCAGCTGCAGGAGAAGGGGGCAGCGAGGGGTTGAAAACGTGGCTCCGAGTTCACAAGGCTTGAAATAAGCTCTCTTTTCCCCACACTGGAAAAAGAGAAAAGTGTGTGCCAAGTGGCTGGAATTCACAACTGTTTGATTTATGAGGATTGGGGTGATTTATGAAGCCAGAATCGTTCTTCTTCTGCCCAATTACTTTCATGACTCATCACATTCAATTCCAGGGCTGACCATGACTCAGCATGTTCTGCCAAGGCTTGCCCACACTCTGAGAACTTCCATCCATCCTGGCCTCATTTACTCCTGACCCTTGACTCCTATCTTTGCCCTCCCCACACTTTCATCAGGAGGCTCCACCCCCTTTGGCGCCACTGTTACTCCCCCCTCTTCAGATCTGGAAAGGGCCACTCTCAGGCCTGGAGACCAGCTCAGTTGCCTCTCTGGCCTGAGACGCTCCCTGTGTCTGTGAGCAGGCCCTGGAGAATCCAAGGGCCCAGGCATTTTGGTCCAATGATGGAGGGACCACATCCGGATTCCTAAGGTCAGGATCTAGCACTTTGGCAGCCAGTATCAGTGAGTCAGAGCTGATTGGCTCCTCCCCCTTCACGTCCAACTCCCAGCTGTCACCCATGGTCAGCGCCACAGCAACTATCAATGAGCTTTGGGTTGTGTGAAGAAATGACCAAGCAATGCTTCCCCAGTGCAAAATGGATGTTTTGTGGCAGTTGTTGCAAAGGGAATGTTCGGCTGTGCTGTCAGGGAGGTCAGCTGTGTGTTGGGCTGTTCTTCCAAAACATGTATGATCCGTTTAACCACAGACGGCACTAGAGTCTATATTGTCATTTACAGTATGTTTTTTATTTCTCAGTGCATTAAATAGGAAGGTCTTTGGTATCCGTGGGCTCTTTAATATTGTCCCCACTCTGCTTGGTAGAAAAATGAAAAACCAAGGAAAGGCTGACTACAAAACATTCCATATACAGTAACAAAACCCATAGCAATTAGGGGAAAAATAGATAAATGAACAACAGGGTAGCAAACCCGAACAGTAATGATGCACCGTCTGTAGGCAGGAAAGTTTCTTTATCTTTAGAAGGGGGTCAGCAACAAGAAGCCTCTGCCCAAATCAGGCCTGATGAGGAGAAGCACTTGATCACCAGCCCAGGTTCCAACCCAGAGAGATATGTGGGGGGCGGGTGAATTATATGGCAAGGGAAAGTGCCTTTGGGAAGATGACTTTGCAGAACTGTGTGGAAGTTGGGGCCAGTCAAGTAGCTACAGGGGGCAGTGCACTAAGTATTGCAGGCGCTGCAATGCACTGTGTAAGTGCAGAGGCCATCGCTGCCCAGAATTGTTCTGTTGGCATGTTATGGAGCCTGCAATATTTATTGCACCCCCCATAGCTACACTACTGACTGGAGTCTTAACCTCTGTTCTGACTCCATTTCCAAAGGGACCTATTTCTAATCAGGTTGCCAATTGGCTGTACCACTCTATGTCCTAATTTATGCACTACTCTAGGTCCTGATCAATCCACAGAGCTCACCAGTTCCTACACTTAGGAGCACCTGTAGCCACAGCATAAAACCAATTCGGAAGTGATCCTACAAAGGGACCCAAAGGACAAGAAACACACAAAACTAAAAAAAAAAAGCCAGGTCACGCAAACATACAAAACACCGGGATATAAATTAATATATATTTATATAATTTTTTTTTATATTTATACATATACTGTCTTAACTAACACACTAACTCAAAAGTCTATTCGGAGTGTGTTCTGCAGACACAGCTAGTAACTTTGGCATGGGTCAATTTCATGGTACCTTCAAACTGGAGGGCATCCTGCAAACAGGAAAGCAAAGAGTGGGCACACTAGGGGCACAATCCTAACCTGGAATTAGGCCAACACAGTTAGGCCAGCAATGTTTGGCGGGCACCAGGGGCACTGTAAAGGGGCACCACGTTTGGGCCACTCTTGGAGTCACGGAGGGTGACACACATCTGTGTGCTAGCCTCTCTGACTCTGAGAGTGGTCCAAACATACTTTACAGTGTCCCTTCTACCAGCCAAACTTTGCTGGCATAACTGTGTCAGCCTAACTCCAGGTTAGGATTGTGCCCTAAATTGGATCGAGTCTAAAGGAAGATCCATGCCAAACATGTGAGTTTCTGCATTGGTAAAAACACTGCAAAAAAGCAAACTTTATGTAATTGTGTATCATCTTGTGTCAAGATTCTTTTTGTCTAGTGTTTCACCAAAGTGCAAGAGCACATGTACGCATCAACAAATGTACCACACAAAAAGAATTTCAATGCAATCACAAGTATGATGGCATCAATATTGCTTTTTTGCAGTGTTTTAACAATGGTTTATCATACATTGATTGTTTTATCATACAAGGAGGAATACTGAAGTGAACCAAAGGGGGGAAAAAAAGCAGTGGGAAACTGCATTTCCAGTACCGAAATTTGGAAATTCTTCCAGTTGAACTGGAATTCAAGATGAGTAGAACACAGGGCAGAGCAAAATAGAAAAGCAATAAAAGAATGCAATTGGTAAGATTCTCAACCCAGATTGCAGCCCTGATCTTTTCCCCCGATTTAAGTGGTTTTCAAACTGGGGTGTCGCAACACCCCAGCCTGAAGAACCTTGCCTGTTTCCCCTTAAGGGAAATTGCAGTGATGTGATCGCTATGATCGTGTCACATATTGGGGCTGGGGAGACTTGCTAGTGCCTGCCCCAGCATCTGGGAGGGTTGAGGAGCCCTGTGGATCCCTCTGCAGGGCTCCTTGTGTGTTAGAAAAGTTTTAAAAAAAAGTTAAAAAAAAAAAAAAGACTCACTTCTGGCTTCGTGATCACAACCAGGAAGTGGGTTGTGATAGTTCTGTAAAAGTTTTCTAATGCACAGGGAGCCCTGCAGAGAGGTCCAGAGGGGTCCCTAACCCTCCCAGATGCTGGGGCAGGCACTGGTAAGTCTCCCAGCCCCAATATGTGGCCAGAACTGACACAACTGTAGAGACCGTATCGCTGTGTTTCCTCCACCCCCACAAGCACTTACAGTGGTTCTGAAACTCCCAGAGAGTTTGAGATCCGCTGTCCTATTTTGTCATGGCCTGTTCTTGATGGATAAAGTATTTGTCATATGCTATCATTCAAGGATCAAGTGAATATTTATTACAGATTATTAGTGTCCTGAACCCCGAAAAATACTCCAATTCTTTGTGCATGTGCCTCAACCCTAGTTGTCCCGGTTTGTGTAAATAAGATGTTTAAAAAGCAAGGTTTTCTATATGATGAAATTCTGTCCAAAAATAGATAAGGCACAGGAGCTGGTATTGGGCAGCTTCTTGAAAATCCCAGGTTTTTCTGAAGTTTATAGTCTCCATGTCAGATTAGACTTGCATGTCTAGAGCTATGCCTTTTGGGAACCTATAGTACAGTGGAGTCAGTTTTCCTACCAATGGCTGAAACAGCCAATAAGCCAAGGGATACCATATTTTGGGCTCTTGTGACTTTAGCACCGGTGCAGCTAACAGACATTCAACTGGTGAGGCTTCCCCAGCATGATGATGATGATGGGAAAACTGCACCTGTTGAATTTCTTCAGTTATTACAGGCATGTGAGCACGGCCAGAAAATATATATCTCTGATCAATCAGGGGAGGAGATAGGATGGAACCTGGTGGGTAAAGTGAAGCAGTCCAGGTGGGATGGGAACGGTTCAAGACAATGTTTTTCAAACCGTGTTCCAGGAACCTCTGAGGTTCCTCAAAAGCTTATCAGTGGGTTATCAGGGGTGGATATGCTTTACCGGAAAATATGTTGCATGCTACTACATACTTTCCCCTATGACGTGCAGCTGCAGAAAGTGCTGTGTGTAAACCCTTAGCCCATGTGAAATGACGGTAGATGCAACGGGTCTCTCTGGTATTCTTTGTGAATTGGCAGCGCCTTCCAGAATATTCTAGAATGTACACAGGTTCCATGACAGACAGATAGGGATTCCTCCACAGACAGACTAAGATGGAGAGGATTCCCTGAAGTTAGGAAATCTGAGAATCTCTTTGCAGACACCCTCTATGGCGTTGGGTGATTCTATGATACAAGACCTCTTGGGTTTTGGACATTACCATGATCACCTGAGATGGACCTCTACACAGGGACAGAGACAGGACATGGACTAACTGTAAGGTATACACATTTTAAAGATCATGGAGAGTTCAAGGAAGTATCCTGTTCCAACGTGCATTCCATCCTGACCTGCAGGGACCTCCGACAGGAGTCAAATGGTGTCTATGTTTCTGGAAGCTCTTCAGTCTTTGGCGTTGGACCTGCCAATAAAAGTAGCTGTTATAATACTAATTCTTCAGGTGGGAAAAGCAATATGCAAACTATGCAGGGCTGTCACTCAATCAAATCAACCATTGATTAATTCAATGGACTTTTTGTAAATTGATTCTTCAATCTGCATAAATCTGACTAAAACAATTGGGTTGAAGACAAACACACTTCAAACATACATTTAGGTGTGGAGACAGCTTTGCCCAAAGCTACTAGGTTCTGAAGTGGTGTGTCTCTGAAAACAGTAATTTTCAACTGGTGTGCCGTGGCATGTTGGCGTGCCATGGCAAATTTGCAGGTGTGCTGTGTGGAGCACAGCGGCTGAAAATTGCTGAAAAGTTCTTCCAGGTTCTGTGGTTCTAGGACTGTCACCCTAGAAACAGAACTTCAGTAACCAGAAGAGTCTCACAGAAGCTGGAAGTGACATCACAAGAGGCATAGAGGTATGAGCGCAGTGAGAAGAAAATTGCTGCTCTGGAATATTCTGGTAGAGCATACCATTTGCAGGGGAACAATGACGATTAAGAAGTATGATTTTATTCCCTGCTTGTGGGCTTTTCAAAGACAGCTGATGAGCCATGGTGGGAAACAGAATGTTGGACCCTAGGGAGCCCCCTTGGCCTTCTCCAAGACCACAAGACATGGTCTTATCTCTGTAAACTTCAGCCATTCCCAAAATTAATCTGGGCTTGTTAGCATTCACATACGAATCAACACCAACCGATTTGGCCACTCAGGGTAACGAATACACTCCGGACACATCCAAAGTATAGACTTAAACTGATTTAACAGTCATTTCTTTTCCCTATTCATCTCTCTCTCTCTCTCTCTCTCTCTCTCTCCCCCCCCCCCCTTGTCCCTGTCCCTTGCACACAGAATTATTCCCAGATTGTTTTGCAGAAGCCCATCATGAATAAATAAAATGGTACAAGATCAGTAATGGTTTTATGATGTCAATGGAGCCCTAGAGGTTTCTAGGATGAAGGGAGCCCCACCTTACCAAAGCTGCCATTTTCCAAGATGGTGGTGAAAACCATACAGTATAAAATTTGAAAAAACTAGATTTTCAGTTTCTACTAAGAATTTCCCCCCTTGTCACTAAATTCTCCCTCCCAAATCCAAGTCTTTCTGCACTTCTGACAATGTAAGCCTATGCATCTCTGCACTGTGTTCAGTGCGGCTTATTCCCAGGAGAGTGTGTAGATGGATGGCAACCTCAGTAATCTAACTTCTACCAACACGGGTGGGGAATGGGAACCCTTACAATATTCTATTTTCGTCCATTGCTTTTCTCCCTGGTTTCGCTGTCGTCCAGCAGGGACAGGAGAATCTGGTTTGAGTGGTGTCGCTTGATTTTCACGTTTGCTCGGAGTGGGGCGCCCAGGATCACATCTTGTCCTGAGCCTGGTTCAACGGAAGATAAAGAATCTAAAACAAAGGAAAAAACCAGGGACGGGTGCGTTGTTTAAAAGAGAGGCGCGGCCGGAGCACATAGGGTGAAGCAGGCCCTTTGGAAAGACTAACATTGCAAGCCATTTTGGCATTTTCCTGGCGACCAACATGGACTCATAACTGCCACTGCATTAAGGAATTTGTTGGAGAAAAGGTTAAGAAGCATTGCTAAACTATTCCCAAATTCCAGTTAGCATATTTCATGGAAACCACCACGATTGTGACCTTAAACTGGTCTTTCTCCCAAGACGTTCAATGCTATTCAATGCAGCGGCCATTTTGGGACAGCCATTTTTTGCAATGGTGCCTTGTGTGATGCAGTGTCAAAGAGAGGGGGTTAAGTAAAAAAAACATGGCTGCTGGCCAAGGCAGCTCTGTAGAGGTGCTCTGGACTACAGCAACAACAATAGAAAAGCTCAACATTTTATTCTTAATAATTTAAGAATGACAAGACAATCAGAAAACAAAAATAAAAAGAAAGGAGAAAAATAAAAAACATGTAAAATATAGGAAACAAAAGGAAAATGCATTCGATGAAAACAAAAAAAAACTAACATAAAACCAAACATGAAAATAAAATTGGCATACCCTTATTACCTTATGTTTATAGCAACACTGTAGTTCTATGCCTCTCAGGCCAGGCCCTTCTATGAGGCTGATTGAAATGGCTGCCTTAGATGACAGACAGCCTGAAAGCAGCCTCTTCCGAGGCTGGAGTGGGCAATCGCCGCAGCCCAGCCTTGGAAGGGGGTGCTGAAAGGGGGCGTCTGATATTGGGGGTGCTGAGCACCCCCAGAAAATTATTGTGGGTGCCATAAGCATACTGGCACCCACGGAATTGGCGCTACTGCTGATTATCATTCCAGGTCTCCAAAGCAGGACTTAGATGTGAGGTCCTGGTATCAATATAGTATCAATATGACCTGGACCACATGTTCAAAAACATGGTTTTGTGTTGCAGAATGCAATCAGCTCTCGGAGGGGGCAGGGGCATTCTGAAAAGATTAAAAGAAAATTTGTAAATCCTCCTAGCTATGGGCAAAATTGTGCAAAGAGTCAGTGGTGTAGCTACAGGAGGGGCGGCATGGTACGTATCGCAGGTATTGCAACGCACCATATAAGCTGCCCCTCCCAATCACCATCAGAGCCTCTCAGGTCAATTACAGAGAGTAGGAGGGGCCACTTACACGGCGCATTGTGGCACTTGCAGTACTTATGTGCCAACCCTCCTGTAGCTACGCCACTTTAGGGAGTTGCTGCATAATCACTTCTCCAAGGCCTTCACTGAAGGCTGGTTCAACACTCACCATGAATTCCTATCATGTGTTCTAAAATTAACACCCGCTCAGCTAAAATCTTCAGGGCTTCCCGAAGCTGTTGGACACCTTCACCCTGTAGGGAGAGCAAAGGAGGAAATATATTGGAGCAACTGACATACTTGCCATAAATTGGAACGGGGGGGGGATTTGTGTCACATGGGCAAATTTCATGACAAAACAGAACATTGAGCTCTCTTTGGTCCTCTGTTAATTTATATTACGTATGTTGTAGTTAAATTAAATGGAAGGACTGTTTAGTCAATCGCCATTAGTGGTGACAATCAAATAGAACCTCCATGTGAGACCAATCCCTATGCATGTCTACTTAGAAGCAAGAAAGTGTCTACTCCCAAGAAAGTGTGGATAGGATTGCAGCCTGCACCTCTGAATGCCAGACAAATAACATGGGGATGGTCATCACTTTTCTACCCAGAGATTGATGACTAGCCATTGTTGGAAATGAATGGCTGGACTATATTCAGAGCCAGTTCTGGTCCAGCAGGGCTCTTGACGGGGGGAGGGGGCAGGGGTTAAGAGTTTTTTTTTTTTAATGGAAAAATATAGGAAGAGTTTGTTGCATCCTTACATCTGTGCCTTTGTCTCCTTCTTCACCTTTCTTCCCAGGTTCACCCTAATCATAAGACAAAAATTAATGTGGTCAACAACTGCAGATTTGATTGGCTCACAAGCTGCTTTCTTCCAGACATGGGAAATGCCCCCCCCCCAATGTCTGTGTCATTGATTAGGCAAAAGTCCACAGTCTGCTGACCCCCAGTCAATCCCATTACTTTCCTAGGTCTTCTCTGTTGTGGGCTGTGACTTTGACATGGCCATGTTTTTAATAACATTCATCTGGTAGTGTGAGCATGGAGTCAAGCACCATTGACAAACAATACAACCCTCCATACAGAGGCGGATCTAAGGGGGGGCAAATCTGTAGGTTTTGCAAGAAGCCTTACCTTGCAGTGGAAAACACTCCTCTCCTGCACTGTTCTAGCCAATCCTCACAGGGAACAGCAACATCTTGGCGTTGCTTACTGGCTACAGCAGCAAGGGAGAGGAGGGATTTACATGACAGGGTAAGGCTTCTTGCAAAACTTACAGATTTGCCCCCCCTTAGATCCGCCTCTGCCTCCATGACTGCAAAAATTTGAATGAAGGCTACGTTTCCCTGTCCCAGCCCACCCCAGTCCTTTGCCCATGCAGATGACTGCTTGTTTGTGTGACAAACTGTGACCTTGAGGTGGGAGTGGCAGAAAGTCATAGAAACGGCTGTGGGGTGATACCTTGGCTCTTCCAAAATAGGTGGCCCTCCTGGTTCAGATGTGGGAGAATGAGAGAAATGAAGGAGAAAAACAAGCTCTGCTATAAATAGGAGAAAGAGGCCAAAACGTACAGAGAGCCGTTACAGGAGGCAACAATTTGGAAGGCTTGCTTTCTCAAGGCGGGGGATTATGAATACCGATACAGTCCCCTGAATGTCCTATAGAGAGAACTGCTGAGTATTGAGTTTGATTGTGAGTACAATTAGCCAGAAACTGTCCACTGTACAATCTGTGGTCTGTGAAACTGGAAGGCAGTGACCATCTAGATATGGGAGGTGCCTCCTGGGTTTGCTCTCAGCCCAGCATGACAAAACCAGGGGCCTTCTGAAGCTGGGAGTTGGCAGTGCAAGGCTGGTGCCTAACCTGATCGAACACTAGCACAACCTCTGCTACCAAACTCAGTGGCATAGCTACAGGGGGGTGTCATGCTAAGGACTGCAGGTGCCAAAATGCACTGTGTAAGCAACCCATTCCACCTGCTGTTGGAGCCATTCTGGGCAGTGATGGCAAACATGCTGCCCCTGCATGTCATTAGCAAGGCTCCACCCATGGTTATAATCTCTCTCTCTCTCTCTCTCACACACACACACACACACACACACACACACACACACACAGAGAGAGAGAGAGAGAGAGAGAGAGAGAGAGAGAGAGAGAGAGAGAGAGAGA
>JAJKFI010000106.1:1005447-1021716 GCA_029204185.1 Lerista edwardsae | reverse complement strand
AGAGAGAGAGAGAGAGAGAGAGAGAGAGAGAGAGAGAGAGAGAGAGATGCTACAGTTGCTTCTACGAACAAATAAAATCAAATCCCTGCACATGGAAATCTAGTGCATATGGGAAAAAAGCTAGGCTGGCCTTGACCCTCTTGGGAAAGGATTCTCCTTTAATGAAGATCTGATCTGAGATGTGAGCTGCCACCTATAAGCTGAAGTCACGTAGCCAAGACACTGGACTCTACTGCCTCAATGAGAGGAGGGTCTTGATGTGCTGACCACACAGGATGCATATCTGGACAGGCAACATGCCTGACATGTTTTGAAAATCTCAAATTGATAATGACAATATCTCTCTTTTCTGTGTTCTCACAGGCACACTGAGATGTGGGTGCAGTCAGGAGCTGACTATAATGGAGACATGTATCCCGAGTGCAAGTAGGAGAGCCTCCATGCTGTTTCAAGACTGAAAAGCAGCTTTGGGGAGGTTGATTTTGAACAGAGATATGGCAGGGGAGAAGCACTGCTTAACCTTTTCCCTACCCCTTTCCCAGCTCTTCTCCAAGTAATCTCCACCACACTTTCTTTGCTTAAAAGCCCACCCACCCCTCAAAACTGCCTTTCTTTTAAAAACTGAGCAAAAGACCAGAGATTCATGACACATATTTGGGTCTAATATGCAGTTACTCTCTCAGCTATTGGTGAAGAGGCATTTCTTGGCTTTGCCAGTTTTCAGGCCAAATGCTGCCATCCTTCACCCCCTGGACTATGTAGATAGGAGAGAGAGAGCAGAGGCGGATCTACAGGGAGGGCAAAGATCTAAGTGTTGCAAGGAGCCTTACCCTGTCATGTAAATCCCTCCTCTCCCTTGCTGCTGTAGCCAGTAAGCAACACCAAGATGTTGCTGTTCCCTGTGAGGATTGGCTAAAACGGTGCAGGAGAGGAGTGATTTCCACTGCAAGGTAAGGCTTCTTGCAAAATTTAGAGCTTTGCCCTCCCTTAGATCTGCCTCTGAGAGAGAGAGAGAGAGAGAGAAGGGGAGAGAGAGAGAGAGAGAGAGAAGCTAGGGGAAAGGGAACAAAGGGGTTATGTTCTTTTGTTTAATTTTCTGATGCTATTTAAGATAAGGACAGCCTGGGATTATATTTTCCTTCCCTGAAATTGTCTGCCAATGGCTATTAGTCCTGAGAGCTAAACAGAAATGGTAGACTCAGAGGCTGTCTACCGCAGAGTAATAAGAGGCAGGAAAAAAAAATAACAGGACAGAAGCATCCCCGCAGCATGCCTCCTCCAGTTAGGAAATAAGTTAAGGATTCATATGCAATCCTCCTCTGCTGAATTTCGACATAGATTGGAAGGCCATACAGTACTCGAAACATTAGGCAGAGCAGAATGAAAGAAGATGGAATCTTCATAAGAGGCACCTACTGTTTATCCTGTCCTTACTACAGGACAGCGTGGCTGTAAAACTACAGGAAACGTCTTGCCCCCAGCCCCTCCACATTCAAGCCATAAACCTTATTTTAGGAACTGTTGGCATCACTCAAATAAAATACTTGATTTTGACAGAGGTGGAGCATCTGTGGGGGCGTGGGGCAGTGCCCGCTTTGGGAGGGCTGGGCTGGGTGCTCTAGTGAATGAGGGGGGGGGAAGCTGAAGCAGAGGTTGGCTCTCCCTCCCTCCCCTGGGTTCATTTGGCTGCAGAACAGAGTGTTTGTTGATGCTGAGGGTGTGGCAGGATGGCACAGGGGGTGGGGCAGTAGTGCTTGGGGTACGGTGACACAGGGGGTGACGTAACCTCGCCCCCCCCCCGGTGCCTCCACAGCCTGTTACAGCTCTGGATTTTGAGACACTCAGGAGTTTTCACCAATCTTCCAATCTGGACGGTGAGGAGGCCGAGCCTGGATGTTGACTCACTCTTTCCCCTCGGTCCCCTTTGGAGCCTTTGGATCCAGACTGTCCAGGAGAACCAGGTAGGCCCTGTGGGTCGGGGGTGGTGGAGGAAGAAACAGAATGGAAGACTGACATTCACTTTTCTCATTTATAAAAAGGCTCAACTTCTGCACCCCTGCAGAGTTGGCCTGAGTAAACCTGGTTTCCACTCTAACTTCAAATGCAATACAGTTGGACCTCGGTATCTGTTGTCTGTTCATGTACCCGCCACAGATTCCAAAATCTGCAGATACTGAAATCTGCAGATAATGGAATTTGTGGGTGGGGTTCAATAGGACTTCCTGACCAGAAGCTCCTTCCAGTTGCATCTGGAGGGTAGGAAAGGCACTTCTGTTTTTACGAGGCCAGGAGAATCAAATCCGCAGGTGCCAAACCTGTGGATAAAGAGGCCCATGATCTATACATACAAGAGTTTCACCATAAAAAAAATCACTGGCATAGTTCAGTGGTAGAGTAGTTGCTCTGCATGGCAGAAGATCCCTGGTTCAATCCCCAGCAGCATCTACAAGTAAGGCTGAGAAAAACTCCCCTTTCCCATCTGCTGAGCTGCTGCCAGTCAGTGCTGCCAGTATTGGGCTGGACTCATTCTACCTGTTCTTGTATGCTTTCTTTCACCTTTAATGGGATAACAGGACATCCATTGGCATACCTGTAGCCCAGGGGCTCCTATAGGTCCTGGTGCCCCTTTGGGGCCAGAAAATCCTGGTGGACCTGGAGGGAAAAATATCAATTAAATATATTTTATATTTTAATAATAATAGATCAATTAAAGATATTTTATCTTTGCGCACATCAGTTGGAAACCAGCACTCAAATCCTAACTGACATGCGCACATCAGTTGGAAACCAGCACTCAAATCCTGATTTATAGGATTCAATTATTTGTACAGAAGTCATAAAATCATAGCACAGGTGACTCAGAAGGGATCTTAGAGGTCATCTCGTCCAACCAGCCTCTGCTTGAAAATCAACAATGAGAGCGAGAGCGAGAGCGAGAGAGAGAGAGAGAGACCATGACTGCATGTGGCAGACTGTTCCAGTGCCAGACAGTTAGAAAATTATGGTTAGAAAATATCTCAATACCTTCCTCATGTCCAGACTAACCAGCCTTGCCATTTCAACACATAGGTTCTAGTCCTGCCCTTGGAAACCAGTGAAAGGAAGTCCTCCCCTTCTTCTGTATGACAACCCTCTGGCACTGTGTCAACTTATTGGTGCCTGGACATTTTCTTAGGCTATTAGCCCCTGGCCACTTCCAGCTCTCTAATTGGGGCGGAGGCACTGGGACCTGTATAGCACACACACCTACACACCCCTGTCCCTGAGCACAACTGCTGCTCCTGGTACTGAGGGGTCATGGTTGCTTTGGCTGGGTAGACCATTGAATAAACATGGGTCTTTGACCTGTGACCTCTGGACGAACCCTGACCAATTTCTGCCCTGATTGGTAGCAGCCCTCCAAGGTCTGGGGCAGGGGCTCTGTCCCATCTCTCCCTGGAGATGTCAGAACTGGGAACTTTCACTGACTGCAGCTATTCCAGGGCCTTCCCTAGAATTCTGCCCTCACGAAGCTCCCTGATGATGGATGAGTGGTCCTCCAACCCTTCCCCAGGGTTGTTTGACTGGCACCAGCTCTCCCACTCTCTCTGGCTGAAATCCTGCCCCGGTCTGAGCCGTGAGATCTTTTCGAGCAGAGATGCCAGAGGCTGACCTCTGGGCCAAACTGAGTTCTGGGGCCAACCCTACCCAGGTCTCATCCATGCCAAGCTTATCCCAACCTGGGTTGGGATAAGCTCATTTTTGAGCCCTTCCTCACATATAGCACCTCTGTACTTGGAAGAAGGAGCCCATTCATGTGAGCAGAATCCACTGGTTATGCTTCATTGTTGAGGAGTTGTATTCCACATAGGGGCATAGCATGCCTTTCCAGTGCTGGGGGCAAGGCAGCTATTGCACCCTCCAAAGCCAGCAGTGTTCCGCTCCTGAGGAGAACGCCTTAGGGGTGGGGCTTTGGTGTGTGTCTCCCTGGCTTGAAGCTGGGGAGGCACCTGAAGCCCCGCCCCCGAGGAGAACTCAGCGGGTGTCCTTCTTGGGGGCAGGGCACTGCAGGCCAAATTGAACTGAATTCTTTGGAGCTCAAAATTTTGCACGCCTAAGAATGTTGCCCCCGGGGCAAATGCTCATGTCCCGTCCCCCCACGTTATGCCTCTCATTCCACTTGGAGAGGATGGGGAAGAAATATAATTTCTTCCAGACACCAACTATTAATTACTGATGCAGCTCTTGCGGGGGGGGGCAGATGCAGGCTCCTTCTGAACTTTGCTTTAATTGTTTCGGATAAGCCCCCCTATGAACATCAGGCGCCCACCAGGGGCATTGAATCAACCTCAATAATTCATGCAACCTGTATCAGAGGATGGGATGAAATGAACTGAGCGCTAAATGGAGGAATGAAGCCTGAAGAGCAGGCAGCTTCTTGCATGCCTGACGGGAGGTCACTGCTGAGTGCTTCTCATGCCGGCAAACCACTTAAGACATTTTATGTGTGTGTTTTTAAATCAACATTAAAAGGGGAAGTAACTCAGGGAAGAGCTATAGTTGCTCAGTGGAAGAGCCCCTGCTTGGCATGCAGAAGGTCCTAGGTTCAATTGCTGGCAGCATCTCCAGGAAAGGCCCCTGCTTAAATCCCTGGAGAGCTGCCTGCTGCCAATCACTCCTGAGAAAAAGGGGCCCAGGGGCTGACTCTGATAGAACAGATAAAAGAAAATACTTTTTACCCAGCGGGTAATTAACCTGTGGAACTCCTTGCCACAGGATGTGGTGATGGTATCTGGCCTAGATGACTTTAAAAGGGGATTGGATAAATTTCTAGAAGAAAAATCCATTACGTGTTACAAGCCATGACAGGTATGCGCTACCTCCTGGTTTTATGCTACCTCAGAATGCCAGATGCAAGGGAGTGGCAACAGGATGCAAATATCTTGTTGTATGCTCCCTGAGGCATCTGGTGGGCCACTGTAAGATGCAGGAAGCTGGACTAGATGGGCCTTTGGCCTGATCCAGCAGGGCTCTTCTTATGTTCTTATGACCCAGGATAAGGACAGCTTTGTAAGTTCAGCACCTACTGGAAGCGGTCCTTAACAGAGATTTGTTCCGGAACTCAGGGCAGAATGAGAGATGGTCAGGACCAGTCTGGGACCAGAACAGGAAGAGACATTCTCAGGGAAGGTGGAAGGCTGGCCCACTGTTGGTCTCTCTACCTGGAGAAATCAGGTGGACACCCCAAACATCTTAAGACCACTCTTCTGGAAAAGGCCCACTTGGGGTGGGGATAAGATGCACCTCTATAGGTCACACACCCTAAATCCAGACTTTCCACCATCATAACAAATGTCAGCTGGGGGGGCGGGGATTAATGAGATTCATAAAATGATGAGCAATGGAGAGAGACTGTTCTCTGGCCAACCAATGTGACAAAGCACAAGCTGCCAAGAGACTCTCTTACTGACAGATACCCCTGGTGCCTGGAAACCCAACTTCTTCCACTCAGTGAGGGGTGCTCAGGGCTTGGGGTGTCAAATAAAGCCTGCTTGCCCCAGCCTGGCTTGATGGTTTGTTGGTGCCTGCCCACCTGCCATCAGGATGGATCTGAAAAGGAGGGACAGAGCAGAAGAGGAAGTGGGTGGGCTACCACTCTTCTCTAGCCCACCACTCTCCTCTCTTCCTGTTCCACTCTGTCCCCTCCTCCTTTTCAGATCCATGTGAGATGGGGCAGGCAGGTGCTCTCTCGCTGCCCTCTGATCAACCCCCTGGGGCTCCCACCTAAGTTGGCCTCATTATGAGCCTGGCCCTGCCTGCTTCTCCAGCCATGCAAGATGGTATCACAAAGCTGTTTGTTTCCCAGCACAGGCCGGAGAGCTCCATCCACAAACCAGTTCTTACAAACTGCCTTCTTGTCCTGTTGTGTTTCTTCTCTGTCTCACGCAAGTGGCTCGATTACCTGGTGGGCCAATTGGACCAGGAGCACCTCGAGGCCCTGGCAAACCAGCCAGGATGGTGTCAATGACTGTGGATGCCAGCTGAGGCTCACCATCTGCATTGGAGAGAAAGAGGAGGGGGCATCATTGGAGGGCAGGAGTCAAGGAGTCCATTGAACCAGTGATGAAGATTTCATGCCTCTTTGGCATGCACAGGACAGAGATCTAATTATATAAATTGTAATCAACAGAGGCGAGAGGGTCTCCCCCATGCCATTCATCCATGGATCTGTGGAATTGCCTGCTTTGCACCACACTCCTTCTGAATTCTGATTGAACGCCAAACACGTCTAAAATGCTTGGGAGCCCTCTTGGGATAGCGAACCATTCATTTACTGAGTTTGCTACATAAAACAGCCAGTTTCTCTAGGCAGCAAGAAGCTGTTCAGATGAGGACTCTGTGGACTTCAGCAGTAATCAAGCAGTAGCAGGCTCTGTTTCATGTGGGAGTTGTGGGATCTGCTTCCCTCTGCTGTCAGCAGTTTGGAAGGGCAGGTTTTGGAGTTTGGGATCGTGCACAAAATGAAAGTTAACTTTGATTGGCCACTGGAGAACCAGCTTCTCCCACAAGCCATTAAGCACCACAAACAGAACAAACGAAACTATCAAGCTATGAGGTTGCAAATTTTAAGATGCTGAGCAGAAGCAGACCCTTAAGAGATCACACCAAAGGTCACCCCAGTCCAACATCCTCTCTTTCCAGCAGGGTCCAGACAGATGATGATGATGTTTATTATTTATTGGATTGATACCTCACCTTTCTGCCCCATATTAGGGCACTCAAGGTGGCTCTGGGAAGCTGACAAGAAAGACATGGAAGCACTTCCCTGGTATTTGTCCCTGGCTTGGGGGATCCAGGGGTAGACTGCCTCTGAACATGTTCCATTCAGTTATGATGGTTCTTAGCCATTCATTGCCCATTCTGCTATGAATTGGTTTTAAGCCCCTTTTCAAGTCATCTAGTGGCCATCACCGCACCTTCCGGCACTGAATTAAGGCTGCAGTCCTATTCCTGGGAGTAAGTCCCTTTGAGCACCATGGGACTTACTTTGGAGTAGATATGCTAAATAAAACTGAAATTGCTGGCTTTATCTGCCCAAATTGACAGGTAGTCAATTGAATTTGTACAACCTGAGTTCTAGCATGATAAGAAAGGAGGGAAAAGGTCCACTTTCTCCCTATCACACATTCAGTTTTCTTTTTTCTACTCTATAAGATGCGTTGGTCACATGCAGCATGACTGATAGACAGGTGGGGCTATCAGGAGAGCAGGCTAAGTGATGCAAAGCCTGCCCAGTGCTCAAGACCTGCCTGCCTCCCTTCCTGAGCATGGCAAGATCATGCCTTCTATTTGCCCCCATATACACCCATCATCATGATGATATCTGGTGCGTGATCAATTTATATTCAACTGATAGTCAAGCCCAATTAAAAAGCCAGAAGTAACACACACATCCCAACGATCAGCCACACACCCCAGTCAGGACTGGACTGCCATCTCAATTCTCCCATTTTGGCCAGAAAATCCACGTCTTGGACCATAATTAATTCACTCTTTGTTAAATAATTCACTGAGAAAGGCTGCGCAAGTCCTCAGCAGATTAAAAATGCATCCAGTTCTCGCATTCTCCCGGTTGCCACCCCGCTGAGGGGAGAGGAGAGAGAGAGAAGTGAATCTGGGGATGATTAATTAACAAGAATGTTTGTTTCGCTCCATGAGCTCCCCTCCCCTTGCATTTCCATTTCTGGAGCTGAGCAGAAGCAATCGAGTGGTGAGGCATCCCAATTCTCCTTCAATTTGGGCGCTCCAAAATCACCTGGTCTTGTTTGCAAAGCAGGGGCCAATTTGTTTAAATAACCAAAACCACTAGCATTATTTTGCACTTTCTGACCAGTGCAAAGTGCTCTCAGGTTGCCCTGGAAGATAAATCAACCTTATTATCCCCATAGAGCAGCTGGGGAAGACTGAGACCAAGAGGGAGCTGCTTTCCCACGGTAATCTAATGGGTTTATGGCAGAGGCAAGATTCAAAACAGGGACGTTCTGGTTGGCAGCTTGCTCTCCTCCCCATGACCCCGGACTGCAGCATCAGCAATCAAGAAATCTGCCATGTCTCTGTTTTTCATATCTGGGCTTGATACAAACCACCACACTTACATGGCTTGGCACAGATTTCAGTGCACTTGTGCCTTCTTTTTTTCATTCCAGATTGCTGAAGCACACATAAAAACCATTGCTCTGTGTTTCGTGCATGCCACGCACTAGTGCACATCACAATCCTCCATGAGAAGTGAAGGTGCTAAGGAGCCTATGCGTCCAATTGTGGAGGACGTTTGGAAATGCTCCACATAAAATGGAGGCAATGCTTGGCCAGCAACAGGGACCGGAAAATAGTTCCCTTCCCTCATCCATCAGGGCAGTTGGGGCATGTGCTCCTGAAACTTCCTGGGCCCGAGGCAGCAGGCCCTTACCTAGAAACACACCAGCCAGCAGCGGCACCTCTGCTGCTGCTCCTTCTTCCTTCATACAAAGAAGAATAGGGAAACAAGGCAGAAGAGGAAGTGTGGAGGAGAGTGATGGGCTAGAGCCGCTTCAGTACTTTGGCCCACCATGCTTTTCCCTGCACATGTCCTCTGCTTCTGCATGCCCTTCTTCCTTTTTGAATCTAAACATCAGGTGGAGGTGGGCAGACCAGAGAGGGGGAAGCCCCTCTTCAATCTGCAGCCTGAGGCAACTGCTTCAGTTGGCCTCATGAAAGGGCCAAACCTGTCCATCAGGGAGCTCCCAGTTGCAACTAGAGATGTTCTCTGGTCGTACTCAGGAGCCTTTCTGAGGCTCGCAGAGGTCGTGTGTAGCCTCTACAGACTTCAGAAAGCTCCTGAGGTGTGTTTAAAAATCACATCCCGTTTTTGGTGAAAAATGGACGTGCTTTCTAAACACCTCTGGGGGGGCTTTCTAAGGCCCATAAAGGCTGAAAGTGGGCTCTGTGGGCTGTATAAAGGCTCCAGGACATCACTGGAATAAGGTTCCAGTCACATTCAAAGGCCCTGTTAGCAGGAACTTCATGACCCGGAAGTGTTACATCACTTCTGGGTCAGTGGGCTCCATGGCACTGTGCCTCACTGGCACAGACCGTCACGTCATGTCACCGCTGCCTATGCACCTCTACAGCAGCTTAGCTGAGGGACAAGATTTCTTGTCAGAGAAAGAGGTTCCGGTTGTGGCCAAGCCTAATCTTTTCTCCACGTGTGGAAAGGTGAAAGGGGGAGGAGAAACTTCAGCTGGCAAAAGAACTAAGGATGGCCAAGTTCTCCTTTGACATTCAAAGAAGGGCCCAGTATGTCAGAAGACCTACTTTCTTTTTCTGCCGTGGGCTGTAGTGAATACAGAACTCCTTGTTGAAATGTTAAAGGGAGGCTTGGAGAGGCTGGGGGCCCTGGGGGCCCTGGAGGGCCTGGAATCCCAGTTTCACCTGGATATCCCCTGGGTCCTGGAGGTCCGTGAAGCCCTGGAAATGATTAAAAAAAATGCATGAAAGGTTTTCACAACTGGTGTTGGAAGCAGATGAGCATTGCAGGGGATGGGGCTGAACCAGGGTGAACTCCGTGGGGGAGCCATCCATGTTTTGCATACAGAAGGTCCACAGTTTGAGTCCTGGGAGCATATCCACACAGGGCTTGGAAACCCACATCGGAAGCCTGGCGAGTCACTTCCAGTTGGCGCAGAGAATGTAGATCTAGATGGACCAAGAGGCTGACGAATATAAGACAGCTTTCTGTCCATGGGGAAACTGTTCCTAATGCTGAGGCACTGCCCTGGAGCACAGGAAATGGCCCTCAAGAGTCAATCAGACTCTTGATCCATCTGGCTCAGTACAGTGTACCCCCAGTATCTGCAAATCCAGCATCAGCAGATTTCACTCACCACGGATACCATGGATGCTAGGGAAAAGCCACTTCCAGTTTGACAGGCAAACTTGGTCCATCTAGTTTGACAAGCAAACTGGAAGTGGCCAGGAATTTGCGTATCTGTGAATTCTCATATCCTGGAACAGATGCCCCACAGATTAAAAGGGTGGACTTTATTGTCTGCACCAGCCATTTTCAAGCTTTTCCATGTCATGGCACACTGATAAGGCACACCATTAGTTTTTTGGCAATTGACAAGCACGCCACACTGCTGGTGTGGGATTCACACACTCCAACGGCCTTACTAATAAATGATTCTCCTCCAAACTCCTGTGGCACACCTGCAGACCGTCCTTGCCACACCATTGTGCCACAGCACCCTGGCTGAAAATTGCTGGGTCTCTACTGACCATCAGCAGTTTGCTACAGGGTTTCAGGTGGGGCCTTTCCCAGTCCTACCTGAGATGGCAGAGATGGTGCCATCTTGGATACTAAGCTGTCTAGGATGCCCTGTCCCAGGGCAGTGTGGTATAAAACTCTCTCTCTGTGTGTGTTTTTAACCTATTTTTCACTTTGTTGCTGGTGGCAAAAACTAAAGGAAAGCTAAGGTTTTCTTATTATTGTTATTTAAAATGACATCCTTCATACCCAGAACACTGTTTGAGGACTTATGCAGTAGCCACATCGTTGGACCTAGTAGGTGTGAGGGCCCAATCCTATCCAACTGTCCAGTGCCAATGCAGCCAGAGTGCAACCCCAAAGTAAGGGAATAAAAATTCCCTCATCTTGACCTCATCTCCGTGACTTCCCCTACACTGCAGGATGCAGTGTATGTCCTGTTGGCATGGCTGCACTGATGCTGGAAAACTGGATAGAATATGGCCCTGAATCTGGTCCATACCAGAAAGGGAGACAGCTTGGCATGGGCAAGGGCAGAGGTTGGCCAGGCCAGGCACTGGCTGGGGACCCACATGCCCCTGAGGGCTCTCCCGGTCAGCTCTAAGGCACTCTGGGCCTCCTGTCTGAGGGCACTGGTCTGTACTGGCCTTCCCCTCCCCTTTGCGTCCTCAAACAAGCTTTCCAAGGAATCCTTGTGATGATGCTGGGGGAGTGGGGGCTGCACTGCAAGAGGAAGGTGGCCACCCCATCCTAATTCTTTGGGGCTGAGAAAATGGTTGCCAATAGTTTCAGAAAGAACATCCCTAGTTGTGTGTGTGTGGGGGGGGCTTTCAATGTACAATGCTCTGTTGTGATGTTGGCAACAACTTCAGGGACATCCTCCCGTGACTCACCTGGCTGTCCGGATGGCCCTCTCTCACCCATCTCTCCCTTTTCTCCTTTGGGGCCTGGGGGTCCTGGTTTCCCAACTGGCCCTGGGAGCCCTGAAAAACATTCAAATGCAACATATAAGTGGCCATGCCAGTGATAAAGAAAAAGAGGTAATAATATGGAAGGGAGTGTGATGGAATACTTTGCCTACCCTCTCCTCCCTCTCTGGACCCCTCTTCCTTTTCCAGTACAAGGAGTGAAAGGAGGTGGAGGAGCAGTGGAGGCAAGTGGGTGGGTAGAGGTGGGCAGCCCCTGCAGACCTGCTGCCTGAGGCGACATCTTCAGTTGGCCTTACGGAAGAGCCAGCCCCAAGGGGACTTGCATGCTGGATTGAATTATTGTTTCTCCAAAGGAACCTCCATGTTCAGAGGCAGAATACCTCTGAATAACAGGTGCCGGGGGAAGGAGAGAGCTCCTGCTTCCAAGCCCTGCTTACGGGCCACCTGGAGGCAGCTGCTTGGTCACTGTTGGAAATAGCATGCTGGGTGGGCCTTGGCTCGGATTCAGAAGGGCTCCTCGTGTTCTTATTAGCCATGGAAAGTTAGGATTGGAACCTCTGTGTACATGAATAGAACCAGACCATCAGCGAGTACAAAAGAGAGCACAACCTTCATGTCCTCCTTGTGGCTTTCCCACTCTTGGAAATGGAATGTTGGACTAGATGGGCCTTTGTTCTGATCCAGCAGGGCTCTATTTATGCTCACACAAGTGTGATGATAAGCTAAATATGTATGCGCTTCTACATTGGAATAGCCGGAAGAACAGTGTGCAACATGCTCACCAACAGATCCGATTGGCTTCCTCAAGACAGTCCCAGGGTTGGCCAAGGGGATGGCATCAGGCAGCAGGCCATCGTACCATGTGGCCGTGGTCCTCGCCATGGGCAGGTCATTCTCTGAAGGCGGAGCTCGCTCGGCAGCCTCAAGCAGAAGGATCTGGGTGCGAGACATAACAATCAAACCAGATCCATACACAGGCTGATCGACAGTCTGCACTTCTTCAGAGTTTGGGCTTGCCTTGGCTTGTCCTAACAAGGCCAGCCCATCTGTGAGGTGGTGGCCACAGGTGGCAGGTTCTTGGGAAGAAAGAGTTACTGACACCCGCATCTGCCTCTCCTGCCTCCTCTCACACTGGCTGGGTCAGAAAGAAGAGGGAAAGGGAGTGGAAAGGGAGGAGACTGGAGCTAGAGCAGCTATATCAATCAGTGTGCCACAGAACAATTATATTGTAGATTGTATATCAATTGTATAGATATATAGGAAAAATACTGTATGCTGCCTTGGGCACCTCCCAATGGGAACGAAGGAGGCAGGATATAAATATTTTAAATCAACGAACTCCTGTGGAACGTACTTTCCAGGAGAGGCCACTTCTTCTAACTAGCCACATGGTTATTAAGAAAGATGAGTTTAAATGAAACGACAGAGCTCACGATTAAACATTAAATAAATAGGATCATTCCTGCAATTATACAGAAAAGAAGTGCAATTTATATTCTTGTTATTCCAAACTTGGTACTGTATACATTAAAGAAGAATTCCTTCTGTGTTTTGGAGCAGTGGAGGAGGAAGCATCGTGTTACGAGAACCTGCGTTCATGCGAAAGCTATGTGGGCCATTTCTCAGCCCCACGCGGAATCAATCAGGACCTGGGCTTTGCCTCATGCGATTTCCTCACATTTCAGAGGCCAAGGCTGCTTCTTCCTCTGGAATGAGTGATATCAGCTCGGCTTGGATATTGGATGTTTTCAAGGAGCGGACCAAAACCAGGGATTTATAGCAAGCGCTCCATAACCTCCAACAGATTTGATTAAAATATCTGGGTGGATTGTACAACAAAGGTTGAGGAAACTGGACTCGGGAGGCCTAAGACGGATATGGTTGTCTAGATCAGGCAGCATGGTACCGAGTCATGGAGAACAGTAGGAAGGTGGTGTGTGTGTGTGTGTGTGTGTGTGTGTGTGTGTGTGTGTGTGTGTGAGAGAGAGAGAGAGAGAGAGAGAGAGAGAGAGAGAGAGAGAGAGATCAGGTTGCCAGCACCATTGGATGAACTTCCAGTCACTCCCTGAAAGTCTTCATTTTTGGAATATGCAGAACCAGAGATGAATGGACTTTTATTCCAAAATGAGCATATCACAGAATGAACTGGCAATGAATGGGATCTCCATTTTTGAAGCCTCCATTTGTTTTGGCTATTTTGTGAACTGAAAAAAGGGTATTTCTTTCTGGTTATAAGTTACTTCTACAAGAAGCTCAACACAACAGTCACTGACTTGCAGTGGCCACTTTAATTACCCAGAATCACTGCAGGATCTCATTGTGACTGCAGAATGATTGTGAGATAGGGTGAATGAAACAAGAATCACCATCACCACCATCCTCTGAAGGCAGCTCGTACAGAGTTGTACAAGCTTCTCTGAGTGAACCAGTGAAGC
Source organism: Lerista edwardsae (assembly GCA_029204185.1). Taxonomy (NCBI): domain Eukaryota; kingdom Metazoa; phylum Chordata; class Lepidosauria; order Squamata; family Scincidae; genus Lerista; species Lerista edwardsae. The sequence goes on along the minus strand of JAJKFI010000106.1, from coordinate 1,008,067 downwards.
TACTTATACCCAGTGAGGAAAAACTCCTGTTTTTATTTTAGAAAAGGAAAATGAATAGACAATGAAAACAAAAGAGGAAAACAATGTCATGAAAAGAACCCAATGGATAAAAATGACACTAACGAGAACAAAGATGGAAAAAAAAACTGCAGCAACAATCCCAACTGTTGGTGATTAGGGAAGCAAACAGAGCTTTGTGATATGGGGATGAGCTGAAGGCTAGCAGATGCTTGTGTCCGTCCGACGGTAAAGAAAATCCAATTGTGGTGCTGAATACAATTAATCAGAGCCTCTTAGGAGCCTTTTTCGATCAATGCAATTTTTTACCTTGGCTTCCAGGGTGTTCAGCCTCTCTGTCATGTCTGTGAGTCTTGTGCAATTCATACATTCTAGAAGGAAAAAGGAGTCCATCAGATTGGTTGCCTCCTGTGGTTTAAAACCAACAGACCAGCAGTTCAAAGATTTGTGAGCACAATTCAGAGATGGGAGCAGCTATAAGACTGAGCTGAAATTCCACCCCATCCCCCAATTGTGTCTCTCACACACCCATTCCCAGGCAGTGAAACTAGGGATGCCATTTGGGGGATCTGCAAGGTGGGGAATGAAATCTGGGTAAATGTGGTACACATGCTTCTCCCAGCATCCTTGTTCAAAAAGGAGTCATGAGATGTGATGTGGACCAGGGACACGGAGCAGGAAGAAGGAGGAAGAAGAAACTTTCCCCCATGCACCATGGGCCCAGATCAGACTTCTTCCCAAAGTTGTTGTTGGGGAGGGAAAAACTTATGGGCATAAAATTCTGCCTTAAGCTTTCCCCTCCTCAGCCAATAGCAGTTCCAGGCTATAGGGATTTAAGGGCACAATCCTAACGTGGAGTCACTTGTGCCAGCCCATGAGTGTTGCAAAAGCACTGTAAAGTGCTTTTGCAACATTCTCAGAGTCAAGGAGGCTGGCACACGGACATGCGCCGTCCTCCCTGACTCTGAGAGCGGTCCAAACATGCTTTTCGGTGGATCTGCAACACTCCTGGGCTGATTCAAGGGATTTGTGCCAGCCTAACTCCAGGCTAGGATTGCACCCTAAATCAAGGAATTGGGGGAGTTAACCCTTTGTAGAACTGTAATCCTCCTCCCTCTGAACCCAGATAGTTGCAAAGGATCTTTGTATAGGAGTCTAGAATCAGTCTCCTTTTCCTGGCCATGCTTTCTTCACGCTGGTTGTGCAGTGCCTATACTGGGTACACTGCAACATGACAGCGTGTCATGTTCCAACACTTGCTGCAGCTGCAACCTATTGCATTTGAGGGACCGCCTCCTTCCATACAATCCAACCCGTACTCTTAGATCATCTGGGGGGCCCTTTTGACTGTGCCGCCGCCAGGAGAAGTGAGAGGGGTGGCGGCCAGGAAGAGGGCCTTCTCGGTGGTGGCCCCCCAACTTTGGAACACCCTTCCCCTAGAATTGAGAACTGCTCCCTCTTTGTTTACATTTCGGCGGGGGCTGAAGACCTTTTTATTTCAAAAAGCTTTTAACTGCTGACAGGTTGGCCGGCTGGTTATTATGATTCACAGGATTTCTTTTTTGTTTTTTGTTTTGTTTTTTAAACTATTTTAAATTGTTTGTGGTTTTTATTTTTTGCTATTGTTGTTTAATACTGTTTTAACTGTTTTTAATGTTAATTGTTATGTTGTATTTTTTAATATATATATTTTGTAATGCCGCCTTGGGTGCCTTCGGGCACAAAAGGCGGGGTAAAAATCTATTAATAAAATAAATATTAATAAATAAAACCTGAAAAAGAGAATTCCAATTGTGGAATTGTCACATCATGTTGGTTTGGCCCTCAGTAGGTGTGATGGCTGAGTAACCATGGAGCACGAAAGCCTGTGGCTTTGGGGAAGGTTATATTTGAAGGACCAGTAGTTTGGAGAAGTGTTGGGCTCTTTGTCCTTGCTCTGCCTGCCTCGGAGTCAGCATAAGCAGGATGCAGAGTCCCAGAGATGTCCGTCTGACTGCTGTGAGAAACAGAATGTTGGCCTAGACACCCTTTTGTCTGGTCCATCTTCTGGTGGTGGGGGAGGTTGTAGCTCAGAGACAGAGCGACAACCTTGCATGCAGAAGGTCCCAGATTCAGTCTCCAAGCAGGGCAGGAAATGACCCCCATCTGAAACCCTGGAGAGTTTCAGACAATAATAAGCTGGCTGGCTGACCTGACCATCTGCCCCAAGAGATGGACGTTTTATGTGTTTGGACCAAAGTGGTAGCAACCATGTTCAATATCAAACATACCACTAGATGGCAGAATTAGCAAAGCATTCCCATGGAGCACGTGCACAATGAACTCTCTTAAAAGAGTTCTTTTGTCTTGTTAAACCGACTTTCTGAATGACAACAGCGAAGCCGCCAGGGTTCACAGGTAAGCGACTGGTGCCAAGCTCATAACTGCTGTAACGCTGCCATTTGGGTGAGACATGAAAGGAAGTCCGTCATCTAGGAAAGGCGTCCAAGAAAGTGGGATGTCAATTCATGGTGGCAAGCTGGAAGCCTTGCGAGCTGGGACCCAGTCCAGACGTTTGTTGCAGTTTCACATCTCACAGTACAGAACTGGTAGAAACTGGCAT
>JAJKFI010000106.1:973966-1005437 GCA_029204185.1 Lerista edwardsae | reverse complement strand
GGTCTCCAAGCCTCCAACTCTGCTATTATTCACACAAATACACAACAACGTTTCGGCTCAGCTTAATTCCAATGCATGTCTTGATGGAGACCAGGCCACATTCACAAGTGAAGCTGCCTTATTGGTCCATCAAGCACAGAATTGCTTGCACTGACTGGCAGCAGAGAAGGAGCATCCCCAGGCCTCCTGTCAGCAAAACAGGTGCTCTGCCATTAAACTATGCACCAGGATGCACCTGATGAGCATGAGAAACTGCCTTATTGGGAGCCCAATCCTTGGTCTTTTTCTCAGTATTGTCATACTGACTATCTGGGTCTCTCTAGGACAGCGCTTACATTTCAGCATTTTACTTCTCAAGACACACTGACCTCTATGATCTTCTCTATGGTCTTTGCCTCTTGTTATTTCACTTTCGGCTTCCGGGAATCTTCCAGGTCCTGCAGCTCTGTTTCTATGGCAACAGTATATAGTAACGAATTGTCTGTCCCTCTACCTCTGCCAGCTTCCTCCACCAGGAGACACAATTCATTACTGTATAGAGTTGACCAAGAAACAGAACCGAAGAGCCCGGAAGAGTTTTTCAGCTATTTTCAACTGCTGCACTCCAAACTCCTGCTGACCTTTCATAGTACACCAGTGTGCCATGGCCCATTGGTTGAAACTTGCTGCCATAGATTATGCCATTGACTAGGACCACCCTTTGAAACGACAGGCGAGATGGGGCCTGAAATTTCACCTCAGGCAGACCGTTCCCTTCGTCTGCGTGCGTCACTCTCAGGGAGGAGAACTTTCTCATGGATTACCAGCACCCTTTGCCATTCGATTCTGCCCGTAGAGCACAGCCCAAGCCCCAAGGAGAATGCACCAAGGGAGTCATTACAGGGACTGCCGTTTCTGTCTTTTCTGCCTGTCAGCAATGATGGTACTTGTTACAGTTTCAATACGGCCCCCATGTGCCTAATTTTGCAGAATAGCAGTTGAAGCTTAAGAGTTTCAAGAGAGACAGATAAACGTCTTCTCTACAGCCCGTAATGGATCTCCAGTGGCCTGGCCCTGGCCCCTTCGCCTGCGGAAAGCAACAAGCCCCATCCACAGCAGTGGGCCTACTCAGGAGAAAGCGGCCCGCTGCAGCTGGCGTTCGATTTCTGCTGAGTCTGTGTGTTTTTGCAAGGGTGGCAAAAGACAGACATCCAAGTATGAGCCTCCCTATCCCCAGATGAGCTGTTGCTTCCTTCACAAAACCCCTCTGTGTTTTCGGGTAGCTCATCTGCGAAACAGATGTGCGGCTTCCAGAGCTCCCAAGGTTTTCACTTACAGCAAATCCACAGATGGTAATCGAAGTCCAAAGCCTTTTTCGAAGCAGCCCTTTACCTCCCCTGGAAATCCCCAGTGCTGCTTCCTGATTAGCCTTTGCTGGAGAGACCAAAAATCTACCCCCCAAATCTGAGCTGGGGGGGGGATGTTCCGCCCTTCCCTAACGAAGTGATTTCAAGCTGGGTGAGTTACCAGCCTGAGAAAGGCAGGCATTCACACACCGCGATGGGGATGCTTTCTCCCTGCATTTGGGAGTTCTGAACTGGCTGGTCTGCTTTCCAAAATGGAACTGATGCATTAGGAATCTTCCAAATTTTGTTCAGAGCATTGGGCATAAGAGCCTGCCTTCTAGAGAGACAGACTCTGGGTCCATTGGCCCAGCACAGTCTAGACTGGCTGGCAGCTCTCCAGGGTTGTGGACAGAGGTGAAGCTGCCCGGGACTGAATGGGAGACCTACTTTACAGCCCAATCCTAAGTAAGGCCAACATAACAGGGCTGTACCCTAAAGACCATTAGGAGGCGGCAGCAGCAACATGCAGGACAAGGGGAGATTTTCCCCTTGCACCCGCATAAGCCCCGGTCACCCCGATGGGCCTGCTCGGATCTGCGCCTGCTATTTTGCAGGCACAGAGGAACGTGGACAGGAGGCAGCCCGAATTGGGGCCGCCTTGGCCAAGGACGGGCTTTAGGATACGGCACTACGGCCATCTTGCGTTACCGCCTCCATTGCCGCCTACTGCGCCGCCCAGTTAGGCCCTCGGAACACCTCTGGAACACCCTCGTCAATACCCTGCACTGACTGAGCGCCACTGACGCTCAACTGGAGCAAGGCCGGCGCTGCCAACAGTTGCGGCGGTGCCCAAGCATCAGCACTGCTGCTTGGACTGGCCCAGCACCATAGCGCCAACACAGACGTGCTTGATGGCACGTTTGCGACAGCGTTCAGCCGGTGCAAGAATGTAGCGTCAGCGCAATGGGGGTATAGGAGTGCACTCTTGGGCAAAAACCTGGGGACTCCACCATCAGGCTTCATTTCCTCTCCTAACATCTGCCTGGGACGATTCCCTTTTTCTCACCTCTTTTACTCATAGAACAAACACTGTCTTGTCTTTCAAAGCAGGGTAAATGCAGGCAGGGACATAGCTAAAGAAGTGCAAGGGGGGTGCAATTGCCCTGGACAACAAGCTGAGCTTGACACTAGTGTATCAAAATTGTGAAAACCTTGGTATATATGAATAACACCATCATGTTATAAATCATTGTAAAGGTAATTTAATGCAGAATGCCATGAAACAAAACAGAGTGCAATACCTTTACTCTAGCAAAGGTTACTGCCCAAAAACCTGAAAATGAAACTACAAGTGTGACATCACTTCCTGTTATTATGTCACTTCCAGGACAACATTTTACCCTCTGCACTGGGCCACACGTTCATTAGCTACGCCCCTGAATTCAAGGAAACGAGACTACCCAGTTAGCCATGCAAAAATACTACACTTCAACAATGTGCAACAATGTACTGCCTCTTTAAGAGCCAGTCCCTGAAGGCCTCAGGATGAAAGAGGCCATGTAACAGACATTGGGCGGGGGGGGGGGGGGGACAGGCCAGGAAACAGTTTCTGTTTTTTGCAGCAAAAGTCAGTGTGAGTGATAGGGCCCAAAGAGTCAAACAAGAAAACAGAGGCAGCTCACAGCTCTGTTGTCCTTCCTTTTCTTTTCGCCAAGTTCAAGTGTTGTGCCCTGGGCTTTCCCAGTGAGTTATAATAAGCAATAAATAGTTGAGTTATTGAGTCCACTGGTGCACTGACTCACGCCCCGTAGTGGTGCAGCTCCCATTGTAATCCTTGATCTGAGAATGGGGCACGAGTCTCAAGCATTCCCCATTCCCCATTTCCATCATGAGATGTGGAAGGCTCTGTTCCATTGCTGGGCTTTTTAGCTCAGCACCACAGAAACTGGAGCTGCTGGACGAACTCGTACGTTTCCACATTGTTAATCTGTCTTGTATTTTGTTCTTTTTTTCATTAGGACAGCCACACACACGCTGTGAGAGGTCAGTCTCGTCCCATATTTTGTATTCTTGGATGCCTCTGAAATGCATGTCTCAGCACAACTTAATGCAGCATTTGGCTGCTGCGAGAAGGTTTCTGGTTTTTTAAAAAGAGATCAATGACCAAAAAAAGTGTAGCTTGACCCATACTTGTGAATACAGCCATGCAGCTAAGCATCATGAATTGATTGAGGGCAAGGACAGGGAATTTGGGGGCCGGGCCATGGGGTGTGTCTGGCTCCCAAGGCAACTGCATCCAGATCCTGCCACCAACACAAATGTGAATCACACTGAGCTTCCCTTCGAGAGAAGGGCTCTCATGGCTAGATGCAGTGCATGTCCTGTTGGTATGGCCGCATCAGTGCTGGAAAATTGGATAGGATATGGCCCTAATTCTCCGAAGAGCAGGGTATGAAATATGGATTCGTAGACCACATTTGCAGCTGAGGGATTCATCCATTAAGGAGATCCACTTTCAACCCCACAGCTGGTTGGCGAGGAAGATTGGTTGGATGGAAAGCAGTTCTAATAAAGCAGCTCTACCTTCTGAGAATGGGGTAGGAGGGCACCATGCTTCAGTGGAGCAAGTCTTTCCTGGAAGGCAGGACACCACACTTGGTGCATGGGGCTGGTATGCAAATTTCCCCCAGGAATCTCTGCTGCAGAAGTCCCGTCCCCCCCCCCCCCCAAAAAAAAAAAAAACTATCAGAAGCAGGGGGAAAGAAAGCCTCAGTGCATATGCAGAATACACCACAGCGTTCTTTGGATCCAAACCAGTAGTTATTAATTTTGTTTATTGAGATGGATCTCATTTAATTCCTGCAATATTTTTATTTTTGTCCACCCTTTTCCCTGTCCTGTGTTGCAGCATCTGGTGCTAGAACGAAGGCAGGATTTTGCAAACAAGCATATGTGTAAATGTCAAGATAAATCTATGAATGCAGAATCTTTTGGTACTCTGCATTTTAAAATCTCACCCTTTGGCCAAGAGGCTCCGGGCAATGTGCATTTTTATCCTAACAGCCATCCTGAAAGGTAGGCCAGTCTGAGAGATGTGAACTGTTCTAAAATCAGCTTTGTGGCTGTTGATTGGGAATCTGAATCTCTCTCCAGGCTACCTTTGATGCCACAACCACTAGACCACAGTGGCAACAGAAAACACCGAATTCTATCTGATAGGACTGTGTTGAAACAGCAGTGGTGTCTTCCAGGGCTCCGCATAAGGAAGGCCTTTCTTTAAAGAGCCTTGACAAACCCTGCATCCGGCTTCCTTTGGCTCACAGAAAACTGCACTTGGCAGGTAAGCACGAAAGCTGGTGGGAGAGCAGGTTTTCTGTTTTATATGTTTCATAAATATTTCCCTTTAAAAAAAAGAAAGAAAGCAAGAAAGAGCCCTGGATTATGAGATAGGCTTGAGGAACGAGTGCCAAAGTAGTAATATGGCTTTACTTGGAAACAGAGTTTCCACCTGCTCAGGAGAACTACTATATTAATCCTTGATTTATACTCAGTTCTGGGCCAATAGCATAATTTTACAGGCTGACAATTGAGGCAAGCTGATTTAAGTTAACCTGAAGGAGTTCCACAGGGCTGCGTCAAGGGGGTGGGGTGGGGTGGGGCGGAGTATGAGCTAGTGCTTCATCTATCATATTTGTATCCTCCCCTTCTTCAGGGATGCATGCGTTGGAGTGATCCCATATTAACCTCGCTGTGGCCCTGGGAGGAAGGCAGGTGAGGCTGAAAGTGCCAGGGCAAGCACTTGCCATCCCATGGCCAGGAGTTGGACATGAGGCTTCCAGGTTAGAATCTTTCTTTCGGCAGCAAAGGATTCCAGCTACAAAGAAATCTTGTTTAGGCAGCCTGGAAGTAAACCGGAAGCCTGAGCAACATAATTCACACAGGAAGCTGCCTTCTACTGAGTCCAATCGTTGGTCCATCTGTCACCATTTTGTCTGTATTTTGGCAGCTGCTCTCCAGGGTTTCTGATGACAACACAACTCAGTGGTTCCTACACTTTTACCTGCTGTGGCCCACTTCATCCTCCACTGTGGGTCACATCAATGCTCTGTTACAAAGCCTTTCTGGGAACATCCACACTTCTGAATTGTGCCAGGCCTGCGACCAGTGGTGTTATTCTACCGGAACGCTGGGCGGGACATCCGGGTGATCGACAGCCCGCCCATCGTGTCCCGCAGCATTACGCCGTTTGCGTAACCAATTACGCCGCTTGCGTATGTTACGCAAATGGTGGAACGCTGCGGAACGCGATGGGCGGGCTGTTGATCACCCGGATGTCCCGCCCAGAGTTCCGGTAGAATAACACCACTGCCTGCGACCCACTCCTTTGGCCTCTGCAGGCCCTAGAATGCATTGTGTCTGGAAGCAACTTCTAGTTCACAGAAGCAACTTCTGGTTTACTTCCAAGTTATTTGCACAACCTCTGGTCTTTTCCATGAGGCATTCTCTACCCTTTGGAGGCCAGTGGAGTGGATGTGCGCCTGGCAAAACCTGGAAGAGGTCTCCAGGGACTTCCACAAAGGCTTTGCAGCAGAGCATTGAGCATGGGGTCACAGCCCACTGCATATCAGGTTGTGACCCTCACTTTGGGAAACTCTGGGACTCTAACCGGAGACACCAGGAATCAAACCTAGTACTTTCTGCCTGCAAAACAGGTGCTCCATCACTGAGCTACAACTTCTTTCCAGCAATCATTTTTTCTGGGCTCCGGCTTCTTCAGAATCTTGACTTCTTCTCCAAGTTAACACCTGGGACTCTGACCTCTGGCTTCACTGTTTGGTCCTCGGTTTGTTTGTTTTTTTATTCTGGCTCAACAATTGCCTACGGTTTAGCACTGATACATCTCACAGCTGCGTGAGGATTCAAACCTGAGCCCTGCTCCACCCCGCCCCCCCCCCAATACAGACCAATCTTGATTTAGATCTCAAGCAAGTCCTAGCCAAACCCACTCCTCCCTGAACACGTTCAATTGGGTGAAACAGTGGGTGGGGTTTTTAACACCCTGCAGCAGCCACACCAGGGCGCCTGCTTATGCACTTGCACTGCACACACCAGCTCTCAATGGGCCTCTCTTGCCCATCCTGACATCACCCCATCAACAGATTTCTTTTTTCAATCAAGAGAAAGGGAAGCTTCTCTCCCTGGGCCTCTGCATTCAATGCTATTGCTGTGATAATGGCGTAAGGACTTGGATGCAATCCGGGGATTAAGCAGAAAGGTCCCCGAATACGACTTTGCTTTTTCATCCTCTCGAGTGTTCCTGTTTTAACAAAAACCACTCCTAAGCAGAGCCATATGGATTGCCTTTTTTATTTGATTTTATTTTTGGCCTATAACACAAGGTGAGTAGCAGCCCCTCCCCCACTTTTCCTAACTTCAAGCCTTCATAACGCCAAGAGGATTTTGAATGCATTAACTATTCTTTCCAAGGTATTTACTAAATGCACTCCTTGCCCTAGAGGCGCCTCTCGTGATAGCGCATGTTGGTCCCACCTGCTCTCCAGTTATGCAGCTATGCAGCACTTTCACTGGATCCCAACTTCCGTTCCTTGGTTACATGGACAGGCAGAATCGACTGTAGAAAGTGTTGGGTAAACTGCTCTCAGCTCAACTCAGAATCATTGGCGTTCATGAGCTTTCTCAGAGGATTCCTGGGAGAGCCTGGCTGAATCAGGTCCACCACAAACACTAGTCCAGCATCTTGTTTCCAGTTATGGCCCATCAGAGGACCCAGAGGAGAGCCCACAAGCAGGAGCTGAAGATATAGCCCTCTGCTGCTGCTGCTGCTCTCTTCCAAGCGGTCTTCAGAGATAGTTGGCTATGGTGGTAGCATATAGTCATCATGACCAGAAGCCATTACTAGACTTGTCTTTCAGGAGTCCTTTGAAAGCTCTGAGCTCATGGCCTTCACCACATCTTGTGGCAGTGAGTTCCACAATTTAATAATTTGCTGTGTGAAGAAGTCCTTTTATAAAATTCCACCCATTTCATTGGACAACCTCTAGGTTCTAATGCAGTGAAAGATGGAGAAAAACTTCTCTCTGCCCACTTTCTCCATACCACACATAATTTAGTCTCAATTAAGTTGTCTCCCCACCGCTGGCCAATCCATGCAGCCACCTAATGTAGGCTGCATCTGAGGCAGATCGCAAGTGTTACAAGGAAGCAAGGAAGTCAAGGTGTCTTCCACTCTGAATCTGCTGCCACCACTGCCATCATCACCTTCCTCCATCCTGCTGATTCACTTCCTGCTCATTTGAGTACTATACCCCATCACATGGTATTGTCAAACCTGGAAGTGTGGGACTTCCAGGTTTGATAGTGTTTGGGGAAGTATTTGTAGCACAGAGGTGGTGGATCCGGGATGTTCCAGGTCAAGCTGCCTTTGTGTGTCCTATCCCCCCTCCCCGTAGCTGCCTTAAAAAAAAAAAACTAGAGAGCCTAAATTCCGCAGCCGATAATGCAGTAGTTTTCAACGTTTTTCTTCTTAAGGCACACTGCCCTCTATGGTCTTCAATATGGTCTTCAGCTCTTGTGATGTCACTTCCAGTTTCTGGGAAACTCATCTGGGTTCTGCAGCTCTGTCTTGAGGGCAACTGCCTATAGTAATGAATTATCCAGCGGAGGAAGAGGAACAGACAATTCACTACTACAAAGCCACGTATTTTATTTTGGGGGGGCACCCAGCACTACTACTACTATTGCTACTACTACTATTACTGCTACTACACAGTTGCCCTCAAAACAGAGCCATACAACCCAGATGAGTTCTTCAGCTATTTTCAACTGCTGTGCTCCAAATACAAGCAGCGCACCTGTGGCCCATTCATGGCACACCAATATCATTGCTTTAAGGCTATAAGGCAGTTTTTACATGTTTCCATTGCTTCCCATATGGAAGTGGGATATTTTGGTGCCAGCCCTGTATTGGAGCTGGTGCGGGTACAGAGCCGAAAGCCTAACAGTCCTCTTACTCCTTTTTTTTCTTTTAATCAGCGGGAAAGATCTCGTCCATCTCTCTGGCAGCTGATTTATCTGCCTTCTTGCCAAGCCAGATCCTGCTGTCTTATTGTATCTCTCTGAGCTGGCTAACAAGCTCACAGAAGAGCAACATGCTCAGTCCTCGCCAAACAGCTTTAATGCACCAAGATGTGTGCAAACACACACACACACACACACACACACACACACACACACACACACACACCATGCCCTACAAAATGAAAAAAATGGTAAAAGAACATCCACTTCTGCAGCTAGATCACTTCCCAAGTAACATGACCCCAAAAATGTAATCAGTGCTGGGTGCCCCCCCAAAATAAAATATGTGGCTTTGTGTGTTTGTTGGAAGGCTTGCAGGTTTGTGTACCATAAACTGTTGTGTCTTTGACGACACCCACAGGAACTCCTGCTCCAGGTATCTCTCTGCTACTGATAAAATATTAGCCGTTTGCTATCATGCAATCCAATCTTACAGGAAGACATGTTCAAGAAGATGTACTGTATGAGTTCAGGGTTTATTATCAAAACCATATGAGTGCACACAGCTCCAAGTTTTGGGCACAAGCCAAAACACATAAGCAGAAAATTACAAGAGTGTAAAATGGTACACTTGTACTTAAAAATGCAGCATGATGGGGAGGGCAACATCTTTGGTTGGTAAGAAATGGGTTGGGCAGGTGATGTGCAGGGATGGTGAGTCTGTGACTCAAACTCAAGTAGTGAAAGCACTTTTTCACGACTCATGTGCAACTTGAATTAGACACACTCTAAAATGACTCATGACTCGAATTTGACTCGAGTCTTGACTCTCTTTAGTTTGTACATGTGTGCTTGCTTGCTTACTCCCTCCCCATTGCTTCCATGCTGCCTCAAAAGACCTCTCAGGTGATCCAGAAGCTGTCCTTCACACCACTGGCAGCAGCAGATGTGGTGGGAGGAGATGGGGTAGGTGGGGGTTGAGGAGAGGAGGAATGATTAAGAGGTGGGTTTTTTTTGTTTTTTGCTCAAGGACTTTCTTGTTTCTCGAAATGACTTGGGACTCGAGACAAAATGACTCAGGGAGCAATCCTAACTGGGAGTTAGGCTGGCCCAGAAGTGCCACTAACACTCATAGAGCACATTTGCACCTCTCTCAGAGTCAGGGAGGCCAGCACATAGATATGTGTCATCCTCCCAGGTTCTGAGAGTTGTCCAAATGCACTTTACAGTGCATTTGTGATACTCCTGAGCCAGCACAGCTCCCTGGTGCCAGCCTAACTCTAGGTTAGGATTCCGCCCTCAAAATTTCTGTGAGTCAAGTTGCAATGGGCACATGCTATGACTCACAAGTCAACTCACAGGATCGCTGACTCGTGACTTGACTTGTGACTCGAGCTTAGTGACTTTGGCACAGCCGTGGTGATGAAGTACTTCTGAAAGTTGATTTTTGCCTCTCTCATATAGTTTTGCTCCCTGGGATGAAATGGTATTCATGGACACTACAAATATTCAAGCTACCTCCTGCAGAATGTTGTGGAACAAGTTTCACACTCCTTTTGCCCCTTCCTCAAATTCTGAAGGCCAAAGGCCACTTGATTGATCCTGCTGTGGAAAAATGCTCACTTTGGAAAAGACTTAAATGCTCCTCCAGCACACTCAACTAATAGCAGCTTGCACGGGTGGGGAGTAGTTTGGGGAAAGAGTTAAGCTCTCTTAACTCTTCGACCACCAGTGTCTTGATCTTCAAAGCAGTTCTACAGAGTTTCTAATTAATAAAACAAAAATGGCAGAAGTAAAGAGTAAAAATCATGGCTCTCCCATACATTATCAACCTTAACTGTAAGGTAGCGGGACATGAAAGTAACACATACAAAAACGATCAGTGGGGTGGGGGAAGAGAGGGGAGAGAGAGGGGGGAGAGAGAAAGAGAGTAACTTTGGCATAATTTCATGGTACTTTCAAACTGTAGGGCATTTGATCAGTCCTGCAAACAGGAAAGCAAGGAGTGGGCACACTAAAGGCACAATCCTAAACTGGAGTTAGGCCAGTACAGTTAGACCAACACAGTTTGGCCAGCACAAGGGACATCATAAAGTATGTGTGGACCACTCTTGGAGGCCAGCACACAGACATCATCCTTCCTGACTCTGAGAGTGGTCCAAACACACTTTACGGTGACCCTTGTGCCAGCCAAACTTTGCTGGCCTAACTGTGGTGGCTTAACTCCAGGTTAGGATTGCACCCTCAGTGAAAGCAATTGGAAGCAGATGAAGGATGGGCAAAAGAGATCATCTTCACCATGTAGAAGAAACCATGTAGAATGTTAATGTTGCACAAATGCATCTAAAATAGTAAATGGGGTCTCTGTGACCCCCTGACAATCAGCTTGCAACCTCCAGATTAGGAACCACTGCTTCATCAGAGAGGGACCATTCTGATGGTGTTGCTCTTGGCTGGTCCTTCTAAATGGATTGAGGCACAGCCACCTATTTGCACAGTTCAGTCTCACTTTCTCTAGGGCTCAACACATTTTCCTTGTCAGCAATCAGCTGGGAAGTTTCAGGACCCGCCAACAATCAGGTTGCAACCCGCTGGTGGATCCTGACCCACAGCTTGGGAAACACGGTTGTAAACTACCATTTTAAATGTGATTTTATGGCTGTGATTTTAAATTGCTTTGGATGCCCCCCAAGGAGAAAAGCAAATAGATAAATACAGAAATACCATCTCCAAAACCAGGGTGAAAATGTTGGAGCAGACGGACTGCACCTGCCCAAAAGTGCAATGCATCTGTAACATGAATGAGAATACCTACCACATGTGATACTGAAGTTTTGTATTTTCATTTGTGAATTAGTTGTAATCTTTATTTTACACACACGGGGCGGGGGGCGGCAGAGAGAGCAAAAGAGGACTTCCGCAGTGCAATCTGTAGCTTGCTTTCAAGTCTAACCTCAGTTACCAATTTTCTTCTCTGGAGTCTGTAATTTTTACAGCGAAGCTAGAATTACTTAAGGGCTTTGCACTTAACAATGTCATTGAACAGGCCCAGCTGCCCCCAGACCAAATTACTGTATACACTTTGACATCCTCTTAGGACGCGCCTGCTCTTTGCAAAAGGTGAGCGAGAGGTAAGTACTCATGTGGAACACGTCGGGTCGCAGATCTGAAGCCGGCAAACTGGGAGAGTGGAGGCCCGCGACGCTGAGTGACTAAGATAAATTACAATCTTTCTGCTATTGCTCAGCCTTCAAACAGGAAACTCCTCAGTCAGTGAACCCAAGGAAAGAACAACACACACAAGATGTGCTTTGTAATTTACTCCCAATACTGTTCCCCCCCTCCTCACCTCCCCTGGCCACTTGTTTTCCGAACAGTTGGATTTCCACCCATGTTTAACCTTTCTGTCCAGGATGGAACGAGGGATGCCAATTCTAAGGAAATGCCTTATAATGATGGCGGACGGCAGAAGGCTGCAGCAGTGACACCAATATGGAATGAAGGATGAAGCAAACCACTTAGGGGTGCTCCACTCTGCTGCGTGCCAGCATTTATTCCAGACACTGTGGTCCAATTCAAATCATTGATGACCGGAGTCCATCCAGAGTCTGTGGTGGAGGAGCAGGTGTCCTTGCATTTTAACCAGTGGACTACAGCGTAATCTCTAGTGCTTGCAAACTGCCAGTTTTCAGTTCCTTCACATCTTCCCCTCCCCATGTTCATGATGCATAATGCACACTGCAAACCTGTGGCCATACTTCAGATTGCATCAAGAGCTTTTTTGTGTGCTGTGTCAGATATTGGTAGGCAAACAAAAGGATAATTTGCATTGGGAGAAGAAACTCTTAGCTTTACACTGGTGTTTTCTCTAAGTTAAACTTAGAGATTCCTTATTCATTTGTAAGTGAGATGAGAATAATGCCACAATAATTTGTTTCCAGTTTTAGTTTTCATTCAGCAAAAAGCAGTGTGAGGGTTGGGCGAAAAAGATTTTACAAAACACTTTGATTTTGTGAATATTTACTTTCAAAAAATGTTCTTACGTGCAATTGTTTGCCCTAGCTGGACCTACTTCAGTGCTTTGTCCCTTTGAACCGCATTATAGCTTCTTTCTCCTTTCTCAATTAGCAACATGGTTGACCCCAATTAACTAAGGATCAGGTCAAGAAAAAGATGTCATGATACTACGTAGCCAATCAGATTTGGCTATGTCAGTTATTTCCAAACATTTTAGCATAAGGACCCACTTTAAAAAAAAACAAAAAATTTCCCTCTTACCAGCTACTCAAGCCTTTATGGCTATAATGGTGATTGTGCAGCAGTGCTCTCCACAAGTAGTAGGGTGTTTAAGCCTTGATGCATATAGCCTATTCTGCCTTGGCAGTTTCACAACCCACCAAAAATTGGGTCATGACCCCGATGGTGGGCCACAAACCCTCAGTTTGGGAACTGCTGGGTTATGTGATAAAGGCAAACAACATCAACTGAGTGGGCAGTACTTCCTCAATTAATCACATGGGTGATCACAACCAACCAGGGACTGCATGATGAATAGGATGGTGGCAGTATGCTTCATAGCCAATCAGAGTAGGCTATGTGTAATTACATTAACGGGGGTAGGAGAAGGATTAGTAAGATTTTCATCAAGCCAAAGAAGACACTGGAAAAATGGGGGGAGGGGTTTTTTGTTTTATTTTACACTGCTGAAAACGTTCTTGTAGAATAGTGAGCAGTTTTCATTCAACCCTGATGGGAATCATGGAGCATCGAATGATAATTGAAGATTAACAGCATGAAACTAAAAACTCAGCCCAAGTGGAGCAGCTGAAACTATTGAACCTTCCAAAGACTAAACATGTGTAAAGTTAATCTCTCTTCTACCCTCGGCCTTCCCCTGCTGCAGCTGAAAGGAGATCCCTTCTTTCTCCTTCAGCAAAATTCTCCAGAATTCCCAGTGGCCATCGCTGGAAGGCTGGTAATCCCTTAACTGGAGCAAATTGTAACAGATTTCCCCTCGACCAAACATTTGCGCCTCAACCGCTGGAGTGAGGCTCTCTCCCTTATCGATTTTCAGAGACAATGGGGCCCGGCTCAAACATCTGAAGGTGTCCAGAAATAACTGCCTCTGCCAATGTTTTTGCTAGCCAAAAACCTAAGAAAAACCGCAATTTGCACACAGCAGAAGGTACAACGTGCTGTTGAGAGTCAGCAACTACCAGCATCATGTGGCCTTCTTCAATTGTGTCTTTGATCCGGAAAGATGCCCTTGTTGCTTTGTCAGATAGAGTGATTGGGTCGCAAGCCTGAGGCACTGTGCAAAGTTTTTTTCTTGGTTCTTATTAGAAAGTTGTTTCCTTCCTCCAGTGCAAGTTGGGCTTGTGTGGTCCAAGGTCCTTTACGGTGGTGCAAAATCTGGACTGCTGTCATGCGCTGCTGGGCCACTGCCGCCAACAGCGAGAAACATGGTGCACACAGCAGTGGCTCTGGGCGGCTCTGCTGGTGCCAGTCAGTTGGCAGCGGGCAGTAGGTTGGCAGTGGGAAGAAGGCGGAGAGGGGGAGTAACAGGGCATGTCGGGAAAGGAACTAGGGTATGTTGGGGGAGAGATGGAGTGCATCTAGAGGCAATTGAGCACACTACAACTTATCTCTTATGTTTCTGCCCTCCCCCTCGCTCTTAGAGCCAGCTATATAGTTTGCATGGGTTCAAGTAGACCCATAGGTGATCAGGCAATAAAAATTATTTTTACTTACCTCCTGCAGGCTATCCCATCAGCACCCACCCCAACGATAACAGGCAGTACATTCCATTGGTGTGGCTATAATGTGGCAAGGGTTAGGCAGTCAGCCTCAATGGGTTTGCCTCATTTTTAAGAAAAATACACTGTCTTTTTTCATCCCAATATAGAAATTAAAATATCAGTTTTCTACTTCCAAAAAGAAGCTTATTGCTTTAGAAAATCCAAGCAAAATGAAACACATTGAAATCCGATTGATTTCAGTGACAAACTCCTACTAACTGGGCAAACAGGCACTTTTTGAATTATTCTGAGTGATCTGAGTGATCCCATCCAGTGACTGTTGTTTGCTGGGGCCTTCCTTGTGCTTCCATTTAGATTGTGCATTCCTTAGGGACAGAGAACCAGCTTTTCATCCCTTTTGCTATGTAAACTGCTTTGAGAAATCTTTGGTTGAAAAGCAATGTAGCAAGACTATGACTATGACTATGACTGAGGGTGCAATCCTAACTTGTAGTTAGGCCGACGCAATTAGTCCAGCAAAGTTTGGCTGGCACAAGGGACACCATAAAGTATGTTTGGATCACCCTTGGAGTCACAGAGGCCATACACAGATGTGCGCCATCCTCCCTGACCCCGAGAGTGGTCCAGACACGCTTTACGGTGGCCCTTGTGCCGGCCAAACTTTGCTGGCCTAATTGTGTCAGCCTAACTCCGGGTTAGGATTGTGCTCTGAGAAAGGTTGAGCTCTGTGTTTCAGTCTTCCATTGAAACAAATGTAATGGATCATGCCCTCTGTTTAAATAACAAACCCCAAACATTTTTTTAAATTTCCAAATCTGAAAACAAAGCCCCCCTATTCCAGTATTTTTCCTTACTTTGTTCCCCCCCACACACACACTACCCACCCCCAAACACACAAAATCATATTCCAGCCAACAACTGCAAGCAATAATATTCACCCGGCATATCGGATTTCCAGCTGACAAACACATAGCCATGGCTGAGGAAGTAGAGTTCTAATTCCCTTTTTATTCTCTCTATGGTAGAACATTATTTTAAGCAGATGTTTATGTCTTAGCCCGTGGCGGCTGGACCTTATGAACTATCCAACGGCATCTGCTTTGCCTCAAAAGGTGCCCCTCACCTTTAATCCCAATATGTTCAAAATATAAGGTAAGAGGAACTGGGGAGGGGGAGAACGGCACTGGTGATGACACTTTCTCAAGGAACGTTCCCCAGATCCTTCGTCCAACCAGATCACCATTCTACCAAGAATACAATTGGATGGAGCATGCCTGGGGGGTTCCCGGCCACCAAACTATCCACTCCAACATTTCACAGATGAGAACGAGGAAGTGATTGTGAAGTAGGGCCTTGATTTAGGAGAAAACAACCCGAGGGACTGTCTGGCTTGCCAAGCAAGAGAGGCTTTTCAAGGCATTCTGAAAATTAACACTCCCCAGGCCCAAACTCTGGGCTTTCTGGCAAAGGGGCTGGAAAAGCTCCTGGCAAAAAGCCAGGAGAACAGTTACCAGTGCTCTGAGAAAGGAAAGTCCTGGGCAAGGTGGAGCGATGGCTTGGCTTACCATAAGCCAGGGGGGCAGCACAGTAAGTACTGCAGCTTGGAAGTCTGTGGATGACATAATGATGTCATCATGTCACCACCATCTGCTTCCCTGCTTTGGAGCCAATCAGATACAAGGGCGGGCAGGAGGGCCCTTTCAATGCACAGAAAAACTTCTGAGCATGGGGGTTCACTTGCTGCTCCTTGTCTCCAACAAAGGCCAAAGACTCAGGGGGCGATGGTGATACTCCCTGGGCTCAGTCATGTAGTCCACCCAGAGCACCGCACCAGCCTTGCAATGCCTCTGTGTTTTGCTCCAGCCCTCTGCCTCTCATCCCTCTCCTCAAATTCCGATCAACTTTCCTATCCCTCCATTTGAGTTGCCTCTTTGCTTGAATTCCACCCCCTTTCCTACCCCTTCCACAGAGTTCCAAGCCCCTCATTCCCATTCCTCTGCTTGTCCAGGTCTCCTCTTTCTTCCCACCCCTCCCCTCTACTCCAGTTTCCAGATATCTCCAGGTGTTCCATTCTCTTTTCCCACCCCTCTCCTTTTGTTCCAATCTCCTCCTTCCCATCCTCTCTCCCAAAAATGCAAGATTTCCAACGGTCCGTACATTTTTCATCATAGCCTAATTGGTCTTGCTAAGAACACCCAGAGGGTTTGTCAGCTGAACACCATCTATCGTTATCACAGGGAAGTGTTTCCGAAGGTCATTAGAAACACGGCAAACCCCGAGATATTCCCGGTGTCAGCTGGGAGGCTTCCTGAATTATGTCATGGCTGGCGGGCAAGTTGGGTTTTGATCAAGTGTTGGAGGTAGCAATGTGGGAGAAAAGCATTTGGCTGGGTTACCTGCCGTTACTATGGAAACCTTCACCATATTTCCATCTTGGTTGGGGACTATCTTGTGGGATTGTGTAGCAGCTTCATTGCACACAACCACCTTGCTTCTTGGTTTGTTTTGGAATTTTTAACCAGATCTAGGGGAGCTTCCGAAATTTGCTTTGTCTGAATTTCTCCCAAATCTTGATTCCAAGATCTTGCTTCCAAAACAGAACAGATGCATTATGAATCCACTTTTACCTCTGGAATTTGTAAAGAGCACTCAGCTTGAGCAACTTATCTTTAGATTTCTGTTCCATCAGTTTGTTTGAACATAGGAAGATGGTCTACTGAATCCATGGATTGGCAGCAGTTTCTCAGGATTTCAGACAAGGGATTTCCTAACATTTCTGCTTTCCGGAAATGCAGCCAGGATTTGGACACAGGACTTCCTACAGGCGAGGCAGAGGTCTGGCACAAGACTCTTGGTTGTTTTTACTGTTACAAGCATGATTTCCCCTCTGGCAGAGGTTACATCTGAGGAAATGTTCACAGACTTGTGCAGTAAAATAAAAAAACTTCCTCAAAGGCACAATGACGGCAAAACAGAGGCTGTGATTTACCAGGGACCAGGAAAATCTAGATTGTCCATCATAAATTGGGACAGCTGGAGTTACGCACTGATCACAAATGCCAAGTCCAGTTAATGTGCAAATCCAATAAATGAGGAAGCAGAGGAAGGAAGCAAAACTATCAGACATGCACCACGAAGGCAATTGCAGCAGATGTATCCGTACGCACAGCTGGGATGGCCATTCAAGAGACCCTCTCCCCCAAACAGCCGTGATTGGAAAGTTATTGCCTTTTCCGTCTGCCCCAGACAAAGGTCAAAGATTCATCTCCAAGATGCCAAGTCAATGTCGACCATGATCCTGGGGTGATATACTGTCCAGACGTCTTCTTGGGGATTTCCTTGTCTTGAAAGCATCAAGAAGGAGAAACCAGCAAAGCCCTGAAGCCACCAGTCTGACCGATACAAAGTCTGCATTCATGTCCGGCACCTGGATTTGGGGCTCTACGGTCTGGAGGCACGTCAAGAGCACTCCAGAGGGAAAGAGGGAAAGGAGTGAGGGAATTGGAGAACAGGCCTGACTCAAACCAGCAACAATGTGAAGACAGGACGGAAAGGAGCTGGATGTTCTCCAGGCACATTGGATATCTGCGCTGGAGGAGGTCAGGCCTCTTTCAGTTGAAGGTTTTGCAAAGGCTCCTTCGAGCGACTGCTTCTGAGGCTTGTTCCCCATCTATGGGGACTTCTTTCTTTTGGACAATAGTGGGACAAACTCAGGTTGGAGCATGCTGTGAGCAGAAGCATTCCTAGAGGGGGATCACAGCACTAAGGGCGCAATCCAAGAAGGCACTTTGGGCCAATGCACCATCCTTGCATCAGCCCAACGTCACTAGGGCGGATGTGGGGGTGCCGACTGGTCAACGCTAGCAGTAATCTAGCCGAATCCAGGGCCTGCTCCCTTCCCGGGCCAGCACGCCCACAGCCCATCCTCCCCCATGCACATCCCTCCCAGAACCTCCCTCCCCCGCCCACTGCCTCCCCCATCCAGCAATGGCACCTTCCTCATGCCAACTGGCTTCGGCCGATGTGAGGTGAGCCGCGGGCGCAACGGGACCGGAGCTGCCTGCCGTTGGGTTTTTTTGGTTACTGATTTGTTGGGTGACCTGTACTGATCAAATAAATAAATAAATAAAGTTAATGGGGGTGACACCATACGGTGGCGCAATCCTAACCTGGAGTTAGGCTGGGACAGTTAGGCCAGCAACGTTTGGCTGGCACAAGGGACACCGTAAAGTATATTTGGACCACTTTCAGAGTCAGAGGCCAGCACACAGATGTGCACCATCCTCCCTGACTTTGAGAGTGGTCAAAAGTGCTTTACTGTGGCCCGTGTGCCAGCCAAAGTTTGCAGGCCTAACTGCCAGCCTAACTCCAGGATAGGATTGTGCCCTGGGTGACATCAACTCTAGTTGATGTCACCGGTGGGAAGTTTGGGTAGTGTTGGTCACTGGCTTAGATTACTTTTAAGGTGGATTCTAAATATTCATGGTAGATTACCGTGGTTTTTAACAATGATGGCCACATTGAACTCCCAGATGCAGGAGCAGTATGTCACTGAATACTATGTGCAGAGGAGCAATAGCAGGATACAGATATTCATCCATTGCTTGTGGGGGGAATATTCACTGCATTTATTTTCTGGCCATTATTATTAGTTATTATTACTATCTCAGCCTCACCTCCTGAGAAGGGTTGTTGTGAGGACCAAAGAAGTGCACACTATCATGCACACCACCTTTAGGACGCTCCTCCGAGGTATAAAATGTGAATGAATGAATGAATGAATGAATGATTTTGCTGAGAGGGGTGTAAAAACATTAAGTAGCCCTGGGTGTAAAATGGCCTAGCTCCACCATTGCTCTTGAGCTTATATGAATGAACCCTTTGCCTTTATGAATGAAGCGTGCCTTGGGCTGTTGGGAAGCCCTACGATAGAATCTCTCTGGCAGTGGGAGATGTTTAATAACAAGGAGGAACAAACTCTTCTGTCAAGAGCTTGCAAGGAGGGAGAGGTAGGTAGGGAAAGCCTGCTTTGAACTTGGTGTGTCTGACAATTATTTGGACAGAAGATCCGACATGGAGGCAAACCCAGTGAGGGATGTTGCTACACATCTCCAAGGTAAACAGAGACGAGCCAAGAATCAGATCCGTGAGAGGTTCCAATGCTTCACAAATTGGTTAGGAATGTGCTCTCGCAGGGAAGGAGTGGGGAGGCAACATGTGTCTGAGACTGCAGGACATTCCCAGTGCATTTCAGTGACCAGAACCCGATGCACATAAAAGTACTTGGTGGCCCTGTTCTTGAGCATTATTTGGGTGTGCATATGGGGATAAGAAGGTTCTCCCATGGCATGTTATTTCTTTATCCATGCCTCCTGATTTAATTAGAAGAATTGGATTGGAGCCTGCACTGTTTGCCAGAGTTTCCTGGTCTTTCCATTCATGTGCATCTTTGCCCCCCTCTAAGTTACTAGCGTGTATACATGCGCATTGATAAAACAGTGCACAAAAGCAATCTTGATGCAGCTGCAAATAGGACTGCATTGAGATTATATTTGTGCAGTGTTTTACTGATGCGCCCATCTGCTCATGTAAGCAACCTGAGTTCCTTGAATGAAGGGCAGGATAAAAACATGACAAAATGAACTAAATGTTAATCCAAGGATTTTAGCTGGATGAGTATCAGGTATCTTCTTTCCACACTACTGTTGGGCCATTGTCATAGGAACATCAGAAGAGCCCCACCGGATCAAGCCAAGGCCCATGTAACCTAGCTTCCTGTATCTCACAGTGGCCCACCAGATGCCACAGGGGGCACATAAGACAATAAGATGCCTGCATCCTGTTGCCACTCCCTTGCAACTGGCATTCTAAAGTAGCCTAAAACCAAGAGGTTGCACATACCCATCATGGCTTATAACCTGTCACTGACTTTCCTTCTAGGAATCTGTATAATCCCCTTTTAAGACGCAATCCGAGGAGTGATGATGGGCCAACGCAATGTGCTAGTGTCGGCCCAATGTCACTAGCACTGACGTGGGGGCACCGACTGGCACCCCTGTGTTGGTGCTATGGCTCTAGCAGCTGGCCCAAGGGCGCTGGCATGAGGTCAAACTCGGCTGGCGCAAGGGTGGTTCTGGGAGGAGGGACGGCAGGTGGGAGGGAGGAAATGGGCAGGGATGGGCAGGCCGGTGTGTCTGCCAGCCAGGGGAGGGGGTGGGGTGGGATGCGGCTGGTAGGGTGCATCCAAGGCTCTATCCCCAGGCCGTGTGGTCCCGATTTGGGCCATGCAGCTTCCTCGGCTCTGTGCCTGCTATTTAGCAGGCACAGAACTGAGGAGCCCCATGGGAAGGCTGGAACATCCCTTGGGACAAGGGTGCAAATGTGCCCTTGCTCTGGAGAGGCTCCGCAGCATGCCTAAGGAGCGCTGGATATGGCACAGGCCCGCAGGCCTTGCCATTCCAGCACAACTTAGGATTGCGCTCTTAAAGACATTCAGGCCAGATGCAATCACCACATCCTGTGGCAAGGAGTTCCACAGGTTAATTACCGGCTACTCTCATGATATCTTTCCCAAAAAGTTAGTTCATGTCAATCAGCCACAGCCTGCTATTTCTATTGGGGTTGGAGCAAGCGACGGGATCTACAAACAACCTGGGGAAACGCTGGGCGGGACTTATGCGGGGCTTCCGCGTGATTGGCTGCCTGTCCGCAGCGTTCTGCAGCTGTCCTGGCCTAGGGGGGCTGCCCCCGGTTAGTGCACCCCACTGCTGCTCGCCCAGGCACCCGGCGCGAAACTCACCCGTCTTCCGCAGTGAGCAGGAGCCCCCCCGAGGCCAGGGCAGCTGCGGATTGCCGCGGACGGGCTGCCAATCACCCAGATGTCCCGCCTACGTCCCGCCCAGCATTCCCCCAGGTCATTTGTAGATCCCGTCGCTGGATGGAGCTATCACTCACTGGGAGAGCACATGCTTTACATGCAGAAAGTCCCAGACTGAACCCCTGGCAGCACCTCCAGGCAGGGTTGGGAAAGACCCCTGACTGAAGCCCTGGAGAGCCACTGCCAGTCCATGCTGATGATACTGATCTAGCCTGCCCAAGGGTAGAAAGCCACCTCCTGTGTTCCTGTGCCAACCCCATTCCCTGCAGCACTTCAAACAACCCTGTTTCAGCAGCCTTTGTTTCCTCTGTCCCCTCTGAGGCTGACATCACATGGCTTGAGCCGTCCTGACTTGATTTATGGCACACCACGGAACCTATGGTGCACCTTCCATGTGAAAAACAAACATGAATTTACATACAGGAGATGAATATGGATCTGCGGTCGTAAAGGTCTCGCCTTCTCCTGAAATGAAGGCTCTTGATTTGTATTTGCTGCGAGGGCTTTGGGACTCATTCAAGCCTGACTGCTGCATTATCTCAGATTGAAATGATTCTTTCTACTTTGGGCAGCTGCAGAAATAGAAACAGGGAATTTGGGGGTTGTGTGGCTCAGCTTTGTTTGCAAAGAGGACCGGCTGAACCATCATGCCAAGGAAAGAACTGCCCATTACCTTAGTAAAGATGGGTTTCTGAGCACATGTGCTCTGTAATCATAGCTTCCTGTTTATCAGGGACACTCCTGGTTTTCTGGTGCTTGTCCCTGGGAAATCATTGACCTATTTGTGTCTTTTTAGGGTTTTAAGGGATTTCAGGTCAGTTGCTGGAGTTGTTGTTCTACAGCAGTGGTGCCCAAACTGGGGCTTGTGACCCCCGGGGGGGATGCGAGCTGATTTTCAAGGGGTGCCAGAACCCATTTTCTACCGTAGATATGTTTGCACACTATTTAAAAAGTTGCGTTTTTGCAACATTTACAGCAAACCTCAAAACAGAGATTTGTTTTTGAACAAATTTCTAGGTATTCCCACATAGCTGAAAACAACTGTTGCATTTGGTAACTAATGGTAGTTTAAATACATGGTGTTTTTTTTTTAACAGGCACTGTATTTTCCATCCATTTCTCCAAGTGCGTACAACATGTGATTTATTTTAAAAGTGTGATTTATTAAAACAATGACATCACTTCCAGGCCTGCCAGCACAATTATGTCACTTCCTGCTTAATGACATCAGTACCGGTCTTGGGTATGTGTGTCCTGATAGGGTGTAGCACCTAAAAATTGGGTCTCAGTGCTTAAAATTTGAGAACCACTGTTCTAGAGGGTTCCACTCCAGGCCCGCAATCTGTAGAACTTAAAACTTGGAGTGGTGAATTGGCTGCCTCTTGTCTCTCTGGTGCGCATGTGTGCCAATGCATGAGCATGAACACTAAAGATCCTGTGTTCATCTTTAAAGATCCAGGGAGATGCAAAGGAATGGGAGGCACCAAGCTGTGGCAAACTGTGAATGCTCCGATGATGCCATTAGCTGGGAACATTTTCCTAGTTTATTCAAGCTAGGAGGAGTGAGATGCAGGGCAGGGTAAACCACACAGATCCAGTGCCAGGTTGCTGGAGGGCCTTGGGCGAAGCCTGGCATGCAGCCTGCCTGGCAGAGCACCCACAGCTGCAGCTGGCATCTTGCTATGTAGCTGATGCTCAGGACAGACTCTTTCACGCTGAGGTGTCGCACAGAGAGTGCAGTGAGCGGAGCATTGCCACTGGATGGCCCTCCCTTTTGCCCACTCCTGCTCCAATTGAAATTCCCCTCCCCGGAAGCAGTTGACAGTGATGCTGCTGCTGCGTGTCTCAACATGGCTACTCATCTTGCTCAGTAGGGGGCCCCCGCGAGGATGGGGAAGCAACATATTTTGCATTGGGACCCGCTGCTCCTAAGGCCAGCCCTAGCTGAGCCAGTAAGGTCAACAATGAAACAAACAGAGCTATTCTGAGCTGCTTCCCCTGCAGTTGGCCATCCCCTCTGCCTCCATGTGCTGGCAAACTAGTCCTGTCCTTCCAGTTTCATGATCCACTTCATAACCAGACTGAACCCTGATTGCTCTCTCTGAGAGTGCACAATATTCCTCGTGCATTATCTTGAGGCACAGCCACTCCGTGCCTAGGTTCATATTGCAGCTTGGGAGCTGAGGCCAAGGGGGAGAGCCTTGTCGAAGGCCACCCAGTGAGCACATGGCAGGAGTGAAATCTGACCTGGAAGAGTCTGCATTCGCACCTCGGTCCCTTAGCAGTGTGTGTGTGTGTGTGTGTGTGTGTGTGTGTGTGTGTGTGTGTGTGTGTGTGTGTGTGTGTGTGTGTGTGTGTGTGTGTGTTCCTCTCAAAGGCATGCCAGTACTTTGACGTTTGGCCAATGCACCCTCTTCCAACTTGGTTTCTTTTCTTTTTTTGAAGGAAAAAAAACCCTAAACCATTAGCAAAAGTGATTTTTTCTTGTTGCATTAGCTTTATTGTTATGCATGGCAGGGAGAATGGTTTTTGTTAATTCCCTCATGCCACGAGCATATGCTTGCAATATGTTAGCAATATTTCAGGCTTCAGAAGTAGACAGTACCCATTCCAAACCAAAGGAACTATACCAAAAAAGGAGGCACAGAGCACAGGATTGGCTGGTGATGTCACCCACAGGAAGTGGGGAGGAATTATGGTTAATGGAAGAAGGGCTCTAAGATGAATAGCCACAGGGCTTGACCAAGAACCTCTAACGCCTGAGAGCATTTCTCTTTATTCACCTGTGCTGCTGCTCTCCTCCCATGGCCCGGGTACAACAAGAAAGAGCAGAGTAGAAGAGGAAGTCTGGAAGAACAGAATGCAATTGGAGACACTCTAGCCCAGCACTCTCATCTCCTCCAGATTTCCTCTTCTACTCCATTCTCCTCTTCTTTTCCAGGGAAGCTACACTGGGTAAGAGGCACTTACACTTGCCCTGCTAACTGGGCAAGAGGCACTTTTTCAAGTGGTGTCCTCTTATATTTAGCAGGGGGAGAGCAATTGTCCCTCTTCACCCCAGCACAGTGTCTTTCTCGTGGCTGTTGCTGGTGGTGTTCTCCATTCCTTTAGATTGTGAGCCCTTTTGGGACAGGGAGCCATTTAACTTTAATGTTATTATTTGCCTGTAAACCGCTTTGTGAACTTTATGTTGAAAAGCGGTATATAAATACTAGTGATTGATTGATAGTGATTGAAGAGCAGCAGAGCAGGGTGGCTAGCAGGCAACCTTGATTAACCATTTACATTTGGATTGATTATAGGAGAATAAGAAGGTGAGAACTGAGGGTGTTGAATTATGCCAATAAATGTTCATCAAATTCAAGACAGAAAGCTATGGGTGGCTTTTCAGTAGCCTCTGCACTGATCTGCTTCAGCATCCAGCCAAAGAATATTTATTCTGTCAGGTCTTTGGGAATTACCTAATATTTTTCTCACTGTTTTATGTAGTGTTACATTTTGTTTTATTGGTGGCTTTTCCCCCCCTGTGTAGTATAGATTGTCATTTGCATTTTAAAATTGTGAGCTGTGAAAGGAGTCCAGGAGAACCAGGAAAGGAAGATTGTGCAAGGAAGCCTGTAAATATTGCAAATAAAGAGATATTAGCAGCAAAATGTTGCATCTCCACAATGCTGCCCACTGAAAAGTTTTTGCAAACACTCAGAGGCTCAAGAAGGTCAATTTCCCCTCTCACAGCTCTCAGTGTCCAACTCTTCATAGCTTCTAGCACATAACTTCTGGACCACTGAGAATTCTTGTTTTGTTTTTTTCCTTTGCCTTTTCTTGTGATTTACAAACCTTTTTATTTCTGAGTACATAGGGAGAGTATATAAAAAGAGAACCTTACAAGGAATTGACATTGGTTTGCTTTCAATCTGTCATTGAAGCACCTGAGTTCACAATTAGTATGTCATATGACTACAACAATGCTACTGGGGAAAATAATACTAGACTTGGTTTTAGATCATGCACACATGTTGCAAAAGGAACTATTTTAGGAAAGACATTCTCTCTCTCTCTCTCTCTCTCTCTCTCTCTCTCTCTCTCTCTCTCGCTCTCGCTCTCGCTCTCGCTCTCTCTCACACACACACACACACACACACCCTTGCAAAAACTCTAGGTAGCAGGAGGGAATATATTAGGTATTCTCTCTCTTTCTTGTGTGTGTGTGAGAGAGAGGGGGGAGAGGGGGGAGGGAGGGAGGGAGGGAAAGGGAGAGAGAGAATACCTAATATTTTTTCCTGCTACTTATAATTTTTGCAAGTTTTCTAGTCTTTTTCTAGTCAATCAAAAAGGGCCTTTAAGCAAATAATTTAATCAATTAATTAACCAAACTCTGCAACCCTAGTTGTGTGCACAGGTCTGGATTTCTTAGAGCCTTGCTGGAACAGAGCTGTGCAGCTCCTACTGAAGCCATGCAAAGTCATTTTGCTGCAGCCCCCCTACACAAGGCAAATAATTAGACACCCTTTTCTCACACCCTCTCCCACATCACCAGGGTCATAAAAGCAGAAACCCTGGGAAGGATTTTACAATTTTGGCTTGCAATAATTCACCAGCTGCCAGTGCAGATTGCAAAGGAAACACCCCATGAATCAGCCAGCCTGTGGCCAAAACTAAGCTGGTTCCCTTCCTTGGGCACGAGGTTGACATAGGATTAGGCCTTTGGTTCCAGTGATTAAGCCGACACCTCAAATTGTAGAAGATAGTCTTTGAGAAGAAAAATAGGGAGATACCACCTCTCCACTGTAGGAGTATTAAAGGTTGAAAAGCTACCAGACATCACAGTTCCTAAGCTAAGGAGACAAGATCTGGTGGGGAAAAGCATCAGCTGCTAGTGGGAGGGGCAACATTGCCCCCAACTGCTCTTGAAATGGAGAAAGAATGTAGCCCCCAGTAGAACTGCTGTTCTTTTTGCAGCCAATGATAGGTTCCACCTGCATACCCAATTTCGCTCCGACCCTCCCACAAAAATCACCAAATGCCCCCCATTTCGCTGCAAACGGGATAGCAAACAGGATCATTTCAGAGAGACCCTCAATGGAATGCCATGTTCATATCTATTTCAAGACCATCCAGCCATATACGTTGTGTCTACTAGACCACAAAGGTCTTGCCTTAACCACGTAGGCAAGACCTGGTACCTGTAGGTCAGTAAGGCGGCAAGGCAGGTCAGAGTCACAGCACCTTGGACAGCTCCCACAGAGTGAGTTGCTCTGACAAGGGCCAGAGGGAGACTGGGGGTATTAACTACCTCCCCACAATGACCCCTCCTGGGCTCTCCTGACTGGAGACTGGGAACCTCGAAGGGGTAGCCTCCTCTCAGCCAAGTCCCAGCTTTCCACTGCTGCAGGCAGAGCTCCTTCTCTGATGACATTTCATCAGGGCGTAACACACTGCTCCAGAACCCAGGGCAGTGACATAATGATGTCACTTCCAGGTTCTCCCCGGAGGAGGGAGCGCTTGCTGCAGTGGCTTCACACCCCCATTCTTTCTCCTGTGAAAGCTCCCCTTTGAAGGAAAAAGAATAGCGGGCATGAAGGTGCCAGTACCTCCTCCAAAAATAGGGTGGAGCCTGAGGGGCAGTCATTTGCCCTCTTCGGCACAGTGCCCAAGGCAGGTGCTCCTCAGTCTCCACCCTAGTTATGCCTCTGCATTTCCTCACCATTCGAAGTTGCTGTTCCTTCTGTTTCTCCTTGGCATGGTTGGCTGACATTATTATGTCCTCAGGATATTTTACTTACCATGTCTTTTAATGCTTAATTGATTGTGCATCTTGTATGCTATGAAAATGTTAAGTAAAATTATTTAAATGCAGATTGAGGGTTTAAAAAGGAAAACAGAAATGTGGGATCAAATTACTTACATCCATCAATCCATGTATCCATATAACATATCATATGTTATGGAAGGGACTTATCATAGGGGCAGCACATTCAGACAGTCCTATCTTCCATCCTGCATGGTCAGGTTGGGCTGGGGAAGTCCCATCATTTCTGCTCCCCTCCAAAGAATAGCTGCCAGCCAGTGTAAACAATCATGAGTGATATAGACCAAGGGTAGAAAGCAGCTACATCACTATATAGTTCTGAGTATTGATAGCAGACAAAATTCTAACTTCTAACTCATGCATGTGGATTAAGAGAAGCTTGCTTTTGACAGTGATAATTCAGAATTGGTTTCAACTCTCTCCAATCTTTGGTCCCTCTCTTCTGTTCATTCTTAACAGGTTGGTATTCTGTAGCATCATTTTGTGTAATTATGGTTCTGGGAAGGGGATAAAATGTGATCTTGATCTATATTTAGATGACGAGGAATTCCTCGTGCCAAGATCCGATGAAAGCCAAGGTGCAGTAATGAGGACATTTGGCTATACTTGGTAAAGGATAAAGATCAGGAAAACTGGCCAGCATCTCTGAATGGGGACAACAGAAGGACTCCTATAAATAATGCAGGAAGGAGATGTGCCAGGATGTTGTTGGCAGTTTAGACAGACTGTGATAAATTCAACCGCGATCTCCCTGATAACAAATGCTACAGATTGCTAATTATGAGCAGCTGGCTATAATCAGTGTGTGGGCTGGAAGAAGAGGTTGGGATAAAGGGCTAGTGTAGTGTTGTGGACAACATGTTGGACTATAAGATCCAAGTTCAAGCCACCTCTCAGCCATGACATAGGAACATAAGAACTTTGTTCTTATTGTGAACACAATTGTGAAAAAACCTTGGTAAGTAAGAATAATACCATTATGTTATTCATCATTGGAAAGGTACTTTAATGCTGAATGCAATGAAAGAAACCATGTTGGAATAGCTTTATTCTATCAAAAGGTATGGCCAATTTAGAAAACCTTTTATTTATTTGCTTAACAAATGATTTCATCATGGAGGGCGGAGGAGATACAAAATCTTCTTTGGCTCAGGTAGCAGATGCCTTAGCTATGCCACTGGACACGACAGCCTCTGTGATTTCTCAGAAGTGAGAGTGACACGTGCTGGCAGAAATTCAACAGGGCAAACATTCTAGTTGAATGCTTTTCCCAGAGAAGGGACCAATAGCCCAGAGGCAGAGCACCTGCTTGCATACAGAAGGTCCCATGTTCAAGCCCTGGTAGCAGAGACAATTGCAAAGGACCTTTGTCTGGGCCCCTGAACAGTTGCTGCCAATCAGCGTTGGCAATTCTGTGCTATGGCCACATGTCTGACTCAGTAGTCAGTGGCTTCATCGCTTTCATCCCATTGGCAGCTTCTCTATGCAAAAGAAGGGAGAACCTGTTGAACTTCTGCCTTTGAGGAAGCTGCTTAAAAAGTGGCCTTCCAGGAGAATAAACAAAGGGGATAATCCAGAGTGGGCCCTTGTTTCTGGGTCACAGCCAACCACTTTCCCCGGTTGTGGGTTCTGTGGGGTGGGGGGAATCGTATCTTTACCATATCATATCAGCCTGATTTTATTAGCATCCTGGCAAAGGGCAGGCTGCTCTGTTCAGTGGCAGCAGTGGTTCCTCCCTACAGCTTTGCACAGCTGCTGTGGAGCATGCAGGGACACCCTGCTTTGGAAACGTCCCGTCTGGGTCCCGGCCCGTGCAGCAGTTGCTATGGCACTGCAAGTATTTTTCTGTTTCCCGGTGACGATTTAATCTCCCGTTTGTAATGATGATTAAACCGCACGTTGACGCACTCCTTGGGAAGGCTTGAATTACCAAAGAGGCTTTCTGGGTAAATTATTGGAGCTTTGCACTTAAAACAAATCAATGGCCAAGAAGCAGAATTTACATTTGCGGGGATGAATGTTCCATAAACGGCTTTTCCTTTCTCAATTCCCTTTTGCCCCAATGTTTGCAAAAGGTATTTTGCTTTGCAATGGAGACGGAGCTGCCTCCAATTCTGGCCCTGGATGGGTCTCAAAAGACCCTTCCCAGCTGCTCTCTGCCCTGCCACCCGCCTTGTTTTGCTCTGCATTTTGTTCTGATTGCCTCAATGTGCCATTCCCTCCTCAGCCCTGCTACCCTCAGCTCACATGCTTCCAATTTATTTAAAACCTTACCTGAGCAAAACCCACTTGTTTGGCTTGACCCCCCCAGTTTAACTGTCACAGCCCCTGCAAAGAATCCTGCATGCTGGAGTTTTCTGGGAGTGTTAAGACAAATCACTGTGGCGTGGGTGGCAGGCTGGAGGGATGTGGCAGCAGCAGACTCACAATGAAAGACATCCCAAATCTGATGCCATTGATGCAACCCACATCAGGTGTCCTCATGGATGTGTTGGGAGTGACTAACTAGTGACTGCTCTCACGCGAGGGGGGGGGCAAGATCGCTGCCCCAGACCCAGAGGCATACCTAGAGGGGGATCACAGCACTACGTTTTGCAAGTAGCCACTCCCCCTCCTCTTCAGAGCCATTCGCAGTTCCTTTCCCCCAAGAAAGACTCCAGATGCCAAAACTCCCCCATAAGATATAGTGGAACACCATGTTGGTGCTGCTGCATCACCAGACAGAGA
Source organism: Lerista edwardsae (assembly GCA_029204185.1). Lineage (NCBI taxonomy): Eukaryota > Metazoa > Chordata > Lepidosauria > Squamata > Scincidae > Lerista > Lerista edwardsae. The sequence continues at coordinate 975,902 of JAJKFI010000106.1, read as the reverse complement.
GGTAGGTAGGATGGGTCTGCCCAATGATTAAAATTATAAGAAGTGGATTTTTGCTTGGTTTAGTCATAATTTGAAAGTTATGTGATGGGACACTTTTCCTTTAGGTAGGTATACTGCTCATTGAATACACGCGCGCGCACACACACGCACACATTTATTTGTGTGTGTGTGTGTGTGTGTGTGTGTGTGTGTGTGTGTGTGTGTGACAATGAGAGAGAGAGAGAGAGAGAGAGAGAGAGAGAGAGAGAGAGAGAGAGGTTGAGTATCTCTTATCTGGACTGCCTGAGACAGGAAGGTGTCTGGATTTTGGATTTGTCTGGATTTCAGAATAATCGCATAAATTAGGAGAAATTCTTCCTCTTTTTCTCAACAGTGTCTGCTGGCCTGCTGGACATTTTTCAACAATGTCTGTACAGGTACCCACCACAGAGCAGAGAATAGACCTTTCAGCCTAGACCTGCACTATAATTGGGAATGAGCATAAGACCTGCTAGCATTCATACTACAGAAATTTTTTTAAAAGACTTGGACAAAACCGTCTGGATTTTGGAATAGTTCAGATTTTGGATGACTGGAGAAAGGGTGAACTACCTGTATTCTCTCTCTCCCGCTGCCATTCCCTGATTCACACAGTCTCTGCTGTCTATCTGCTCTAATTGGTTGTGGAGGACTCCTCTGCAACTTGGCTTTGGCTAAGAAAGATCTCACACAGAGGACTCCATCAGATTGGTGTCAGGTCTCCTTATTAAGTTTCCCCGACAGGGGGTGGAAATCTACAGCCAGATGCTTTCCTTCGCTTTCTTTTTCAAAGAAATCTAATTTCACCATCATGCAGTCAACTAGAAATAAGGAGTTTTATTTAGATTTCATTCTCTACTACTTTTTGGCAGATATTTTGGCACCAACAGGTTACATACCAGAAGGCTCAAAGTCAAAAGTTTAAGCCAATTAATTCCAGCACATCACATGGGGTCCAGGCGCATTCATAGTCATAGGGTATGTGAGCACAGTGAAAGTATTTGGACAAGAACAAGGTGGGAGGAGAGGCTGCTTTGCATGCAGAGGGTCCAAGGCTCAATCCCTGCTGCCCTGCTGTTAAAACAGCGATTTTTCAACGTTTTTTGTCTCACAACCGACTGAGAAGACTCTATGGTCTTCTCTATAGTCTTTGCAGCTTGTGATGTCACTTCCAGCTTCCTGAAGACTTGTCCGGGTTTTGTAGCTCTGTTTCCAGGGCAACTGTTTATAGTAACAAATTGTCTGTCCCACTCCCACTTCCTCCACAGGTGGGACAGACAATTTGGCTTCTACAGACCATTGCCCTAGACAGAAACAGAGCCGCAGAATCCAGAAGGGTTTTTTCGCAAATTTCAACTGCTGTGCTCCAAAGTCCCACCGCACACGTGTGGAACTTTTAGGCACACCAATGTGCCACGACACACCAGTTGAAAATTGCTGTGTTATCTTGCATCTTGAGAAAGGATCTTGGGTAGCAAGGTTGGGAGGGGGGCTTGGAAGTGGAGTTCAGCTGTTCATTGTCCTGTTCACTGCTGACACCGCCCTGCTAAAAAAATTCCCGGTTTTAAAATAAAGCTGGAAAGTCCCTGGCTTGTGACAATGGCACAACAGAGCACGGTAAGGGGCATTTTTTAAAAGTGCACCATGGCAGAGATGGCAGTGGCAGACCCAGGACAGCATGGGGTAGCATCTTTTGTCATATTCTCCCTAGACATTCCTCATGCACATTTTTAAACATGCAAGAAGGGAGAACACAACGAGCAGCACCTGCCCAACAAGGAGAAGGACATATCAGCCACAGTTGATTCCTTGAGCAAGACAATAAGAAATGAAACTGACCAATGATCGAATTAAGGCCCTGGTCCTCCCATCACACACACACACACACACACACACACACACACACACACACACACAC
>JAJKFI010000106.1:778053-960912 GCA_029204185.1 Lerista edwardsae | reverse complement strand
TTACTCCCAAGTAATCATGCATAAGAAAACCCATTTCCCTGCCTTCCGTTAATAACAACGTAGTATATCTGGACAACTTTTGAGATTCTGAGGAAGGAAGGAAGGAAGGAAGGAAGGAAGGAAGGAAGGAAGGAAGGAAGGAAGGAAGGAAGGAAGGAAGGAAGGAAGGAAGGAAGGAAGGAAGAAAGATGCTTCGGATGACAGAGATTTGGACTTGCCACAGAATCATTCCATACCCACCACCCAGGGCCAGTGTCAGGACTTGGCACAACCTGGCAGCTGCCCATGAGCTCAAGAAAGGCCCACCACTGGTCCATGAGCCCACAGCATTTCTGGGATGAATTACTCTCAGGGCTCACCTAGATAGCAGGCAGTCCAAGGAGGGCAGATGCTCTCTCTCTCTCTCTCTCTCTCTCTCTCTCTCTCTCTCTCTCTCTCACTCACACACAGACACACAGACACACAGACAGAGAGAGAGAGAGAGACTTAAAGCCAGCCCTGGCATCACCCCACCCAAACTAGCCAGGTGGTGGCTTTGTTTGACTCCTGCTAGATTGGAACCATTTTGTTATAGATTTTTTCTTTTTAAAAAAAAATCTGAAAAAGGGAGACGAGAGAGCTGACATTCAATGTTTGCAAACTCAAACAAGAGTGTCATTTGCTGGCCAACCTCAATGGAGACTCGACTCCAAGTTGGCTGGGGACATTTTTGGCCTCCCCTGAGACAGTCCCGAAGCTTTGAACTTCCAAGGATCTAGGGGGGAAGGGAGGGGAGGTGAAGACCAGGCTGAGATGTCAACATTGTCTTGGATGTGAATCAATCAAATTGATGCATGATTGCAATAACTAGCCCACCTCACCTCTGGGCTGCCCTCCTCCATATGGTCTTTATATCAGGATTCGGCAGGCTGGGTGGCTCAGAGGGCTCATTTCCTGTTGTAGCTAAATCCCTCTTGCTCCAAAAGGAGAAGGAGAGAAACACAGTAAGGCTTATTATCCAGCTGAATTGTTTGAGCGAAGCTGAAGCAACAAATCCTGTTAGGTTCTTGATTATCTTAACGACTTTGCTGGGTGAGGAGAGCAGCCAAAACAATTGGGGGATTAAACAAGACCCTGTCCAAACATGGGTGTCACTCACAGATTCTGTCATGGGTGGTGGCGGTGTTGCCTGCAGTTTCTATGGAGGTGTGGAAGGATAAAACTACACCAGTGATGTACCAAGTAGTGTACCAAATTGCTGGTGAGCCAGGGTCACCCCACCACCAACTTGGGACAGCCTCTCGGACACCTCCCCCTTCAGCCTGGGGCCAAGGGCCCCCTAGCCACCCTCTCTGTATGCCACTGGGTATTGGAGGATGCAAACTAGGGATTGAGGAGAGCTGCAATTGCTGCATTTGGAGTCAGCCTATGAAACTGACTGGCGGGCAATTCGGGATAGACAAAAGGAAGAATGCTGCAGAATCTGCTGCAACAGGATGTGGTGATTAGATGGCGTTAAGAGGGGAGTAGACCAATGCATGGGGGGAGAGGAGAAGACTGTGTGCCATAATGGAACCTCCCTGCTCAGAGCCGAAGGACACTGAAGACTACTTGCTGGGAAGCAACCGCCATGCAGAGCTTTTGCTTTCGTGACCTGCTTGGGGTGTTCACGAAGGCATCTGGGTGGCCTTTGCAGCACACAGAATTGTGGACTAGATGGCCCCACCTCGGTCTGATTCAGCAGGGCTCGTAATAAGCATGAAGAATCAGTCTAGCAATAGTTATGAGCCCTGCTAATCAACAAGACCTCCAGGTCCAAGAGCAGTATCTCTGAATATCAGTTTCTGGGGAGGACCACAGCACGGTAGGTCCATTGCTATCATCTTTTCCTTATGTGCATCATAGAAGCATCTGGTTGGCCACTGAAAGTAATTGGGGTAAACAATATCTTGGTCTACTCTAGCAATCCCCTTCTTATGTTTGCTTACTCATTTGTTCATTTTTCAGTTGTATTTCACTTCCAATTCCACTGTATACAGTTCTAAGTTGGCAAATAGAAGTATAACAGAGAAACAAGTCACGGTAGTATCAAAACAGTTCAATTCCAAACAGTTCAATTCCAAAACAGTAATAAGCCAATAAAATCACTCCAGCCGCAGATACAAGAATAGCTCACAAGCTGTAAGTTGCTAGAACAGGTGGGTCTTAAGCACCTTTTTGATAAAGCACAGAGAAAACGAAGCCCCTCTGTCTCCCTGAGGCAAGGAGTTCCACAGAGAATGCTAGGTGCTGCACGCATGTCAGACAAGCTTCCTCAAAACCAAATGTTTATTTAGAGCTTTCTCCCGTTCAGACTGCTTCACATGCATTCTCTTGTTGAAATCCAAACCTTGTTGAAATCCAAATCCAACCTTGTAAGGTAGGCCAGTGTTCTGTTGGAGGAAATGGCAGCTGCTGGCTGGAAAGAGGAACATTGGCAGAAGAGATGGAAAAGGCCACCTTCCCAGTAACCCAAGAAAACCTGCCCTTGGATTTCAGTCCCCCCTTCCCAAAAAAGTTCTCTATATTTAGGCTCCCCAAATTTTGCCAGTCCCACGTTCTGAGCCAAAAGTTGCCAAGTGAGCAGGTTTGAGTCTGCGGCAAATGCAATTCCACCCGCCCAGAATTCTCAGAACTCTCCCTTCCTTTAGTGTCACAGAATTAGTGGCCAGCCCTGGGGCAGCCTTGCTGGAAAACAAACAGGCTTGCAGGGATTCTAGTCCAAGGAACCCAGCAGTGCCTCCCAGTGTGGGAAACCTGAGTGCAAAATGTCCTGTGTAAACACAGCCACAGCCTGGATCATGGGGAGGAGGGCTAGACTGCAAAGATGGACAGTTTGCCTAGAGAAAGGAGAGGAAATCCACAGTGAAGAGTTAAGCCCCTCGGATCACACACCCAGGCCACACTAACTGCCAGCCAGACTTCCTCCCAGGCTGGGGTCCTTCTTTGTCGGCTGCCCGGTTAAGAGTTAAAATTCCTGAGATAATTATAATCTAAACAATCTGTAGCCCTTAGCGGTAAGGAGGTGCCCACCAGCTGGTGATGGTTAAGTGGTGACTTTTCTTTAAAAACCTGAATCTATTAGCAAAGGGTCAAGCCTTCCAGTAATGCTCCGTAGCGAGTTTCAACAATGGCTCACTCTATTAGCCCGCAAGAGGGGCTGCCAGCAGAGGGGAGAGACAGATTTTAAACGAAGGCTGGAAACAAATGAAACACACACATACTCTCAGGGAAACCAGTACCCCCAGCGTTTTCTAACTTCACAGAACATCCTGAGCAAAAGGGACAAATAAGTCCATTTGGACAATAAGAGTTAGTGCCTAGGCACAGAACGTCAAATTGAACCTGAATCCAATCCCCAAAAATGGATTCAGCAAGCGTTGTTGTTGTTTTCCCTCTTTCAACAAACCAGAATGGAACCTGGACTGAAAATCTCTCTGTGACTGTGAACGTGAATGAGAATCAAACCCAAAACACAAAAAGTGATAACAGGCTCAGAATGATCAGGCCCTCAGCATACAAGGGTATGATTAACATTTTGTTTTCCTGTTGATTTATCCTGTTGTACGTATTTTGTTTGTTAAAAAAAGAAAAACGCTTCACAAAGTTAAAAAAGGAACTCTTTTTAAAAGAAACATTTTTTTCCACCAGCTGGTTACCATTGTATGCACTGGATCAAGCAAAAGGGATGAGGCATACAGTACCAAGGCACTGCAAACAAAAGGGCTTGATATGATTCTGCGGCTAAATACCTTATTGATAGAATCACCTATTCTTTGTTTCCAGCTAACACATCACTATGCACTACAACCGGGGGCACAGTCTAAGTGTACATGACACAGCCTGTTTGCTGAAGCTAAGCCGGACTGGGGCTGGTCAGTGCGTGGATGGGAACCCACTTAGGAACCCCATGGATGCTGCCTTATGTTCCATGATGGAGAAAAGGGGTTAAATTGAACAGTCATCTCTAAGAATGGCCACTTGAAACACACAATTAGTACTAACACACAGATGGACACTTCAACACGTGATCATGAATTTCCACCCCAAAATGGGACGGTCTTCCCAATGGAATCTTCCACCCATGCACACCCCTGGCAGAAAGGACCCAACAGACTTACCATCCTCGCAGCTGCTTCCTGTGAAGCCGGGACAACATCGCCATTCCAGGGCAGTCACTGTTCGGTAGGAGATCTTGTATGTGGGCCTGATGAGGGTCCTGTAACTAACACAAGAGACACATCAGGCAGAATGTACAGCCTGACACTTGCCCACCGGGCAGGGTTCAGAGCAGCTGAGATTACAGCACGATGAACTGCTTACAAGCTCTCTCTTCTCCCTGACAGTACCACTGTGTCCAAGGAGAAAGGGCAGCCAGGCTGAGAGGTAAGCAGAGTGGGGACAACAACAGCTCTTGACAATCATCTAAACCAGTGATTTTCAACTGGTGTGCCATGGCACATTAGTGTGCCACAAAAGGGCCACAGGTGTGTCTTGGAGGGAGGGGTTGGAGCACAGCAGTTGAAAATCAGTGATCCCTGAAAAACCCTTCTGCAGCTCTGTTTCCAGAGCAACTGTCTATAGTAACGAATTGTCTCTCCCAGAGCCGGTGAAGGGAGTGGGACAGACAATTCATTACTACAGAGGTGTAGAAACAGAGGTGCAGAAACCCAGAAGTCTCCCAAAAGCCAGAAATGACATCACAGGAGGCAAAGACCATAGAGAAGATCACAGAGGTCAGTGTGCCATAAGAAGAATCACTGATCTAAACAGAGCTGCAATTTCTCAGTGGAGAACATTGGGAGTACAGCTGCCCCTCACCACAACTCCGCACTTTAGCTCATTTTTTTTCATCATTGCTGCAGTATGCCTCGGTATAGCTGATGGCCACCAATTTTTATTTCCCAGAAGCCACCTGGGAATTATGTCACCTCATCATAAAGCATAATTCCCAAGGGACTTCTGGGAGATAAAAAAGGTGGCCAATAGCTAGCAGCATCACTGCAAATTGGACCCCCCCCCCAAGACACAATTTTGCCCCTGTCCAATCAGAACATCAGAACATAGATTAGGGTGATAAACTGGACAAGGGATACTTCAGGTCAGCAATGAAATAATCCAGAATAGAGTGCTTTCTTGAACATTGCTATACAAGTTCCTTTGGGTTAAACACAAAGAGTTGCTCAAGATTTGGTGGCCTGATGATCAGCAGGCCTGGCACAAGCCAATCCAACACCCACAATGGGGCCAAATTTGGCCTCCCGCCACCAACACATGTCCACACTCATTCCCATTGCTTCCACTTTACTTCACCTCTTCCACTGCCACCAAGACTGCCTTTAAACTAGCTGGATAGAGGGGATGATGGGAGTGGAATCCTGTTGCTCCTGGCATCCTTTCCACCAGCCAGTTTAAAGGACGCAGTGGAGGTAGACGTGGTCCGGAGGTGACATAGTGGTGGCTACCTCCTCTTCCAACTCTGCTGAAGGACGAAGAGGCAGTCAGTCTGTGCCCCTATCCTACTCCCTATCCTACTATCCTACTCTCACTTGCTCACCAGAACAGTCTGACAAAAGTTGGGGCTGCATGAAGGAGCTGAGTAGATCATCTCCCCAGGCCAGCCTCTCATGGCGATCCTTTCACCCAGCCTCATGCATGGGCTACTTCCTGTATTAGGTTTTTTCCCCCCAAAGGAAAACTTCTGACGTGCGCCATGTCGAATGCAGGACATTAACCGAGAACCTTCCAAATTCTGCACCATGGCTTTGTTTCAGAAACACTCAAGACTGGAAGCAGACCAGGAAACCAAGAATGTCGCTAGGGACATGAGGGACGGAGCAGGTCAAGGGAAAGTGGGCCGCTGGGACCCTGCAGGACCACACAGGAAGCCCCTCTTTTCTGCGTGTTTAACACAGTTGGCCAGCAACGTCTAGAATGTTTGCAAAGAAGAGGTTCGTGCACATAATGGCCTCTCAGACTAGATCAAACTTCCTTTCATGTTGCAAGATAAGAGTCTTCTGTTTATCTTTTTCTCCCTTCTGGTCTGGGCCAAAAAAATGCTTACAAATTCTTACCAGCATGGGCGGCCCATCCAGGAGACAGAGGGAGGCAGCAATCTCAGGCGACAGATTGGTGGGGGAAGCCTACCTCCAGCTACTCACTCCCCTCCACTGCTGCCTCACATTCCTTGGATTAAAAGAGGAAGAGGTGGATGGAGCAGAAAAGGAAGTGCAGAGGAGAGGTGAGTGGTGGGCTAGATTAGAGCATTGAAGATACTCTAGCCCAGCACTCTCCTCTCCTCCACAGTTCCTCTTCTGCTCCATCCTCTTCTTCCTTTTCCAGTCCAGGGAATGGGAAGAACACTTCACCAGATCAGTGGGAGTCAACGATAACTGTGTCACCTCAGTTGCTGGGAGGTCTTGGGCCAGGCCTCCTTCCCAGGGCTTGCAACTCCTTTTTGTAGAATCAAAGACTTCATTCATCCACTGGTTCAAGTCACTGGCGGTTGCTTTTGGTGTAGAGGAACATTCAGGAACTTCCTGAATACAGCAGGAACATTCAAAACTGCGCCTGTGAGTGGCGCGGAGCACTTTGAAATGGCAGGGGAAAGCCTGCATTAATCAGAGTCATTCAAAACAGCATCTGCAATCCATGTGGAGTGCTTTGAAGTGGCTGGGGAAAGCCTTGGGCACCATTTTCAATGTCCCTGCTGCCTCTGGAAGGGCTCTGTCAACGAGCAGAGACTTACCAGAGATAGCAAGGTTCGTGGAAAGCAAGTCCCACCCTGAATGTCAAAAGGTGGTCTCAGTCTTCCTGCTCGTGAATACACAAATTTGCCAAGGATTAACTCTGTCTGCCTGTGCGTTTGTGTGTGTGCGTGCGTGCGTGTGTGCGTGTGCGTGCGTGTATGTGTGTAAAATATATTGTATATTTCAATTGATTGTTCACAGTCAGCTACCTGTATAAGTTTATCTCACGGATATGTTTTAAGCCAAAATAATAGAATTTGCTATGATTTGTGGATAAGTCAAGGGTAAGGGTATGAAATTAGCTGAAAACATTGTTGAAAACAACTTCCAACAAGGAGCCATTTTGCCTTCTTCTCCAAACAGGAAAGGAAATGGAGGCACTTACGGGAGTTGTACCCTTTGCGAGGAATATGGTGCAGTGCTTCCATAGCAGCAGCCCTCATAAAGACTACAATTCCCACAAGCAACTTCACCTACCTTCCAGTTTGGGGAAGAGGGCAAAATGGTACTGTGAGCCCTTTTGTGAGCCCTTTTGGGACAGAGAGCCATTTAACGTTAATGTTATTATTTGCCTGTAAACCGCTTTGTGAACTTTATGTTGAAAAGCGGTATATAAATAGTAATCATTGATTGATTGATTGATTGATTGATTGATTGATTGATTGATTGATTGATTGATGGTACTGGTTTTTGTTTGCTTTCTGTTGCCGCCTCAGAACAATTACCTACCCCCTGTGTCCTGCTTCTTAGCCCAGTCCCCACCACCTCACCAAGCAACTGCTCTTAGAATTTTTTTTACTGTATTGACTCAAGTACAAGTTAACCCATGCTTTCAGGGTTAATTTTAAGGCATTTTTTATTTTTACAAATGTATATATGGTATATACAAAGTTCAATAAAAGAAAATGTTCATTGAGTTTCTTCTCTGGCCATTATTATTATTATACATTTCATGTCATAACTACTATACTAACTGAAAATACTTTTGTCATGGCGGGATGCCAAAAATCTATGGGCCTTGAATGCCAAATGACCTTGGTATGCCACTGCCTCCAGTAATGTAGCAACATGGAGTTTGGGCAGTGATCCCTGCAGTGGGAATTGGAGTGTGATAACAAGTTCCTATTTTTACCGGTGAAATGTTTTTTTTTTTAAGTGTTGACTTCTAAACTGTTCTGAGAAGTCTGAAAAAAAATCCGATGGCACATAGGGGTGGCATGCAGCACCCTGTCCGCAGTATGTGACCAATGGGCAGCAAAAGGCACAGGTGCTATGGAGGTGGGTTGGCAATGCACATGTTCTTGGGTCAGCATCATGTCTCCCTTTATCTTTTTCCACCCAAAAGAGTTTTCAAAATTATCTTCTCATTACAAACAGAGCCACGTTTATAGGCTGGTTGTGGAAGCCAGTTTTGTTACGCATATCGAGGGTGCCCCCTCCCCACTGTTGGAATGTATTGGAATTATTTCTTTTAAGGGCTTCTGTTTTATGTTTGCATTGAGCCACATAAGGAGAAGCCAGACACTTAACCCCAGTCTGAATATCTGGAATGGTAGAAATAGTGCATATTCTTGCTTTGTAAAAACTCTGGCAAGGAAACCTCGGCTCAAAGTGCGTCTGGCATGGTTTGAATCGTCTGAAGTTGCATTTACGAGCATCGTTAGAAAAAAAAGGAGATGCTTCTTTCTGCTGAGCCAGGCCATTGGTTCATCCAGTTTTGAACTGCCTACACTAACTGCATGAGCAGCACAACCAGGAAGGTTGAATGAGAATGTCTTATTGCCTGCCGCTTCTGTGCTACAAAAGGAAGAAGCAAAAAAAAACCCTTACCATGCTGCTCACACGTTACTGTGAAACCCAGAAGTGTTGGACTTCCAGTTTCATTTACATTACTTATAATGAATTTCATTACATTCCAGTTTCATTGCATGGAAATACGTTGGCTGAGCTCCTTTTTTGGTGTCCCAATTCATATAAATGGTAAATTGTTCAAGCTTTATAATTATTTACTGGGATACACTGAGATTCCATCTGATTAAAACTTAAGTGTTTGATTCTCAAATATTGTTGCTCTCAAACATCTGAAGCTGATCACACAGTATGTGGCTCTTCCATAAAGCAAGTTTGGCCACCCCTTGGCCACCCACCTCAGTAGAATCTGCAACTTCAGCCAGCCACCCTCTTGTCAAGAAAGCTTTTACCTCACTAAGTTGGCACATGGTCCTGGCCACCGGCAGCTCTGATAGACCCTCTGGATGACTGTCTCTGAGCCGTTCTGCACCTGGCAGGAAACGGTCCGGGTGATTGTGTAGTGACACCAGTGCCTGGAAAGAGAGAGACAGAAGATATGCTCAAGGTCATTGGAGTTCAGTTGTCAGCCTTGGCTGTGGGAAAGGGCAGAATCAACACAGAGAACAGAAAGTGCTGAACTCAACAATACTGAAAGCCCATTTTCGGGGCTTAACACATGCTCAGAGACACCCTGGTCCTTACTTCTCTGTCTGTTTCCTTGACCTATTTTGCACTGGGATCAACCGTCAGAAGTTCCCAAACCTGCCTCTGCTGCTGTTGCTGCTACCGCCAACTTCCTATCTGCTGCCTGTTCTCATTGTGCCCCTCCTTCTTGTTTTCTCTTTACTTCTCACTCTCTCTGGATTTAAAAAGGAAGCAGGAGAAAGAAATGGAGTAGAGGGGAATGTGTGGAGAAGAGAAGATGGAGTGCTAGAGCAGAGGTGTCCAACATAAGCCTTGTGGGCCAGATGTGGCCCCTGAAAGCTCTTCATCCAGCCCCCATGATAAGTGGGCTCTCTCAGTGCCGCCCTTTCAGCAGCGCTGCTTCTGCCAAGGCTCTGGGAGGGAGAAACAGACGGGAAGGGGCAGACCAAGAAGGGTGAGAGAGAGACTGCCAAGGTGCTGCTGCTGAGCTATGAAGTGTCACTGCAGCAGAAGTGGCGCTGCTGAAAGGGCAGCCTGTGTGATAATAGGGCATTCCCATACTTTATACCTTGAAAATATGATCAAGATTTGCATGTTTTCTTTTCCGTCATTTGCAGCTAGTGAATTTCGATGTGAGAACAAAGTGCCTCTTTCTGGCTATCATCTGCTTACTGATGTCACTCCTGGCCCTCAGCAGGTGCCATGAATGCTGTTCAGCCCACCATATCAAATGGGTTGGTCATCCCTGGGCTAGAGAGCTGGGTGCTTAATTTCTTGCTTCATTCTTAAATCCATGGAGTGTGGGAGAGAGGCAGGAGGAGAACAATGGGGAGCTGGGCAGGCAGGCAAGCAAGCAAGCGGGTGCACTGCTGGAGGGAGGCATGACCTAAGTTGTGGTTCCTGCCAATCCAGTCTGCCTCACCAACGGACCAGCTCGAATTGGTGGACCACATGGGGGTTCTTGTGGAACACAAAACAGACCCCGCAAGCCTGCCCAGGCTTGCTGTAGACACTAGGGGATGCATCTAGTATGAAAGAACCAACTGAAAGGGAAGCCTCCAGTATCCTTGGACCAAAGAGCTGCACACTCCCCCCCCCCCCAAAAAAAACATACACAATCTCTCCCAGGAGGCCAGCTGTTCTTTTCCTGCTGGGAGACCTTGAGAAAGGATGATGAGGTGGAAAAATAGACTAAGCAGGACTAAACCCTACAAAGGATTTAAAGGGGAGAAAAAAACCCTAGCTTTGTTTACATTACCCTATGCAGTAAAATTTTGCATCTCAGGATAAAGGATTTCCTAGCAATAAAACGAGTGACATTATTAAAGGGATTTCCTGTCGGATGCACCCTTTCATCTTTATGGGAGTGGCACAGCTTGGACCAGAAGAAGCCGTAATTTTCAGAGGAGCAGAAAAAGTCAAAGAACCTTTCAAGTGGGGGATGGTTGGCAATGCACAAGGGAGAATGGCCCTGGGTGTGATATTTTTGTGTGTGGTAGAGAGAGACGTTTCAAAGGATCCCTGCTGAATAGAAATGCAGAAAGAATGAAGTTGTTTTACTGTGATGCATGTTTATTCCAAAGACTAATGAAATTCAATTCAAATCAAATCAAATCACTCAATTCAAAAGGCCTGTACTAGGGTATTGCATCCTGGACAATTGCATTCTGGTCAAATGAGTCCCGATCAGAGGTGTCCGTGAACATTCGCGTCTGGGTTTTTTTTGTGACCAGGTAATTTGCATCCCACTATAATTGGGCAACAAACCCCATGTTATATATCCCAAGCCTCTTATCCCAGCCCTAATCCGAATCCTACTTTTGCATTTAAAAAAATTACACTGAATATAAATATACGTATTAAAAAGTTACACTGAATATAAATATACGTATATTGGGAAACAAATGTCTCAGACACAAAAACAATAGAAGTGAATGTCCGATTCCAAGACTCATTTGACTGGTACACAGTTGTCTAGTTCACAAAGGTTCTGTCATTCAAAGGAATATCCTCTTCTGCCAGGGACTGCATATGCGCACTCTGAGAGTGTGATGCTAACCTGAAGTTAGGCACATAGGCCACCAAAGTTTGGCAGGCACAAGAGCCACAGTAAAGCACATTTGGACCACTCTCGGCGTCAGAAAGGATGGCACAAGTCTGTGTGCTGGCCTGTCTGACTCCAAGAGTGGCCCAAACATACTTTACGGTGTTCCTTGTGCCAACCAAACTTTGCCGGCCTAATTCCAGGTTAGGATTGCACCCTCAGTCTATGAACATTTACTAAGAAGTAAGTCCCACAGTGACTGATGCACACCTGACTCAAAGTACATAGAACCAGGCTGTCTCTGGAGTAAAACGACACACCTCTTTGTGTGTCAGTTGCCAGTTGTTAAATACGAATACCATAGCATGCCAAACTATCAGGTATAGCCAGGATCAAGCTAGATCACACAGAGCTTGGGAGACTGGGCCCTGTGGGTCTTTTTTAAGTGCAAATAGCAGCCACGTGGAGTCCTCCAATTAGTGATAATAAGTCTTCCTAGCAGCAAAGAGATTGCAAAGCTGAACACCCAAGCAGGCTGCTTCTTCCTCCTGGGCACCCCAGCCTTTGAGAATCAAACATGCCCCCGGCTCCACAACCCTGCGGCTTCAGCGACATATCCTGGGTTCCATTTCTTGGTCTTGCCACAGCACAAAGGAATGCGGGAGCCTTGTGGCTCTGCACAGCTGGAATTGCATCCCAGGCCTGCCCACATTTGCCTTAAGAGCTTGTTATCTGTGCAAACAACTGCACCAAATTATCTCTTTGTTTACTTATGGATAAAGGACTGTGTGTTCTACCAACACAGATCCCAGTTTAGGGCACAAAGAACAGTAGGAGTGTTTTGATAAGGAGAGAGCCTCCCCACTCCTCTCCTCCCCTCCCCTCCCCACCCCAGTTTCCTTGTAGCATTTCATTCCAGAGAGATCCCGTTTCTCTTCAAGACAGGGGAGGAATTTCAATAAAAACTCAAAGGTCAGAGACTTGGAGTGGGAAAGGGGATAGCTCTGATTCAACAAAAACAGTTTGGGGAGGGGGGAAAGGTGGGACTGTGTAAGGAGTGGCTGTCTGGTGGCTGAATGACTCTGTCCAGGCTTGACTTTTTGCTTCTATAACAGTCTGGGTTGTGATGTAGAAAAGAGGTGATCAGATAGCTAGGAATGCAAATAGGTGTGAGAGGATGCAGGGGATTGGTGTAATGGTTGCTGCTGTAACAAAGGAGCTGGTGATTGGACAATAGAGAAGAAAATTGTGATATTCCCATATGCTGCTCTGTCCCATCCTCACCATTGCTGCTGGGTGACTCAGGTTCCCACCTTCCTGGCAAGGCCAGGGAGCTGTCCAGCAGATCAAAGCGCAAGGGGAGCTGTCCGGCTCAGGACATGCAACTAGGAGCGGACCTGGACGAGGTGTTGCACCGGCAACTGTTAGGCCCCCAACAGGACAACTTTGAGCCTGAAATGAACACCCTGCCCATTCTTGCCACTGCCATCAGCAGAGCCCAACTGAGAGTGTGCATTGTTTCTGGCCTCCTTCTCCCAACTAAGGGATGGGTGTCCTTAGTCTAGTATTTGGATAATGCCCCTTGTGGTTTGTGTCTCTGTTGTCTCTCCATCGCTCTGCTCCTAGGCGACTGGGGTCTGAGGCTGGGTGTCTGTGCAACTGGTTAAGGTGCATCATGTATCCCCAAATGTCAGCCACCCCAAAGAGGCCATCTTCCCAGAAGGTGGTCTCACTGGGGGGCTTCTCAGTGTCTGCTGACTCTCTTTCAGTCCCGGAGGTTTAAGGGCCAGTGCAAGGATCCTCTTCCTCTGAGGACATCTCATCCAGTTCTGCTCTGGCCCAGAGAGGCAGGAGTCCTAACTTGATTTTCAGAGGGGGGTACATTGTGGGGAGCTCTTGGACTGGTAAGCCCCCCTTCCCCATACTGCTTGCTCACCAGCATCTTGGCATTCATTGGATACACCCTCTACATATGAACATCTCCTCCAGCTGTCAGAAGCATGGCTATATCTCTCATGCATTTGTCCAGCCCCCTTTTCACAACACGGGAACCAGCATCCCAACTGACACCACCAAGGGACTCCTTGCATTTTTCAAATGACTGGCAGTGTGATCCAGTAATGTCACCCCACCCGTGCCTGCACCAAGATAACACAGCACTGAGTGGAAAGCCCTTTCTAAACAGCTGCATTGCACAGACCCCCTGTGGAGAGGTGCAACAGAAAGGGACCTTGCCAAGAAGTGAGCAAACTTTCCAAAGTCTGGGATGGATGGCAAGGCCTGCAGGAACAAAACTAAGTGTGGGACCGCAATTATGTCAAGGAACAGCTGAGCCACACCAGGGAACGTGGAACTCTTACTGAGCACAGGGTCTCATTTCAAATATCAGCTGCTCTAGAGCGAAGGTGAGAAACCACAATCTGGGGTTGCCGCCTCAAAACATTCCATGAACTAATTCTACATTGGGAGAAGAACGCTCTCTTTTGTCTGTCCTGAGTCTCCTGCCAGTCTGGGCGATTATGAATTGTATTATAAAAGGAGAGAAACCTTTCTTTCCCTCTCCCATACACACCATGCATAATTTCATAAATCTACATCGTATCTGAATCTTCCATTCTTCTAAATTTAAAAGCCCCCAAACACGACAGTCCGTCCTCACTGGAAAGGCTCTCCCACTTCCCTAATCATCCGGGTTGATCGGGTACAGGATTAATGCATGGAACTCACTGCCACAAGTTGTAGCAGTGGCCACTATATGAAATGGCTTTCAGAGGAGGGCAAGTCTATTGGCTGCTACATTTGCCATGAGCCATGTACCTCATAGAGGCAGTGCACCTCTATTTGCTCACAGGAAGCTGGCCACATTGCCCAGAGAAGCTGCTCCCCTAACCAAATGGCATCTCTAGCGTGTTGTCATCGCTGCCTGGAATGGCTCTGATTGTGAGAGGGAGGGGCTGCTTGCACTGCGGGTTACAATGCCTGTAGTACTTACAACACTGCCCCCCCGGCTATGCTACTGGGACTAGCAGGGCCATTGCTCTGCTTCAGAACAGCAATTATTGTTTATTTGTGATGTATACTCTCCACTTTTACTCCAAGGAGCTGGTAGTGTATCTGGATCATCGCCCCTCCTCATTTTATCCTCAGAACAAGCCTGTTGTGTTCAATGGGACTTAGGCCTCAATCCTAGCCACCCTTACCTGGGAGTAAGCCCCATTGACTATAATGGAGCTTATGTCTGAGTAGACGTACATAGGCTTAGGCTCTCAATCCCCAGTAAGTGTGCATAGGAGCCTTAGGTGAGCCACTCCCTTGCACCCACAATTCAGCTGCAGTACAGAGATAGCAATATTGTGCTACTCTACAGGGCTGGTGTGAGGCATGATTTGAATGAAGATGGTTAAACCTTCAAAAGCGCTGTATAAAACACTTATCTTTCTCCTGTACAGGATGCTTCCATAGTACTTTCCCGGGTAAGAGGTGATTGATTCAACATGAAACTCACTTTATATATAGAGCTGGTTTTTTAAGACGCACACACACACACACACACACACACACACACACACACACACACACACACAGAGCACTTAACCTCGGAGATGCCATGAACTTCTGAACCAGTCACCTCATAACTCAGCAGCAAAAGGAAATTCAGTATTTGAACTCAGTGTATACAAGCCAGCCCCTAGCTTCCATTTACAGAGATAAGCTGTTCCTGATTGCTGGTCAGCTTTAAGTGCTCTGAAAAGTGTGTGCGTATGTGTGCGTGCACGCGCGCATGTGTGCGCGCGCGCACGTGCATGCACTCTAATGCATTTATTACATCATTTGGAATGTGGACTGCAAAGTAGTCCTAGAAGCCAAGCAAGGAGAAAAAAAAACCTTGAGAAACAAAGAGAGGCAGGAGTGCCTATTTGAGAAAACACTTCACCTTCCTCAACACCCTGGCTGGGGGGGAAAAAAATGTGTGCAAACACACTTCCAGTGGAATGAATGCCAAGCTAAATGGATCCGTTGTTTTGCATGGGCCAAGAAGCCAATTAGAAGGGCAGTGGACAAACCCACTTGGCTCCCGAATCCGTCCCACAGAAGGAGTTGAAAGGTTGCCAATGTAGCTATTGCCCAGATCTGTATTCTACATTTATAGAAAAAAATGACCTGGAAACAGGAATTGTGCTGAATGGGTAAAGGGGGGGGGACTAGAAAGCTGCCTTCTGCTGTGTATGGCTGCTTAGCTCAGAATTGTCTGCACTGACCGGCAGCTGTGTTCCAGGGATTCAAGCAGAGAAGGTCTTTCAGAAGTGTAACCAAAGGGGGAATGGCATGGTAAGTACCTGTATGCAGATGCTGCAACATGCCATGTAAGTGGCCCCTCCATCAGAGCCATTCCAGGAAGCGACAGCTGGAATGGCACTGACGGTGAAGCCACTTACATGGCGCATTGCAACACCTGTAGTACTTATAATGCTTCCCTGGCTATGCTTCTAGGGTCTTCCCCAGTCCAGGAACTGAACTGGAAATCTCCTGCATGCAAAGAAGGGGCTCTACAACTGGTACCCCTCTCCCCAGGGGGTGCTGTTTAGGGAACACAAGAGGGGATGGTCACACTCACTCAGCCTCCATTCATTATTATTGTCATCACAATATCCTCATATGCTCATATATCCTCATTCATTATCTTCATATGCTTTTATCATTTACACTGCATTGTCAACTGATGAGGAGCACCAAGGCCTTGTGTTGCCGGAACAAGCATTCCAACATCGGTTTTGCGCAGCTGGGCCACTCCTGGAACCGGCAAGTGGCTGCGGCCGCAAACCAGCAGTCTCGCAACAACCCCCAGAGCCAGTAAGTTGACGTGGGGGGAGGGAGATGGGAAGGACAGAATGGGACAAGGAGTGGGAGAAACAGTGTGGAGACCAGGGCAGGAAGGAGGGTGGATTACAGCTGGGAAGGGGGTGGTATTGGCGGCAGTAGTGCCAATATCTTATTCCCACTTCCCAGCTTTGATTCTCCTTCCTGCATCCAATTGCACCAGATGGGGGAGACCTATGGGACTGCCCTCCTCCTGGACAGGATGTAGCACAGGCCCAGTGGCACAGATGCATTGGCCGGTGTGGGGGATTTAGGTAAGAGTAAGTGGCCATGACTCACCTCTGTCTAGGAGGTTGTCCCAGAATTCTTCAAAATTTATTGGGGCAAAAGCAGCTCTTAAGAGAATTAATTCATGGAGGACAGGACCGTCAGTGGCTGTTAGCCACAACGGTCAGATGGAACCTCCATGTTCCCAGGCAGTGTACCTCTGAATACAATTTAATGGAGAGCAAGCAGGGAGGGAAGGTTGTAGCCTAATGTGGGAAACAGGATACTCAACGAGATGGTTCCCCCTTTGGTTTGAGCCAGCAGGGCTCATCTGGAAGCATTTGTTAGCACTTTTCACACTTGCAATGGGGAGGACGTTGTGTCTGGCATATGGGGGTCGAAACAGTTTAGAGCAGTGTTTCTCAACCAGTGGTATTCGTACTGCCAGCGGTAGTTGAGATAGTATCTGATGGTACACATGGAACCTCAAGACTCCCACCATATAGCAATGCAATGTGACAAACAGTAGTAGGAGGCTTAGCTCAGTGGGCAGAGCTCCAGTGTGCACTTTTGGCACATTCAGAAAAGCCCCCGTCTAGCCTGAGCCTCTTATCAGTGTTTGTCACATTGTGTCAGGCCTCCCAAAAATGGAAGTGACAGGCAATGACATCATCACCAGTTACTTCCAGTGGTACTTCCAATAGGTGGACCATGCAAAGTTGGACAAACGTTGAGAAATGCTGGATTAGAGCTATAGCACTGCAGACCACCTCCAACAGCACCAGGCATCCCTTCCTCAAAAGTCGAGCGCTGCACCAAACAGCACTGTAGGAGATGTATTAATCTGCCAGTCAGTGTGGACATTACTGAGCTAGATGCCCAAGGGCCTTATTCAGTGAAAGGCAACCTCCTATATTGATTAGATGTTCTTGCAAGGAAGCAGGCGATGGCAACCAAGATCTGGAACTTTGATCTGTGCTGCATTCCCAGCACTCTCGGGGGCACAGTGCCATTGTGCCCCTGAAGGCACCTGCCTGGCATGAACACACACTTTGCTGTCCCCTCTTCAGACAAAGCCTTTCCCAGAGCAGCAGCTCCAAACGTTCCTCTCTCTGCCTGCCACCCCCCACTTCTCCCTCCATCTTCTGACATGCTCAGCTTGACCTCCTAACGAAAGCCTTCTGTGGAAAGGTCAGATGCAAAGACCAACTCCCAGAAGGATAAACCACATCAAGGAACCGTAAAAGAAAGAAAAAGAGAAACAGCAGGTCTCCCCCCACCCCGCCCCAGCCTCAAAGTCTGCCAGGCACAGATGGAGAGACGAAAACTAGGCTGGGTTTACATTTCATTTATTCTACACCAGACCTGAACAGGAGCCAAGTGATGTTATACTAGCACATCATAAAACCTTTAAACTGGGTTGGAATAATAAAATCAAGTTGCTAGTCCTCCTGATTGTTAGCAGAATATTAGCAGTGTGGGCAAACTCGTTTTAGAAGGAAACTACCATTGGCATGCTCGATGCAAGGGAGTGGCAACAGAATACAGGTACCTTGTTGTCTTGTGTGATCCCTGAGGCATCCGGTGGGCCACTGTGAGATACAGGAAGCTGGACTATGTGGGCCTTTGGCCTGATCCAGCAAGACTCTTCTTATGTTCTAGCATCCCCTGGCCTCAGAGCTAGCCAATGAGCAAAGTTAAACCTGCCTCATTAAGAGCACAATCTTAGGATTGCATCTGAGTAAGGGAGGGATGGAACACATCTGTGTGCTGGCCTTTCTGACTCAAGAGTGGTCCAAACGAGCTTTACGGTGTGCCAGCCCAACTTTGCTGGCCTAACTGTGCTGGCTGAACTCCAGATTAGGATTGCAACCTAAAGGACCTTTTGAAGACAGTAACAACAAACGAAACGTGTTTCTCAAAGAAACTGGGTAGGGGAGATTTGGAAATATTCCCTTGTTGAAAAGTTTCCCCTTCTAGAACTTCAGAATGGGACATAGATGTGTAATGTCTCCACTATGCATCTATATACAGTACAGTATAGTAAATAATGCCAATAAGGCACCAAAAAGCTTTTCACACACGGCAGTGTAAAAGGGTTCTCCTTTGGGTTCTAAAGAAACCACAGTTTCCCTGTCACATCCAAACTCATGAAACTGTAGTTTATTCTTTTTTTAATTACTTCTTTTATTTTATTGAGTCATTGTTAGACAATGGTGTTCCTCTTGTTTTTAGCAGGGGGAGAATAATTGTCCCTCTTCTAGTGGCTGTTGCTAGTTGTGTTCTGCATTTTTTTAGATTGTGAGACCTTTTGGGACCTTTTGGGACAATAAATAACTTTATTATTATTTGCCTGTAACCGCTTTGTGAACTTTTGTTGAAAAGCAGTATATAAATACTGTAGATTGATTTATTGATGAAGCATTCGATTAAAATTGAAATGAAAAAGCCAATCCATCATTTCAGCCATCAAAAGCCCTCCTAAACAAAAAGCTTCAGGGCTGGCCTTAAGTCAACGTGGCCTATGTCATCACATTGAGCCCCATGTTTTGGGAGGGTCCGATGCTGGTGCGGCAAGTGGGTTACTTGCTGCAGCAGCCAGGATCTCTGTGGGCTGTAAGCCAGTGGGGTGAATGAAGTGGCTGCTCATTGGGCTGCCCCATCTGGCCCTCCTCCCAAACTGCCCAAAATGGGCCTCCTGGAAGCAGTTGGTGATGACATCATCACATCACCGGCAACTATTTCCGGGTGCTGCACTTCGTGCATGGCACCAAAAGAGCTCTCCTCACCATAGGTGTATGGTGAGTAGAGGGGCCGTGGGAAGGATGGGGGGCTCACACACATGCCCCGCATGGGGTCCTGCCACTCCTGGGTGCCAGCCCTGGCCCTACCGAAGGGTCTCCAAAGAGGGAGCAGTCCTTAGTTCCAAGGGGAGGGAATTCCATAGTTGAGGTGCCACCACCGGCCCAATTCCTTACTGCCATTCCCCTCACCTCAATAGAGGCATGGTTTAAAAGGACCCCTCTGATGACCTCAGAGGAAGAGTCAGATAAGTTAGTAGGCAGACCCTCAAATTCCCAGGTCCTTGGCCATAAAGGGCCTTAAAAGTCAAAGTTGGCAGCACCTTGAATTTGGGTCTGGAAACCAAGAGCCAGTGTAGCCACCAGAGAAGTGGCCCAACTCAGTCAAATAAAATCAACAAGCCCCCGCAACAACACAGGCAGCCACATTCTGCATGAATTGAAGTTTTCAGACTATTGCTATAACCAATTAAATTGAACCTACATAAAAGCCAAAACATTTTCCCATTCTATGGTGGTTCACTGTAAGACTGATTTTTGTGACATCACATTGTGTCTGTAGCAATTTAGGCTTGTCACATCAAGGATTGAAATCTCTTTTTAATGAAAGTACAGCTTAGCTAGACCAGCAACAGCTCTGAAATTTTTTTACTTCTTAGAAGTTAGATGTGCTCCCTCTACTGGCCGAAATATATTTCCTGCTAGTTCCTTCTGTACTAGACTATGGAATCCGCTCATCAGCACATCTGACAAGAAGTGTTGTGAAGGCAGTTGCACAAAAAAAAAAAAAAAAAAAAAATGCAGCATGTCCCAATCTGCATCTGCATCAGCTCATATCTGGATATCTTAAGTATTTGCATGCATGTGTGAATGCTGTCACCAGAGAACAGAGTGCAGAAGAAAGTTATTTCCAACATTTAGGATTTATATTTTCTAACCGTAGTAGATTTTGCATATACATTACCAACACAGCAAGCACTGCATGTCTTTGGCACCATGCCCGAGCCAGTGGAATTGGCTCGGGGGGGGGGGAATTGCACCAGGCAACCAACTTTAGGGGGGCATCAAACTGAGCTTGACACTAGTGGCCAAAATTGTGAAAACCTTGGGATGTGTGAATAATACCATCATGTTCTATATCATTAGAAAGGAACTTTAATGCAGAATGCAATGAAAAAAACTGTGTGGGAATATATGTGCTCTACCAAACGTTATGATCAAGTAACCAGAAAACTATTTGTTTACTTAATTAAGTTTGATTTGTCAGGGGAGGGGGGCTTTGAACCCGGGGAGTAGATGCCTTAGCTACACCACTGGCCTGAACACACTTTGTTGTATTTATTTGTTGCTTTGCAGAGCATGGAAAGAAATTAGCCATGGAGCAAAATGGCGTTCAGGTTCCATTCTGCATTGTCTGCTGCAAGAACACATCAGAGGAGCCTTCAAAAACAGACCAGAAAGGCCCCTCTTCCAAAATGAGGCTACCAGGGCTTTGTCTAGGGCTGGAAGATCAGGTCAGACCATGCCACTCCTCAATTACTGGTTGCCAATTTGCGTCTGGACTTATTTAAAGCCCAAAATGGCAGATTTGTGTAGATCAAAGGATTCCTTCCCCTCCATATAAATCTGCCTGAGAATGGCACTGTCCTTCCAAGTAGTTTTTCTTCATCCCCTTGCGCTGTAGGAAGGTTGGTGGAAGGATGCAGGATTTCTACTGTCTTTGGTGTTGTAGTACCCAGACAGTAGAATGTTCTCCTCAATTGGCCATTTGGAGACGAATGGTGAAACATTTCTGTGAGCTTTGTTAAGGTCAGGTTTTTCATTGTGTCTTCACTTATAGCTGCTTTAGCTGTGCCAAATGTAGCCCCTCCTCAGTGGTGTTCCTATGGGGGATCAAAATCCTAAGTTTTTCAGGAGCCTGAGCTCCTAATGCAGCCCCTCCCCCTCACCTTCAGAGCCGTTCGTGACTCAAAAAACTCTCTTGGAGCTCTGAAGGTGAATGGGAGGGGTCACATTAGGCTCTTACAAAACTTAGAGTTCCCCCCATAGGAACACCACTGCCCCTCCTTACTCCATAGCACAAACAGTCACCACTTAAGTGGTCTCCAGTTCCAACTCCACTGCTACCACCACCACAACTTTTGAAGTCTGAGAAGGAAGAGGGGAACAGGAAGTGTGGAGGAGAAGAGAGTGGCAGCCTAGACCAACACTACTCTGTACAATGGTCTGTGGACTGGTGCTGGTCTGTGTTCAATTCCCAGGAAAGAAAGAAACAAGAATAATAATATGGCACAGATGTGGTACTGGTCCCTAGCACATTGGAAGAAAAATTATCTGTCCGCCACATCAGACTGTTTGAGAAGCACTGGCTTCTCAAATCCATGTGCTTGTTAATCTACAGCAGTATTTCTCAAACTGTGGGTCGTGAGCCAATTTCAGGTGGGTCATGTAGCACTTAGTGCAGCCATCATTGAAAATACGCAAAAATGGCACACTGGAAAGCGGGAGGGCTACTTTGCTTGTGTCAAGATGGTAAATAGGCTTTTCCCCCCTTTCTGATTCAATCTGCTATTGGAAAATAGCTGAGAAATAACCTATTATATTGCTGCATTCTCAGGAAAGCAACAGGCTCTGGCATCACAATGACAGTTCTTTCGGCCATGACATAACTTCCGGTGGGTCCTGGACAGATTGACATTCTAAAAAGTAGGTCCCAGTGGTAAAAAGTTTGAAAACCACTAGTCTAGAGGTTAAAGCTTGCAGCTCTACTTAAGAGGAGCCCCGCTGGATCAAGCCAAAGGCCCATCTAGTCCAGCTTCCTGTATCTCACAGTGGTCCATCAGATGCCTCAGGAAGCACAAAACACAACAAGACACTTGCACCTTGCCACACCCCTGTATTCAGTACTCTTAAGTAGACTACCTTCAAAATAAGAAGGTTACACGACCCATCATGGCCTGTAGCCTGCGATGGACTTTTCCTCCAGAAATCTGTCCAATCCCCTAAACCAGACACCATCACCATCTCCTGGGGCAAAGAGTTCCACAGATTAATTACCCACTGGGCAAATCTCTAGCTTTGCCTCACATGCATCCATCTCAATGAATGCATGACTTATACACGTGTGCCAGAGCACAAACACAGTAACAAACAAACAAACAAACAAACAAACAAACCTCTCTCTCTCTCTCTCTCTCTCTCTCTCTCTCTCTCTCTCTCTCTCAGGCTGCAATCCCATGCACGTTTTCCTAGCAGTAAACCCCACTGAACATTATGGAACTTACTTTTGAGTAGCAATGCATAAGATTTTGCCTTAAGACTTCCATGTGAAGTGCTAAGGGGTGATTCTAAGTTCTGAACAGCTCCTAGCACCCGGCAGGTATTGTAAAAGACATATGTGGCTATTTTTCCTTTTCTCTAATCTGAAATGCCACCTACTGTATTGGTTAGTCTCTGGGGAACACAATATGTCATATGACACTGGGGCACTGGGTCAGATGACTAATTCACATCTGGCTAGCAGCCAGACAGAGAAGATATTTTCCAGCTTTCATTCCTTAGATGCTTTTACAGGAACTGCCAGGGATTGAATTTGGGACCTTCTACAAGCCGACCACATGCTCCAATATGGTGCTGCTCAATGCCATGTTGTTCTGCCTCATGTTGTCTACCCTCCAAACAGCAGCAATTCAAGGTATAGGGCACAAAAAGGTCTTCCCCCACCAAGGTTTGGACCTAAGACCTTTTGCCTTCAAAGCAGATGCTCCACTAGGGACCTCCCTATTACTCAGACCCAGGAGCTGTGCACACTGGACTTTGAACAGATCAGGTGGCGGAGCCCTTTGCCAAAAACCACAGAGGACCTCTGGCATAGTTGCCTTAACCCCAACCCAGTGATGTCATTCAGGGGGAACGGACCAGAACGGGCGTTCCGGATCCTAACGGGCTCCGTGGCTGGTTCCGGGTTCCCGACAAGTGCCAATCAAAAGTGAGTTCCTGTTCCTAAATCATTTGAAGGACACCACTGCCCCAACCTTATGGCAATTGCCACACTTCAGACAGTCTCCACCATCAACAGTGTCAGACTAAAAGGACCTGAATGCTTTTCCCAGTCATCATTAATGACAGTTTTATCCCACCCTTCCTCCAAGATGTTCCAGTTGGTGCACAAGTTTCTCCCATCATCACAGCAGTCCTTAAAGATAGTTTGGTGAAGAGAGTAGCTGGCCCACCCAGTGAGTTCTGTGGCCAGTGGTGTCACTAAGGGGTGCAGACACCCTTGGGGGGTGTGTGTGTGTGTGTGTGTGTGTGTGTGTGTGTGAGAGAGAGAGAGAGAGAGAGAGAGAGAGAGAGTGATATTAGTGGCCAAAATGTTGGAAATCTGTTGGAAAGTTTGCATTTATGAATAATATCATATATCATTGGAAAGGTACTTTCAAGCTGAATGTAATGAAACTGTGTTGATTTATCTGTATTCTATCAAGCAGTATGGCCAATTAACAAGAAAAAGAAAACACAGCTGCCTGATGTTGCAAAAAGATTTTCTTAACTCAAAACTGACAAAGAAGATTGATTTTTCTGAGAACCAATGAGGTGGTAATGTGACACAGCAGGGAACCAATGTAAGTATGAGTCAGCTCTCATTTCCTTAAAAAGGTAAAGGTAAAGGTTTCCCCACGACCGAATGGTCTAGTCGTGACCGACTGCAGGGGGCGGTGCTCATCTCCGTTTCAAAGCCTGTAGAGCCAACGTTTTGTCTGAGGACAAGTTTCCGTGGTTATGTGGCTGGCATGACTCTACGCCATAGCGCACGGAACGCCGTTACCTTCCCACCAAAGTGGTCCCTATTTATCTACTTGCATTTAGGTGCTTTCGAACTGCTAGGTTGGCAGGAGCTGGGACAAGCAACGGGAGCTCACTCGGTTGCGCAGTCTTGAACTCCCAACCTTCCGGTCAGAAAGCCCAGCACAGGTTTAACTCGCTATGCCACCACGTCCCTACATTTCCTTATATCAGAGCTAATAGAACTTTTATTCAGTATTGTGTATTATCAAGTTGGACACAGTTTTTTTTTCTTGGTTACTGCTTTCTTGGGTGACCTACATAGTTACATATGTAAATAAATAAGTAAACGTGATGGGGTTTACACCAACCCTAGTGATGCCACTGCATTTAGGTTGTGCGTATCATACTGTAATTTATTCTGTATGGTCTGGTACAGGAGGAGGTCCATCATGGGAGTGATGCAATTAGGACACCCACCCTAGTGACGCTTCTGTCTGTGGTCAAAGATAAATTTGGACGTGGGTCTCTCTGACTTTTGTCTAGAGCCACACATTTACATGTAGACAATACTTTAAGGGCACAATTCTAACCTGGAGCTAGGCCAGCAAAGTTTGGCCGGCACAAGGGACCACTCTTGTTTGGACCACTCTCAGAGTCAGAGAGATATGACACACATCTCTGACTCAGGGAGTGGTCCAAACATACGTTACGGTGGCCCTTGTATTGTGCCGGCCAAACTTTGCTGGCCTAACTGGGCCGGCCTAACTCCAGGTTAAGATTGCGCCGTAAGAGAAAAATCCTCATTACCTACTGCCACCAAACTTTATTCAAGGGTAATAATGGCATTTAGACACACACCTCCTTTGGCAACGTAACTCTGGAAGGCTCTATGGATACAGATGACATGGAAGAAATAAACTGAAAAATAGCCCAAAACAGCTTGACCGATGCAGGCACACCCCCTGCTCAAGAATTCCAAGACACACCCACTGGGGATGTGACCAACAGGTGCAGTGCTCTTGCGGCATGGTCAGAAGACATGGTTCCATCCCTGTGCTTACAGAATGCAGGCAACATTTTGGGAGAAGAAGAAGACCATTTGCGTGCATTCCCTGACATCAACGTCCTGTTTGTGTAAGAAACGGATTGCATTTAAAGCAGGCTTCTCGCTCCCAAGTTCCACACGCACTCGACCAGCACTTACGCCTGCAGCTGGCAGCTGCAAGCGTGAACTGATTCTGTTAATACAAGAACTTAACAGGAGCTCTGCAGGATCAGGCCAAAAATCCATCTGATCCTGACTCAGGAAGCCTTCATGACTAATAGTTGCCACTGAAACATAGTGCTCTGCCACTGAAACATAAGGTAAATGTATTTACATTTGGAATGGGTGAGACAAGGTGCTCATGATGATGATGATGATGATGATGATGATGATGATGATGATGATAGCATGGTGAGGGATTAGCGGAACACCTTCCTTCCCATTGCAAATGCCTGGTCACTCTGAAATCTGGTTCACACATTCTTCCCTCCCACCTATGTTTTTTGGAAGAAGAAAAATCACACACACTGTCGCAGCATGCAACAGGCATTCAAACAGAGGAGTCCAGCGCAATGAGGCTTTTATCTGTGGGATGGAGTGGAGCAGGGAAGGTAAAAACCACTCCTCCACGATGCTGTTTCAGAAGCACTGACCAACACACAGATATACACTGGAAAGCATTTGAAGAATTACTCGGCTGACCCGTAGTATTAAGTTCTGTGGTGGTTCATTCATACACACAGGTCACAAGTCAGGGACATGCATGTCTGAACCAGCCCAGAGAATGTCCTTCTGACCTGTACTACAAACTAGATCCTACATCTCTGGGAATGAGCTCAAGCTAAATAATAGCAAAACCCACTACTATTTATCAGGCTAAACCTACAAATAGTGAGACCTGATGCTGTGCAGTGGCTCCCTGACTGAATGCTGAATTAAGAATTCCCTGGTCGGAATCTCACCTCGCCCAAAACTCGGTGGGTGGGTCGAGGCAGCCAGCCACTCTCTTTCAGGGTGCAATCCTAAGATGCATTGGAACAGGCAAGCCAGTGGGCCTGCACTGTATCCAGCGCAGCTTGGAAGCAAGCAGGAGCCTCCCTGGGGCCGGGGTAGGCGCCAGCAGCCTGAATGGGCTCCTCATAACTGCACCTGCTGTTTAGCATGAATCGGGGCCATGGCCTGGGGACAGGAGCTTGGATGCAGCCTAATGGTAGAATCCCACCTCCACCACCTTCCCCTGGCAGGCATGCCTCCCAGCTCGCCCACCCTTGGCCAGAAACGCCCTCCTTCCTGGCCAACTCCCCTTCCAGAACCGCTCTTGCACCAGCCAAATTCGGCTGGCGCAAGAGCAGTGCAGTGTGAGCTTCAGCCAGCGTTGCTGACCCAGCAAAGTCAGCCCTGAGGATGCAGCACTGGCGCAGGGGCACAGGATGGTGCTCTTGCGCCAGCGCTGCATGCGCAGGGCTGACGCAAGTGGCTAGTATCGGCCCAAGGTTACACTTTGGATTGCGCTCTCAGCTTCATTCTTCCTCATCTGCAAAATGGGTATACAGGCGTGCCACGGTATCCCCTGATGCGGTATCCATGGTTTTGGTTATCCACAGATACCATGGATACTGGGATGCCTATTAAAAATGATAGGGGAACATGAAACAAATCTTTGTTTTTAACCTTGTTGCAGCCAAACCACTGGTGTTCCCCTATCTTTTAAAAGGCGTCCCCAGTATCCACAGTTTCAGGTATCAACGAAGGGATCTGGAACAGAACCCCAGTGGATACCGGGGCATGCCTGTAATGATAGTCACCTACCTGACAAGGTTTTTGTAAAGGCTACATCAACAATGCATGTGAAGCACTTTGCACCCTAAGAAGTGTGATGCTGTCACTGTGAAGGAATATGATTGTTGAGGTCCCAGGTTCAGTCCAGCTAAAAGGTTGTCCTGTTAACTGGTTGGGAAATTACTCCCAGTCAGAGCAGGCAAGATGCAGTTAGGTTGACCAGTAGCATGACCCTAGTGTGCTAACCCTTTAGGGTGGGCCCACTGTCCGGTGGTGGAGCGTGCTGTTCGGCAGTGGGCAGGCAGGAGGCCCCAGGGTTGGTGCCCAGCATCTCCAGCTGACAGATCCCAGATCTGGACTGGGAAAGTCCCTGCAGAATGGGAGGCAAGGGGGGGGGACCCGCAGGAGCGCATCCTGTGCAGCTCGAAAGTGAGTTCGAGCCCCCCCCCCGCACCTCTTCTCGTCCGCGCCCCCTTCTTTCTTTGCACGGGGCAGGCCAAGCTGCTCCGCCCGAGCCTGCAGGAGGTCGCCTACAGGAGACCGTCACTCACCGGCGATTCGCGAAGCCGTTGCCCGCCGCGGGTCCTCCAGAGCTGGGCTCGGGGTAGTTGTGTTGCAGGGCGGAGGCGGGGAACTGGTAGAGGAATCCCGTCCCGAGGGCGCAGCCCCAGAAGCAGAAGCAGCAGCAGCACCAGGACCAGAAGCGAGCCAAGTCCATCTTGCAGCGGGGCGCGCGGCGGGCGGGGGGGGGGGCGCGGGTAGTGGCGGCGGTGCCCGGCTTGCAGCAACCCGAGCGCGCGAGTTCAGGGGTGCGGGAGCAGAGCTCGGCAAGCCGGAGACTCACAGACGCATCCCGGACTGCTAAAGGTCCCCCCTGAGGACACCGAGAGGCGGGAGAGGAGCTGCCGTGGGCGCCGCCGATCCCCAAAAAGCGCTGGCACCAAAGGGGTCCCAGCAGAGCTCGCCAGTCACCAGCGTTGGCTCCGTGCGCCCTGGGCGCACAGGCAGCTCACGGGCGCCTTTTCACATCGGAGTGAGGCTGGTTCCTTCGGCAGCTCCCTCCGAAGGGGGCGGGAGTTTGGGGGGTGCCGGATTAACCCCTTCGCTGGAGCAGCGGCTGCTGCTGCTGCCTTTACTTGGGCCAGGCCCAGAACAGCGACGCCTTCGCACGGCAGCGCTGGCCGGCAAATGTGTGCACCGAAGTGGGGAAACCCAGGGATGCTGCAAGAGCTGCTTCTCCCCGGAGCGACGGCAAGAAGAAGGCTCTTTTTTCAGACCCCATAGAGCGAGAGTCCGCTCAGCTCAGAAGGACAGGCTTCCTACCCGTGTCAGAATGGTCCTACGCGTGTCATGGATGCACAGGACTAAGTTCGGGTCGGTTCACACGTGCATGCGTTTCACGGGAGAACTGCGTGTTAATGAGCCCTCGCGGACATAACCAAATGCTAATAGTGTATTTTATTTAGGGGTTATTAACAAGCCAGTCTTCCGTCCTAAGCAACTCCCAGAACAGCTTACAAAGAAGCTGTCGCCCAATATCAACTCCAGCACAAACTACTGTCTATTTTTAAAATGTGCTTCATTTTCCCACTGGTTTTGTTTTTATCCTGTCTCTGCTCCAAAGAACTCAAGGGCAGTGCACTTAAGTTATCTTCACAACAGTCCTGCAAGGTAAGCCAGTGTAGTGCTCAGGGGGTGGAGATGCCACAAGCTGAGATGGTATGCTGGTTCAGAAGGCTCTGATGCTCATGAAAACAGTTTGCAGTTCACTTCCTGTCTGTCTGTCTGTCTGTCTGTCTGGGAGTAAAGCCTCCAATTGGTGCAGCTGAAGATAGGGAAATAAAATTATAACAGCACCTCTGGATCATGCCAAAGGCCCATCTAGTCCAGATTCTTGTATCTCACAGTGGTCCACCAGATGTCTCAGGGAGCACACAAGACAACAAGATGCCTGCATCCTGTGGCCACTCCTTTGCACCTGGCATTTTGAGGTAGCCTACTTCTAAAATCAGGAGGTTGCACATACCCATCATGGCTTGTAACCTGTGATGGACTCTTTCTCCATCTGTCTGTCCAATCCCCTTTTAAAGGCATCTAGGCCAGGTGCCATCACTTCATCCTGTGGCAAGGAGCTCCAGAGATTAATTACCCAGTGCGTAAAAAAATGTATTTTCTTTTGTCTGTTCCATCTCTCCCGACTATCACTATTAATTGTTGTGGCTGTCCTCTGCTTCTGGTGTTGTGAGAGAGGGAGAGAACTCTATCCACCCCTTGCATAATTTTGAATGTCTGAGAGTGCAATCCTAACCTGGAGTTAGGCCAGCACAGTTAGGCCAGCGAAGTTTGGCTGGCACAAAGGTCACCATAGAGTGTGATTGGACCACTCTCAGAGTCAAGGAGGATGGCACACATCTGGTCCAAACATACTTTACAGTACCCTTGTGCCAACCAAATTTTGCTGGCCTAACTCCAGGTTAGGTTTGCACCCTCAATCATGTCCCCCCTCGGGTGCCTTTTTTCAAGTCCAAGGTTCTCCAAACTATGGCCTGGGGGCCATATCCCGCCCACCACAAAATGTTATCTGATCTACAGCAACTTAAAATATTTGATATTTTTACTCAATATAAGCTGCTCAAAACAATAAAGGGAACACTTACGCAACACATCCGAGATCTGAGTGAACGAAATATTCCTATTAAATACTTTGTTCCTGACATAGTTGAATGTGCTGACAACAAAATCACACAACAATCATCAATGGAAATCACGTTTATTAACCAATGGAGGTCTGGGCTTGGTGTCATACTCAAAAATAAAGTGGAAAAACACACTACAGGCTGATCCAACTTCGATGTAATGTCCATAAAGCAAGTCAAAACGAGGCTCAGTAGTGTGTGTGGCCTCCACGTGGCTGTATGACCTCCCTACAACGCCTGGGCATGCTCCTGATGAGGTGGTGGATAGTCTCCTGAGGGATCGCCTCCCAGACCTGGACTAAAGCATCCGCCAACTCCTGGACAGTCTGTGGTGCAACGTGGCGCTGGTGGATGGAGCAAGACATGATGTCCCAGATGTGCTCAATTGGATTCAGGTCTGGGGAACGGGCGGGCCAGTACATAGCATCAATGCCTTCATCTTGCAGGAACTGCTGACACACTCCAGCCACATGAGGTCTAGAATTGTCTTGCATTAGGAGGAACCCAGGGCCAACCGCGCCAGCATATGGTCTCACAAGGGGTCTGAGGATCTCATCTCGGTACCTAATGGCAGTCAGGCTACCTCTGGTGAGCACATGGAGGGCTGTGCGGCCCCCCAAAGAAATGCCACCCCACACCATTACTGACTCACTGCCAAACCGGTCATGCTGGAGGATGTTGCAGGCAGCAGAACATTCTCCCTGGCATCTCCAGACTCTGTCACATCTGTCACATGTGCTCAGTGTGAACCTGCTTTCATCTGTGAAGAGCACAGGGCGCCAGTGGCGAGGTTGCCAATCTTGGTGTTCTCTGGCAAATGCCAAATGTCCTGCACAGTGTTGGGCTGTCAGCACAACCCCCACCTGTGGACGTCGGGCCCTCATACCACCCTCATGGAGTCTGTTTCTGACCGTTTGAGCAGACACATGCACATTTGTGGCCTGCTGGAGGTCATTCTGCAGGGCTCTGGCAGTGCTCCTCCTGTTCCTCCTGGCACGAAGGCGGAGGCAGCGGTCCTGATGCTGGGTTTTTGCCCTCCTACGGCCTCCTCCACGTCTCCTGGTATACTGGCCTGTCTCCTGGTAGCGCCTCCATGCTCTGGACACCACACTGACAGACACAGCAAACCTTCTTGCCACAGCTCACATTGATGTGCCATCCTGGATGAGCTGCACTACCTGAGCCACTTGTGTGGGTTGCAGACTCCGGCTCATGCTGCCACTAGAGTGACAGCACCGCCAGCATTCAAAGGTCACCCAAACATCAGCCAGAACACAGAGGGACTGCGAAGTGGTCTGTGGTCACCACCTGCAGAACCACTCCTTTATTGGTGGTGTCTTGTTACTTGCCTATGATTTCCACCTGCTGTCTACTCCATTTGTGCAACAGCATGTGAACTTGATTGTCAATTGGTGTGGCTTCCTAGGTGGACAGTTTGATTTCACAGAAGTGTGATTGACTTGGAGTGGCATTGTGTTGTTTAAGTGTTCCCTTTATTGTTTTGAGCAGTGTATATTTCTCTGTTTAATCATGGCATCGTTTCTTTGTAATTGGCACGTTTATCTTTAGTTCTGAATCATATCATGCCAATTACAACAAAGTCCATATAAAAAATTCATTTATCCATTCATTTAAATTTCATTCATTCAGTTAAAAAAATGATTTATTTATTTTTGGCCTTAAAAATGTTAAATGTATATGATGTGGCCCTTGTACTGAAAACTATGGAGATTCTTGTTTTAGACTGAAGAGCCCCAAATGCTGTAACTAGCCTTTTCTCATAAGGGGGGTGTCCCAGCCCAGTAATAATGTCGGTTCCTCTCTTCTGCACCTTCTGAGAGGTTAAAAAAATGCTATGAGGGTAGTCTAAATGCACGGGAGATGAAGGAAGGCTTTTGTGCAATGATTTTAAACCCTTTTCGGCACACTGAGAAGGTGCTAAAATTGTCAAGGCGCACATCTTCTGCTTTTTGACAATTGACAAGGCACACCGCACTGTTCGTGGAAGGGTGGGCTGACATCCCCCAATGGCCCTACTAATATATGGCTCTCCTCCAAACTCTCGCAGCACACCCACAGACCATTAGCGGCACACCAATGTGCCACTCAGGACAGTGGTAGAAAATGGCTGCTCTTGTACATCTTGCACATCTGGTTGACAGGGAGAAATTCAACAGGTACAATTATGCCTAGCATGCAAATATAGCCATCAAGAATGCTGTTGCACTCAATAATCCCTAGCATTCATCTCCCCCTCTACCACTCAACAACATAGTCCAGGGGGTGTCAAACATAAGGCCTCCAGGCCAGATATGCCCCCCAGAAACCTTTTATTTGGCCCTTACAATAATTAGGCTCTCCCCGCACAACCACCAGCTCTCCACTTTTGAACTGTGACATGACACCTTAGCAGAAGTGGCATTGCTGAAAGAGCGGCCCACATGATTTGGTATCTGCCATAGCTTGAAAACATGATGAAGATTTGCATATATTCTCTTCTGTCATTTGTACCTAATGAGTTCCTAAGCGAGAAGAAAGTGCTTATTTCTGGCCATTCTTGGCTTAATGATATCAGTTCCTGTTTAATTACATCACTCCTGGCTCTCAGCAGGTGCCATGAATGCTATTTGACCCACTTTATGAGATGAGTTTCACACCCCTGGCATAGTCCATCATGTACAATATTTCCCCAGTGTTGGTGAATTGGGGCTCCCGATTACAAATGAACATTGCCTTTCATCCCATTCAGCATGGCACCAATCATCTGTTCCTCAGGGGAATACACAGAAAGCTTTGCACATTGTTTTGTGCATGCAGTCTGATGCTGTGTGCAAGGACCCATAGACTGCATTCCTGCTATCGGCAAAGACGGACGATCATTTGCTTTTTCCCCACCACAAGAATTATTCTGTCTACAACACCTACTGCAGGCTGCTTCCCAACAGAATTCCCAACTGTACTGACCAGACTGGAGCAAGCCACTGGTAACCCAATGTTCTCATGCTCTGGAGATAACCCCACAAAAGCTCTCTCCTAAGAACATACCAAGACCATGAAATGTAGCAAACACATCGAACTCTGTTTCTAATTAATCGAGCAATTCATTATGCCAGAGGATATACGCTTTGACGTGACTATGTTGAGAATTAGTTTATTTCTCATTTCACTCCATCTTGGCGCTGACAGAAATGGACTTTCTGCTTAATGTCTTCCACTGACATCTTCGGAAAGGGAAAATTATTGTGCCTGAGACATATAATAGGGGGTTCATTCAAGAACCAGGAGATTTGGGGAGGGAGGGGTAAAAAACAGCTTTAGTGGAAAGACCAATGTGAATGCAATGACCTAGGAAGGAAGCATGTGTATTTATTACTTATTCACCTATGAAACATCAATACTCCAGCTGTCTGCCTCAACTCTGAGGCACCTAAAGCAGTCCATGGCACTGGAGGTATACCTGACGGGGGGCTCTGGGGGGCATGTGATCCCAGGTGTTGAGTGGCGGGGCCTTGTGAGCTGTCACCTTCCACGCTCTGGAGGTTCAGGAACACTGCGTGCAGCATCCGTGGGCCCTCTGAAGGTGTTCTGCAGCCTCCGGAGGTCTGTTAAAACAGTACTTCCGGTTTTCTGACTAAAACCAGAAGTAATGTTCAAAGGCCTTCTGAAGGTTTCAGAAAGAGGGCCTGCAGATGTCGTGCAAGGTTAGTGGGGGAGTGGCTGTCTCAGGGGCGGGTAGGCTGCAGTCCTGGCCCCAAGCGGTGCATGGGCTAGGGATGCAACTGCATGACACCCAAAAGATCCATACAATATTTTCAGAGAAGATACAGCACAAACAAGAACATCAGATGAAACCACTGTAGGCAAAACAGAGAACGTCTCCTACTGCATCACAGCTTGAGTCAGCATCACCAATGGCAGTGGTCAGGTTTCGGGGAGAGGTCTTTCCTTGTCCTGCCTGCAGATGCTTCCAGGGATGGAACCTGGGGTGTTCTTCATGCAAAACAGGTGCTCTACCACCCAGCGATAGCCTCTGCCCAAAATATTCACACAGAATGCACATCAACCTGCCTTGTACTGAGCAGGCTGTCAGACATTCAAGTTCAAAACCCCACAGCTGCAGCCAATGACCCCTGTCTGAAACCTTGGGAAACCACAGCCCGGCAAATTCTCAGCACCTGTTTCCCCACACTGCTACTCCTTTGAAAGAAGCCATGTCTTGGATCTCTTGCCCTTTGCCTGTTTTGGCCCCAATATGCAAATCAACTGAGTATCTTTTTCTAGTTAAATTATAAATTAATTGTCCCTTTACCCCACTGTAACTAAGACCAAGTATGCATTACTAAAACAACTTTTCCTTCTTCCTGCCTCTATGTTCTGTCCCTTTTTGTGTCTATTTCTTGATTGTAAACTCTTTGGGGCAGGGACTTTATTGTTCTCTGTAAACCTGCATGTATCTAGAGGGTGCTGTGCAAATAAATATGAATAATGATAATAAGAATGATCATCCTCTTCAGAGTTGTTTTTTGAGTGAAGAGGAAAAGCAAGAACATTTTTTTAAGTGGAAGTGAGAAATGAAATATGATGTTTCTTTCCCAGCTCCCTTGGAGCCGTGTCATGTAATGGCCCCCATTAACAGTAATAAATAGGCTGTCTCCTCCCCACCCACCCCCCTTCCCTCCGCCAAGGTGCCTATCAGAACTGTCTATCAGAACAATTTCTCAAAACTGCTTTGATAAATTGGAACCAGTGCCGTATGGAGGCAGGCCGAGCCAAGAAAAATATCCATTCATTCCGTTTATCAGGGAGACTTCATTTGGGGGAAAAACAACCTAGAAATATGAACAGGCCAGTTCTTATAAGCCAGACGTGCTAGCATTTATTCATTATTTGATTAGTTATTTCTAGATTTCTGCCCCACCTTATCCTCCAGGCAGCTTACAATAACAAGAGCAAGCAGCCCAGGAGCCCCTGAGCCCTCTGGCTAATACCTTCACTGCATTTTTTTCCCCCAGCACCCAGGCAACTGCTGGTTGGAACAGAGTGGTCTTCAGGCAAGAAGGAAGAGGTGAGCTCCCTGCAGCTGTTCTGGTATCTGGCTGATGGTGGCGGCCAGACTGACCTGCTCTTGCCATGGTGTTCATTGTGGGAAGAAAAGGGAGCAAACTCCCAGGGGCCCTTTAAGGGCCAGCTTTAAGCTGTTGTGACCAATGTCGTCACATTGGGCCCCACACTTTTGGGGGCCTCCCGCACAAGCACAGCGAGCGTATTGCCTGCTCCTGCAGCCAGGATCTCTATGGGCTGGGGTGAGCCGAGCAGTGTCACCTTCCAGCCGAGCAGCTCTCCCACCTGCCCCTGCCTCTGAAAAGTCCAAAATGGGTCTCCTGGACGCAGTTGGCAGTGACGTCATCTTGTCACCACCAACTATTTCCAGGTGCCACACTTTGCGTTCCACACCACAAGCGCTCTTCTTGGTGAGGGGGTGCCCTTCGGGGAGGGTGGGGGCCCCACAGGAATGCCCCACATTGGGCCCCACTGCTCTTGGAGCTGGACCTGGGCCAATGGCACAGGGCCCAAATGCCTCAATTCCAGTAATGGGATCTGGGGATTGACTACAGGAATGCTGGGCGGGACTTCGGTGGGACTTACGCGCCATTGGCTGCCCGTCCGTTCGGTTCGCCACCCGCCCTGGCCTCTGAGGGGTGCCGGCTTGCCGGGGGTGGGTGGGTGGGGGGCGCGCTGGGTGATCGGACGAGCAGCGGTGGGGTGCGCTCCCCAGGAGAAGCCCGCGTGGCCGGCGGGCAGCCGAAGGAACGAAACGGGCGGGCTGCCAATCACGCGTAAGTCCCACCCAGCGTTCCTGTAGTCAATCCCCATTACTGCTCAATTCCCTGGAAAGTGGCTGGTGAAGCAGGATTTTTTTTTTCAAGCAGGGACGGGGAGATGGCCTACAACCATACTTTAAAAAATTTGCCTGAGAAAACTAGCACTATTCATTATCTAAGAAGATGAGGAGCCAGTTGAGACAACCGCAGAGCTGGTATCCAAGACCCAGTATCCTGTTTGGCAGTTTCCCTTAGGGACTGAGTGGGCTGAGACTTGCTGCAACACAGTGCAGCAAGGCCAGAAGGGAAATTGCAGCCATGCAGCCCCCCAAGAGAAACAGAGGACCTGGGCAGTCACCCTCGCCACTGCTAGCCTTATGTAGGTTCTTAGGTGGCCTCAACTCCCCAGTCTTGCCAGGAGGAGAGGATGCAAAACAGCTTCTTGACTATCCAGACTTTGCCCGCCAGCGTGTCCTTGACCAGATCATCTCCCATAGCCCTTCAGAAGACCATCTCCCTCTTCATCACCAGCCGTCTTTCCAAAGCAGTTGCTTATCCTCTGAAAACTGTATTTGTCGGTGCATGTTGAAAAAAGAAAGGCAGGCTTCAAGCCTTGCACTGAACACTGACATGGAACCGAAGCAGCTGCCTTCTACTCTCACGCTGTGTTGTCAACTTGGGATTAATTGCAGCACCCCAAAGCTTTTCCAATC
Organism: Lerista edwardsae; assembly: GCA_029204185.1. Lineage (NCBI taxonomy): Eukaryota > Metazoa > Chordata > Lepidosauria > Squamata > Scincidae > Lerista > Lerista edwardsae. The sequence goes on along the minus strand of JAJKFI010000106.1, from coordinate 924,939 downwards.
CGCTATGTCCCAACACTTTTTAGAGAATACTTTTTTTTTATAGTGCCATCATGTATATGGTAACAAACAAGAAGAGGAAAGGATCCTCCCTCCCTCCCTCCCACACACACACACACACACACACACACACACACACACACACTGCAAGTTAGGCCTCTTGTTCATCCGTTGTACAGGTAGGGGGATTCTGGCTGGAAAGAAAACACTCCCAGACTGAGGACACCAGGTGAGTCCACAGCAAGAGCAGTGATGAGTTCCAGGCCCTTCTCTTTCGCCACTGGACTATAGCCCCTGCCTCACCCGTTTGAGTGCCTCTGAAAGCAATTCCACCCAACTGCCAAGTCCCCCTTCCCCCTTGCCCATCTGCCATCACTTCATTTCAGGCATCAAGCTTGGCTTGATTCTCAGGACCCCCCTCTGGTAACTTATTCCACATGGAGACGGAGAGAGTTTTGCCAGATCAGTCTCTCTCACTCACTCCCCTCCCCCTCCCACAAACTCTTCGCCCTCTCGGCATTTCTTTCTCATGCTTCTAATTCTCCAAATGAGGGTCTCTTCTTGTTTTCATGGACTTTGTCCGAACCAATTTCATTAATCCCCTTCACCGTTTTTTAAGAGGCATCTCTGCTGAGCCGCAGGGAGATCCTTTGCGCAAATAAAATGAGATGCCAGATCCCCTCGTTCCTCCTTCATAACTTACAGCTGAATGGCCTGGTAGGATTCTCATGCCCTGAGTTTAGTCTCCCCACCCTGTCCCACCTCTTCCCAGGCTGCTATTCCCACTAGAGATAACAATTCTGAGTTGCCTGGCTGGGATCTTTCTAGCCTCCTAGAGAACAAAACTACCACCTCTTGTGATTTATGGCCTGTAGCTTTAGAAATACAATCTGCTCTCAAGTTCGACGTTTTCCTTCTTGCTAGACATTACTCAAGCCTTATGTTGCATTTAAGGAAATGTATGCTGAGATGCATGAGAGCTCAAAATCAAGGCAGTCATGGGGCATGGAACAGGACTTTGGACACAGAAGGTGGTGAAATCCTGAGAAAAAGATTTGGGCGTGTTCACCTTCCCAGTTTTTATGATGTATTTATTGTTTGTTTTTATGACATTATACCCCACCTTTCCAGTTAAAAACTGCACAATCATGCAGCTTATAATAAAATCAAGTGAAATATTTAAAATTAAAACACAATCACAGGCAAAAAAAAGTCACGGCAATAAAACAGGCAACAAAACAACAGTTACAAAAAGATAAAGCATACTCTGCTAAATGCTTGCAGTAAAGGCAAGAGAACAGTTCCATAAGATGGCAGTGAGGCAGCCCCCACCCGCCTCAAAAGCTGGTTGAAATAGAAATGTTTTTAAGTCTTGACCAAACTGCTCCACAGAGGGGGCTAATGGCAGTGGTGTCATTCAAATGATTTAGGAACAGGAACACACTTTTGATTGGCACTTGTCAGGAACCCGGAACCAGCCACGGAGCCCATTAGGATCCGGAACGCCCGTTCTGGTCCATTCCCCCGAATGACATCACTGCCTAATGGTCAACCCCCTGGAAGCAAGTTCCCAAAGTGGGGTGCCAAGACAAAGGAGGCCCTGTTTCTCACAGCCATTCCCAGATGGCGGTGGAGCTTCTTTACAGGAAAGCGTCGCCATGAAGTGATCACTTCCCATCACTCTCCTGGGGTTTTCTGGACCTCAAGTCTGTACTCCCATACAATGAAACAGAAATTCCAGCCACATGAAATTGCTCCATGTGTGTCTGTCAGAATCAGTCTCTGACTCAACACAGAACCTTCTGAAGGCAAAGCAAGTGCCATGAGGCAGGCTGGGGCAGGAGCTTCGGGATGCAGATTGCCAGGAGACTCCCTTCTTTTCCAGGGACTCTTCCTTTTCCAGCTTTTTTTCAAAAAGAGAAAAAAGAGGGCAATGGAGTGGAAGGGGAAGAGAGGAGTGGTTGGCTAGAGGAGAGATGCTCTATTTTTGAGAAACAGCTAGAATAGGAGAGACTGGTAGACTACCGGTATGAGGGAGTAAGATTTGGTATGTGGCCACAGGTCAGTGCTGTAGCTAGGGCATCTGGCACCAGTTGCAGACCCAGCCAATGAGCTGCCCAGGGACAGAGAAGGGAGAACTCCACTCCCTCCGCAGATTCCCTGCCCCCGTGTGCTGCTTCTTTATGCCCCCATGCCATGCCAGGCTCCATTTCGGCACCATACAGGGGCAAGGGAGTGCCCTCTTCCTGCTTCACCAGCACTGCACTTGGGCATTTGCCCCCCACCCCTTCAATGGTAGGACTGCAACTGTCTGGCATCCAGGGCCTGTATATTTTAACACCCCCATACCTCCCATATCCTCCCAGCCCTCAGAAGGCCTTCTAGAGGGCTCCAAAAGACACTTCCAGTTTTTGGCAAAAACTAGCAGTGCCTTTCAGAGGTGCCTTTTGACACCCCCTCAAAGTGTGTACCCAGGGCAATGTACCCCTCCAGACCAGCCTTAGCTATTCAACTGCCTCAAGTGATCTTGGGCCAGTCCTGTGTGCTCTATTGCTGAGTGAAGGCCCCTCTCCTAAGGAGGAGATGGCACTGCGTCCATAGAATCTATGATTCCATGGCTCACATTTCATAGGACTCCCTGAGGCCACAGCAGTTCAGATGCAGGTTTCCATTGGAGCAAAGTGTGGAGGCCTGCAAATTGCTGCCTTTGTTTGCTAGTGCAGAAACACAGACTCTAGCAATAAAGACGGTTGAATCTGCAAACATTTTTGCTGCAACTGAAAGATGAATTCACGACACAGGTCCCCCCACTCTTCCCCCATGACCCCATCTCAAACACTACCAAGCCTAGGGAGTATGGTTGATGAATGAGCAACCCCAGAAATAAATAAAGTCAATGGCCATGTAGCCTCATGCTACAAATGCAAAGCCTTGGGGCATATCAAGTTGCACAGGCCAGTTCTGCCAGGTTTAACACACACAAAGCCCAAGCCATGGGCATGGACTACTTAGAAGTAAATTCCATTATGTTCAATGGGGCTTAGTTCCAGGTAAGTGTGGCTAGGACTGCAGCCACAATTATGTCATCAGCCGTGGTTAGACAGCCAATGCAATCCTTTAAAAGGAGAGAGAGAGAGAGAGAGAGAGATTGCAAGAGTGGAAATAACAGGCTTGGAGCCCACCCACTTGCAGTCAGGGTCAGGTAACATATTTTGCATCCTGTGCTCCGCGCCAGAGAATGCGCCTGAATGGGGAGAATCGGCAAGGTTGAATTTTAGCTTCCATTTTAATGGAAAACAGAAAACAGCAGGGGCCTGGAGGAGAAAGTGTCCAAGCCCCAGAGAGGACAGAGTGAAAACCTGTCAGTCATCTCCCGTTTATGTGCCAGGGAGGGAGAGGAAATGAATGGAAGTCTGTTTGGCCACTAGGTGCTACTCTTGCTCCATTTGAGATTTGTAATGGTTTGACAAAAAACAACAAAAATTACTCACAAAGTGCTCTTGGGCGTCAAGTTGAGGGGTTGCCAATTGATTCATGCTACAGCCAGCTGGGTCTTGGGGCACTCCTGGACATGAGCAGTGAGATCCTTGTAGCTGGCTATCGTTGCAGCAAAACAGTGGCTTTCATACTTCGACACATGGAGCTGTTTTATGCTGAGTCAGGCCCTGGTCCTTTTAGTTTGCATCCTCTGCTCTGACTGGCAGCAGCTCTCCAGGGTTTCAAATGGGGGCCTTCTCTGATCCTACCTGGAGATGATGCTGTCAAGGATGGAGCCTGACTGGGGGGAGGGGAACACACCTTCTGCATGCACTCAGCTAAGGCACCTGCTACCCAGGATCAAAGAAGATTTTGTGCCACCATCATACCGACAAAATCAAATGTCAAAAGAAAAACAAACGGTTTTGGTTACTTCTGGTTAATTAGCCATAACCGTAGATAGACTACAGGTATTCCAGTCTGTTCGTTTCATTGCATTCTGAATTAAATTACCTTTCCAATGATATATAACATTATGGTATTGTTTATACTTACCAAGGCTGTCACCATTTTGTCCAGTAGTGTCAGTTTCAGCTTGTTGCCCCCCTAAAGCTTATTGCCTGGTGCAATTGCCCCCCTCCACCCCTCTTAGCTATGGCACTGCATGCACTCTATAATGAGCAGCAGCTCATCCACAGTCTTCCTTCTACCTACTTTTTTTGCTGCAACCTGTTTGTAACAGAACCTCTGACACTTATAGAAACTTCTGTACTCACAGTCCACACAATACCTGTACCCTTTGGCAAACCACTTATTTTACTTTTCACATTCCTCCAAGGAGATCAGGGCATTGCTCCTTCCCCCACCCCGCAAGTTAGGTTGAGAAATAGTGACTGGTCCAAGGTTACCCAGGAAGCTTTGTGTCTGAGCAGGTATTTGAACCTGGATCTTTCACACCAAAATCACTAGTGTGTGATCCACTGGGGTCTGCTTTGTTTGAATCGTATTATTATATCAATACTTCACTCTTTTGTATCTTTTTTTTATGCTGTGAATTGCCTTGGATACCCCAATGCAGGGTATAAAGGCGGAATAAAAAATATTTAAATAAAATAAAATAAATTGCTCCATATGGGGGTAATGGGACTTTTGGGTCCCACAATACTGTGGCCATCAAGAGTTCTGAAGCAGCAAGCAGAGTCTGCACACTTATTTCTGAGTAACTATCCACAGGCAAAATCCTACAAGCTAGGCTTCAGCAGTATGTGAATCGAGAACTACCAGATGTACAAGCTGGTTTCTGAAGAGGCAGAGGAACTAGAGATCAAATTGCCAACATTCGCTGGATCATGGAGAAAGCAAGAATTCCAGAAAAACATCTACTTCTGCTTCATTGACTATGCTAAAGCCTTTGATTGTGTGGATCACAATAAACTGTGGCAAGTTCTTGAAGAGATGGGAGTACCAGACCACCTTATCTGTCTTCTGAGAAACTTGTATGCGGGTCAGGAAGCAACAGTTAGAACTGGACATGGAACAACCGATTGGTTTCAGATTGGGAAAGGAGTATGACAAGGCTGTATATTGTTACCCTGCTTATTTAACTTATATGCAGAGTACATCATGAGAAAGGCAGGGCTGGATGATTCACAAGCTGGAATCAAGATTGCTGGGAGAAATATCAACAACCTCAGATATGCAGACGATACCACTCTACTGGCAGAAAGTGAGGAAGACCTCAAGAACCTTCTGATGAGGGTGAAAGAGGAAAGTGCCAAAACTGGCTTGAAGCTCAACATTAAAAAAACAAAAAACAAAAAAAATAACTAAGATCATGGCCACCACTCCCATCACTTCCTGGCAAATAGATGGGGAAGAAATGGAAGCAGTGACAGAGTTTATTTTCCTGGGCTCCAAGATCACCACAGATGGTGACTGCAGCCATGAAATTAAAAGAAGCTTCTTGGGAGGAAAGCTATGGCGAATCTAGACAACGTAATAAAAAGCCGAGACATCACCCTGCCAACAAAGGTTCGCATAGTCAAAGCTGTGGTTTTCCCAGTAGCAATGTATGGCTGTGAGAGCTGGACCATACGAAAGGCAAAGCGCCGAAGAATAGATGCTTTTGAATTATGGTGTTGGAGAAGATTCTTGAGAGTCCCCTGGACTGCTGGACTGTAAGGAGATCCAACCAGGCAATCCTCCAGGAAGTCAAGCCTGATTGCTCCCTGGAAGGACAAATCCTGAAGCTGAAGCTCAAGTACTTTGGCCACCTGATGAGAAGAGAGGACTCTTTAGAAAAGACCCTCATGCTGGGAAAGATTGAAGGCAAAAGGAGAAGTGGGCGGCAGAGGATGAGATGGTTAGATAGTGTCACCGAAGCGATGAACATGAAATTGGGCGAACTCCGGAAGCTAGTGGAGGACAAGGAGGCCCGGCGTGCTGTGGTCCATGGGGTCGCGAAGAGTCGGACACGACTTAGCGACTGAACAACAACAATCCACAGGCTCCTCTCCCTTACAAGCAAGCCCCACTGAGAGCGGCGGGCCCTGCATCTGAGCAAACCGACCAAGGGCATCTCTGCCTGCAAGCGAAGGCCTCGCCTTCTGCACCCCGGGCGGCTTCTCTCGGCGCTTAGCAACCGTACTTAGCAACGGTGCGCGGCTGGGCTGGGCTGGGCGGAGCCTGCTGAAGCCTTTCCCTATTCTCCGGGCCCTTCGCCCCGGCTGCTTTGAGACGCGAGGCCGGCGCCTGGCGGCCTAATCTACGCAACAATGCTGAAGGTGAAGATCCTCTTCGTCGGGCCCAGCGAGGTAAGTGAGGGCTGCGAAGGAGATCTCGAAGTGGGGCGCAACCCCCGCGATATCTGCCTCGCTCTCCGCCCTCCAGGAGGCAGCTGCTTTATTCCGCCCCCCTTCCATCTACCAAGTCCCCTATTGAGATCCAAGCCGGGGGGAGGGCAGCCAGAGCCCAGCAGCATCGGCCTGATTTTCGCATTAGAGAAACACAGGGGGAGCTGTCAGCCATGAGAGCCAAATGGAGCCTCCCTCGTAGGGGCAATCTATCTGTGGATACCAGGTGCAGCACAGGGCGTCAGTGGCGTTCCCAGAGGAGGGCAAATCATTAGGTGTTGCAGGGCACTTGTACGCACCCTACGGGCTGTCTTCACCCACGCCGTCAGAGCCAAGGGGAAAGGGCAGCCTGCATGGTGTATTTAATGCTTTGCCACCCCTGGGAACGCCACTGGGGGCATGCACCACTGAAGGTTATTGCCTCCTTGCCCTGCTTGGGGACTTATTGGAAGCACCTGGCTGGATGTGGGGCTTTGGCACCTTGGCTTCTTGTGAGCTTAAAAGAGGATAAGCCCAATCCGTAGAGGAGGAGGAGGACTCCTTAAGTAGCCATTGGGATGCCCATGCTCAGAGGTAGGGTTACCAGATACAGACTGGGACAGAGTGCCTATATCTTTAACCACTGTATAGCAGAGGGAATTTGGGCAGGTGCAGCACATCATGGAAGGGTTTCAAAAACTGCACCTACCAAAAGTTATTCTTCTATATAAGGGTTAAAGGAATAGGCACTTGAGTCTGTCCCAGTTTATACTGGAGACCTCTAATCAGAAGTGGCCTACCAAAATGCCACGTGTTGCGGGTAGAGATGTGAAGGCCCGGAAAAAACCCAGAAAAAAACCCAGGGTTTTTTCTGTTTTTTTCCTGAAGCCTTTTTTCCCCCCGAAAAATTGAAAAAAGAAAACAAAGAAAAAATTGCAGAAGCAGAGACTGAAACCGATATTGATAATGACAGCTCAGAAAATGATTCTGATTAAATTTCATGCCCTTTCATTGAAACTTTCTCCCACTCCCTTCTATACACTTCCCCCCTCTTCAATTCTTTTTATGAGAATGGGTTTTTTAATTTTATTTAATACTGTGGAGAGGAAATATGAATAATTGTTACTTCTGGATTTTTAAAAATTGTTTTGTGGAGTTTTTTTGTCTGTTCCACATAAACTAGTAAACAATTCAGGAGATTGTTGCTCCATTTGTTACAATTACAAATAAATATTATATAAAAAAGTAAATTCTGTTTGTAATAATTGTTTGAATACACTATATTTTTAATATGCTAGTTGTGATAATTTTATGCCGTCAAATTGTCCATGGTCATATTTTATGTTCCTAAAGTAACAGAATGACTTTTAATCTGGAAAAGAAAAAAAAATGTAGCATTCTTTTTCAATTTTTCTGAAAATTTCTGTTTTTTCCGGAAAAAAACAGGAAAAAAGCTTCAAAATTTCCAAAAATTTTACATCTCTAGTTGCGGGGTCAGGAATGGGAGAGGGCTTCAGGCCTTGCTTCTCAAACATATCTGGTTGGCTGCAGATGGAAACCGGATATTGAACTGAATTGGTCTTTGGTCTAGAAATGACACAATAGCTGCCCATAGCCGACAGACTCCTAGTAGGGTTTGGCAAATGGTCTATCCAAGGATATTTGCCATGAAAACTACATGGAGCCTCCATAAGCAAAGGCGGCCTGCTCTGAAACACTGGGTTGCTCTGGAAGTGGCTTTCACGGCAAGTTGCTTCTTGGAGTACCGCAACTACAAAGCACCTTGGCCGTGAAGCGCTGCTTGCCCCTTCTTGAAAGAGTGGGCAGCCCTTCGAAGCAGGGCCAGGTTGTGGCTTCCGGAGCAGAAGCCGCTTTTGGTGTGATGCAGTTATGAAGCGCCGCTCGCCCCTTCTTGAAAGGGCCTGCTCTGAAACATAAGCAAAGTCAGGCTATCTTTGAACATTATGTGGGGGCAGTTGTTGCTTTCATACCTCGTGTCTGGGGCTCCTGGAAGTGTCTGACTAGATGTTGAACTGAATGGACCCCCTCTCCAGCAGAACACGTTTAACTCGAACTTGTCCATCACCCTTCTATCTTCCTCAGAAGCTACAGCCTGAACATTTTGCTGTTCTAACCCCCGTTAGTAGTTTAGCTTTCTCAAGCTGCTTTCATCTCTCAACCTCATTTATGGCTCTGTCATTTTTCACTTACACCTTTCTGCAAGATGTACTGTTATTGTCTTAAATGCATGTAGGTAGTACCGTATTTTCATTTGGTTCTGGGGAAAGGTGTTATTACCCATTTCTTGCTGTGGTGGTAAACCAGTCCTTAGGCTGTATCAGTTCACAGAACTGAACTGGGGCTTATTGAATTTAAAAAAGCGATTTTCTGCACATAGAAACTTAGCATATCAGGAAAAGGCTATATTAGAACACTTCTTCCTGAAACGTTAGTTTTCTGTGTGCAGGGATTTCTTTTCATATGGCAGAGCATTCAATCTACGTGAGTCCCACCACCTGTAGTCTGGAATGTACAGCCTGTTCGTAGGTTTACCACCTCCGTGAGAACTAAGCCTAAGGTACGTTAGAGAACACACCGTAACCTACCTCACAAAGATATAGAGATGAAAAAATTAGATAAGGGAATGAATGCTGCTTTCAGGTGGGGTACATGTGGTTAGAAGAACAAAAAAGACTGGATTCATTGGCTGCCCTAAATTTTAATGAGAAAATTAGTGTAAAAATATTTCCTGTACTTGTATAAAAATCTCATGATTGAGGATGAGGAGAGAGTCCTTATTTGTTTCAATATATGTGGATGAGTATCGTATGAGGCTACACTGATAGATCCTTCTTTGGATAAAGGTCAAATCTTAGGTATTTTTACTGAAGTTAATTTTTGTTTGTGTGCTCCTTTGTTACAGGCTGGAAAATCTGTCTTGGCAAACTTCTTGTCAGAGAGCACAGAAGGCGTTGGCAACTATATCCCAACCCAGGGAGTAAGGTGAGTTATGAGTAAGCTGATCAGAACTGCCCCACCATATGGTCTTGCCAAGACACAGACTCTTCTCTTCCCAAACAGCATGAGCGCAAAAATCAGAAATTGTTCCTTGAAAGCAATTTCTAGGTTTCTGTCTGTATTAATTCATTGACTCACTTGCTAATGAGGAGGTTCCTCTTTCCTTCACCTCCACGCGGGGTCATTGCAAGAGGGATCCTCCTCACTGGTGTATGGATCTCCCTTGGCTCCAAGGTCAAGAACAGGTAGGGTATGGGGATTTCTGGCCAAGCAATAGGAACCCAATTGCTCCTCAGAGTTCAGGAGTAGACAGACCCGCTCGGGGTTCTCTCCCTCTGGTCATACATCTAGTTCCAGCCTGCTGACCTCTTGTGGTACAGGCTCTTCTGTGAGACTTGGCAGTTACTCATGAGGACTTGCAGGAGGCTGAGAATTGTCCCCAGCCATGTGCTCTTGAGGCTTAGGGAATGGCAGGCAGGCTGGACACAAATCCAGTGGTGGAGTGCATTTGCTGCCCTTTGCCGGGAGTTTGATGGGGTGTCTGGAGTCCATGAGGCATTGCAGAGAGTCTGGAAGCAGGTGCAAGGCACCGACATTTTTGGTGCTTCCCCAGTATTGTAATTTGGTGCACACGCAATCCAATACATCCTGTTTACTAGAGAAGCTGGAAAATGGACATGCTTACCTCTCCCTCAAAATACAGGATGTAGAAAGGGGAGGTTCTGGTGGCAGCCAGGAAGGTAGCTATTCTTGTAGAAGGCCAACTGCATTGCTATATATTTTACATTCAATTTTAGGATCTTGGAATATGAGATGCAACATGAAAACAGCAAAGGAGCAGAGTGTCGCTTTGAATTGTGGGATTGTGGAGGTGATAAAAAGTAAGTAATTTCCTTAATACGTCTTGCTATATTTCGACACAAGTTCATACAGCCAATCTTCTGCCTGAGGCATACACCTCAGTTGGTCTTATGGTTGGGCCAGCCTTGGAAACAGGATCTCTGAATAGATGGACCTTTAGTCTCTTCAAGCAGGGCTTATCCTATGTCCTTGTGTTGTGTTCAGGTTTGAGTCTTGCTGGCCAGCTCTGATGAAGGATTCCCATGGTGTCATCATAGTCTTCAACCCTGACTTGCCCAATCATGTGAAGGAAATCGAGACGTGGTATAGCTGCTTTGTCCAGCAGCAGCAATTGCTTGACAGCCAGTGTCTGCTTGTGGCTCATCACAAACCAGGCAGTGCAGCAGACACAGAAAACCTCACCTTGCGTAAGGCTGTAATCCTTGCTCCAATATATAGTTGGTTTGTTGCAAAACGTGTTAACCCATCATTAAATCCATTAAAGTAGATTGCCCCTTATGTGGACATCCAAAATCCAGACTAATTCAAAACATTTTTGTCCAAGACTTGTTTTCTGTAAGTGTGAATGCTACACGGTCTTGTGCTCATTCCCACATTCAGTGCAGATTCAGGCTGTAAGTTCTATTCTATGCTCTGTGGTATGTACTGACATGGTTGACATTGTTGAAAAATGTCAGAGGCCAGCAATCACCAATATGGGTAACAGTGAAAAGAGGAACATTTCTCATTACATTTATGCAATTATTCCAAAATCCAGACACCTTCCTGCTCCAAGCAGTCCAGATAAGGGATACTCAACCTGTATGTTGCAAATTGCACTGTTCTGTTCTGTTTCTGGGCTCTGTTTGAAGAATTGGTCATTGCATATGAATCCCTAAATGATGTGGGATCAGGATGCCTAAAAAACCTCTCCCATATTTTTATTTAAAATAGTTATATATTTCTCAACAACAACAAAATTTCACACAGTGGTTTAAAAGTAAAAGAAGTGAGAAGATATTTCCCAATCTCAAAGGTGCCACCAAGAGCAACAAGAGACACCAGCAATAGCCACAGGGAAAAGACGTCATGCTAGGATGAATTGGGACAGTTGCTTTTCCCCTGCTGACCACAGGAGAGCCACCATTTGAAAGGTGCCTCTTAGCTCAAGCAGCAGTGGTTATCATATGAACTGCTCCATTCCAGTCCATTTGTGGGCCAAAGTATTCATTATTACATTTAAACTTTATTAGTGTTAAAGCTTTAGATGTCCTGGGACTTTTGTTGTCAAAAGGATCAACTCCTGCATTCACTCAAGCAATCAGAAAAGGCCTAAATCTCACCAGAGGTGTTGGTAGGAACACAAAGAAGGGACTTCTCTGATGTAGCATCAAGGCTGTGAAACACTCTGCTCACATCTAGCGCTCTCCTTAATTGTATTTTGATGCTTAGTGAAAATGTTGAGCTCTTCTCCCCATGATTTTTATCTGTCATCATTCTTTTGAAAAATATATCTCATTCTATTTTTAATGTAGTATGCTGTTTTTAAGTTTTGGACCTTTAGCCGCTTTAGGCATCTTAAGCGGGGGATGGAATGATGGAATAGAAGTATTTTTAAAAAGCAAATGTCTTTAACTTTGCAGCGTCACCTCTGAACAGACTGCAACTGGTCCATTTTAGCCTAGAAGATGACCCTGAAGATGTCTGGATGGAATTTGTGAAATACCTCAAGAGCATCACCAACTTGGTGAATGAGAACCGAGACAGGGAAGAGATGCTGATTATCACATAAAAGAAGGTGAAAACCTTGGGGAAAAAATGAATAATGAGTTTGAACTCCCTCCCCCCTTTGAAGTGGGGAAAAAAAAAAACCTTAATTGCTTCTTAATAGGAAAAAAGCTATGCTGCCTTGATCCACAATTGCCAAAGAATAAGATGATGGAATCTTTAGATGACGGAGTACAAACTAGGGATGTGCAATGTGGGGATGGCAGGTGAGATGGAACCGACCCACCGGTGTCCTCCGAAAACCACCATGGCCTAATCTGGTGATTTTTGGGGGACACCATTGGGGCTGTTCTGCCTCCCCTGCTGTCCCTGCACCAGATGTCCCTGGTGCAGGACATGAGGGCAACAACTCTGTTGTATCCAGCATCTAGTATTTGGAGGTACACAGCCTTTGAACATGGAGGTTCTGTATAACTAATTGGGGACTTGTTTCCCCATACATTTGTGTAGCTGCTTTTACTAAGAAATAGGATTATTTTATGAATAAAATGAGCCATATACTTTTATTGAATCGCCATGTAAGAACCTACCTTTTGTAGAAATGTTCAGCTTACTTCTCAAAGCTATTTCTATTGTTTTATTCCCAAGGCATTCTAAGGAGACCAGGCCAGAATTTATCATCCTCTGGTGGTTCAAAGGCATTCTTCTGAACTCTTATCTGGCATAGTTAATACATATTTTATACCCATTCAGTGGATTCCTTTAGTTCAGACAACCTCTGGGGACCAAGGCAGGTTCTGTCCAATGTAGCTTAACCTCTGCAGAACATTCCACAGAGACAGGTACAGGCGAGTTTGTTAGTATCGTTCTGACAACAGATGTAAAATGATATCATCTGTTTTTTACAGCATTCTGTCTTTTCTTTCTTTTAAGGAGAGACCGTGGAGTCTGTTTCCTCACAATTTTAATGAAAAGGAGCAGAATCATCCCATAATGCCTCCAAGATGTGACTCAGAAGGGGTAGAGAGGACAGGAACACACCTTCCTCACCTTCCTCTCTATCTGGTGAGAAGACCCATATGGAGCTTTTATTGGGTCTGGCAAGAACTATCTATTCTCAAAGGCCTGTGAATAAGTTGTCTTGCACTGGTAAAATTAAGAAATATTTGTTTCCTTTTCTCTTTTTTTCTTAAAGTTGAGGAAGACACGATAAAGCTTAGGTTTTGCCATGAAGCCTTAAATTTTAATTTTTCTAAAGTACAGTGGGGCCCTACTACCCCCCCCCCCCCGAATATACCTACTTCCATGGATAATCAAATCTGCGGGGCCTGAAAAGCTGGAAATGGCTGTCAAAAGGCTCTGGCAGGCCTTCTGAGGTGCAGGGAGGTTATGAAAAACTGGAAGTGCCTCTGGGAGATTTTCTGAGGTTCTCCAGCACAGGTTGACACCCACATTGGGTCAAGTCTGCAGGTTCCAAACCCGCAGATAAAGGCCCACTGTACAGATCTCTTTGTTGTGCATTCCATTGGTGACATAAAAGCAACATGGAACTTGTCCTAGCTTATCCCAGAATTGCTTCCTATATATTCTTATTTTCTATCAGACCTCAGAATGATACAGAAAACAAGTACCTCTTACAATAGAAAGTATGACTCACTAAATACAGAAAATATATAAACATAAAACCCAGAATAATAACATACAGCAGGTGTCTGGCTTACATAAGCCTTGATTTACATAATTTTGACTTTAAGTAGGCCTAGCACAGGCCTTGGATTGGAACACAGCTCCTTCTTCCAAATCTCATTCATTTCTCCCAACGGGCTCTTTAAACGAAAGAGGAAACATAGAACATACTGTGATCACTCCGCATTTCATTTAAAGAACTTGTGCAGAGGAAGGAGCAGGTAGGAGGCCAGCTCAGTCCACAGCAGACTAGAAGGAAGTGGCGGATGCTATTCCTCTCCAATCTTCTGCCAATACTGGCTGTACTAAGTGGTGGCAGGAGCAGCAACATGTCTCTCTATGTCACTCACTCCTGCCTTTGCCCACCACTGTGAAAACTAGAACAGGAATTCCAACTTGTAGAAATTAACTTATGTAAGGTGGTCTGGAACAGAACCCTTATGTAACTGAGAGCGCAATCCTAGCCTGGCACAGTTAGGTCAGCAAAAGGGCCACCCTAAAGTGTGTTAGAACCACTCTTGGAGTCAGGGAGGATGGTGCATGTCTGTCTGCTGGCCTCTCTGACTCCAAGAGTGGTCCAAACATACTTTTCGGTGGCCTTTGTGCCAGCTGAACTTTGCTGGCCTAACTGCCGGTCTACTTCCAGGTTAGGACTGTGCCCTAGGGGAGTGCCTATAGTTACATTTGTAGCTTCATGTATAATTTTTGCATAAAGTGAAATAGCTGTTTGAATAGCACCAACAATTTAACTGTGGACTATGTAATTGACCTCTTTTTGTTGAGGAGAAGAGGAGAAACATTGAAATTGAGAGATCTGCCTGGGTATATGGTGATCCTCTGATAAATTAACCATTTATGTTGATCAATATGGAAGTTATAGAGATATAACACATGACCTACACATGTTTCCTTTGATCTGCAAGAGCATAATTTCTATATTTTAGAAATTAGTATTAACCTTTTGTGCAACATGTTGATTGGGGAGGTTGAGGTTCCAGGTAGATGCTTGTGTGTAGAGATTTCCTGGGGCACAAAACCTGCAGGAAGAAGTCTGACAAGAGTTAACAAAGTATCTTGCCGTACCTGTTGTGAGAGACATGAGGCTGTGCAAAGCATTCCATGTGTGCCTCCCATGTCATGTCCCCATCTCCTCTCTGTTTTGGCCTCTCTACTGGCAGAATTCACAAGATCTGAATGACCTTGTTACGGCATTTTTCTGGCATTGCACCGACATCCATGGTGTGTCTGTTAGCAGGATGACCCCTGCACCAGTGGAGCCACTGTTGCACTTGCATATGTGGCGGTATGCTGGCATATCTCAAGGATTGGGCCTTTAGAATCTACCAGTAGATCTCAATGTACGCTCTGTCCACCCTTGCTGTAAGACTAGATATACTGATGGTGTGAGAGATTATTATTGTTATTGCTACTGCAGTGAATCTATGTTCATTTCAATGTGTAAGTAAGCACTATACTTTGGCCTGCCAGCATTTTTTATGAGGGAGTGTCATCTGCTTTCCATCTATTTGGAGCTACGTGCCACGTGGTACCTTTTAAATAAAAAAGGGAGAAAAACATAGATTTCCAATTGTTCTTGCAAATATTTTTAGTTGTATAAAATGTCTGGGATGGGGAAGGTTATTGTTGAAAGTAATCCTGCTGTGCCAGGGTGGGATTCTATCTTATTGAAATAAATATTCTGCTTAAGAATACTGCAGATCACCTGCATTTCCAAAGGAAAATTATATGAACCAAAAAAGGTATGAACCTGTTCTTGCTTTGCACAGTATATGCACTGCTTTACACCCATGTGTGGTCCTGCTGATTTCCTTAGGGTCACATGTGTCAGGAAGAGATGATAGCCATCCTTGGGTGTTTGTGGGGTTGT
Source organism: Lerista edwardsae (assembly GCA_029204185.1). Classification (NCBI taxonomy): domain Eukaryota; kingdom Metazoa; phylum Chordata; class Lepidosauria; order Squamata; family Scincidae; genus Lerista; species Lerista edwardsae. The sequence continues at coordinate 909,474 of JAJKFI010000106.1, read as the reverse complement.
GAGCACCCTGCTTCACTGAAAAGGTGACCAAACATGCTCAGAGTGCAGTCCTAACAGGATGCTGTAAGGGACATACTCCAGCCCATGAGTGCTGTGAACATGCCGTAAAGCATGTTCATGCCTCCTTGTGAGCAGGCTAGGTAGCATGAGGATGCACACTGGCCTCTCTGTGCTGAATCCAGTCCCAGAGCAAGTGAGTTTGCCCATCTCAGAGTTGTATATAATAAACTTTAGATATTTGAGAGTCACACATTGAGAGCCACAAGAAGCATTTAAAATCTTAAATATATTACTCACCATGAACTTATATTTTAATCCAACAGACTCTTAATTTATTCCTGGTAAATAACTAATACTTGAAAAGTTCTGATGTACATTTTTTAATTAATTGTGATGCAAAAAGGAGCTCAGCCAACATATTTTTGAGAGCCTCACGTTATATATCAGAGCCCCGTGTGGCTGACAGTTTGACCACCCCATGTCTGATGAAGTGAAGAACTGCTGGAAAGTTAGAGGAACTGAGAGTTATCAGTGCAACAGAAAACGCCATAAAAGCTTTATTTCAGAACGTTTATCAGTCAGGGATTTCCAACAGGTTGCTGGGTCCGACTTCAGAAAGAGAGCAGCCTGATGCTTCAGCATAGTGCATTTGTGTTGGAAGTGAGTGAACTGTGCAACTGCAGAGAGCTGGTGTAGTATAATGGTTAAGGTACTGAATGATAAATCAGGAAGCCCCTAGTTCAGATCTCACCACTGCCGTGCGCACTTGGTGGCCTTAGCCTTCCAACTGCAACAGTGGGGATACTGATTTTACAGAGTTGTAAGGATTACAAGAACAAGAATCACACTAATAAGCAGTGATTTGAAAATTTAGAAGAGCTATTCAAATGTTAGTATAATTTAATAGCCACTGATTGTACAGAGGCAAGGCCAAAGTACCAACTCATACAAAGGCCCCAGAGGGCAATGCTGCTGGGTCTGCACTGGAAGTGATAGGATAATCTAGTTGCATACATTACGATAGCATAGCTGGAGAGGATAAAAATGTATTTATGGAATAGCAACACACAATGTAAGTGCCCCCCCCCGCCACTGGAGCCATTCTGGGTGGCAAAAGCAACATGGGGGCGTCTCCTCTGTTTTGCTTTTGCTACCCGGAATGGCTCCAGTGGTGAGGGGGAGGGGCCACTTACACAGTGTGTTGCCGAGCTGTAATAGCATTTTGACCCACCTCTACCTATGCTACTGCATTGCAGAGACACTGAAAATGCTTCTTTAAGTTGGTGGTAAGTCTAGAGCGGTGAACCATGCAGCAGACAGTGTCCTTTTTGAGTGTGCTTTCTTGGCTTGGAGAGGCCTTTAAATAAAGCTGAACTGAAGTGTTCTGACATCAAGAACCATTCCAGGCTTGTCAGGGAGCTAGAATTTCAGTTATAGGCTGTGGCTTAGCTGACATCAATTGAGTTGAGGTCTGCACATTCACTCTTCTCCTTCCCTCCAAATATCATGTGTTCTGATTCTCTTCCTCTTTCCTTGGTTTGAACAAAGCACTGTTCACTCTGATATCCAAATCAAACCATTGTTTTTTATTTAAGCCGGAACAGGAATTGTACTCCAAACAGTGGTTTTCAGTTCTTTTAAGACAAACTATGGTCTGTGCAAACATAGTCTGCCCAGTTCAGATGTCATGGAGATCTGTGGCTCATGGCCCTGTCAATCTATGGTTATGTCATGGCTCAGTTCAGGAAGGGAGAAATGGAATAGGGGCATAGGAAGGGAAAGGTATTTGCAAGCTCACAGTCCATTCATGAAGGTAGTCCACATCATGGCCATGTCTCTTAAGATAATTTGACTTAAAGTAAAATCTGAATTTTCCAAAAATGTGTTTACATTTTACATTTAAAATCTCTTAAAACCATCAGCCAGATTGAAAGATGTGCAACAGCTTGTTCACATCAATGTACCTAGCAAAACGTGGATACAGTACTTCGTTGTGTGTTAATGTAGAAACTTTGAATGGAATGGAATTGCGCTGGGAACAAAAAACAAAACAAAACAGGTTGTTTGTTGCCACGCCAGTTGGCTACTTATTTTCACACTGGATTATACTAATTTAGCTCTTTTCCATTCTAAGTGTTCCTTTGTTTCAATCTTTCTAGCATTTGTATCTTTCCTTTTGATCAAAATGCTCAAGGCAGCAATGACAGAAGGAAAAGATACACAGCAAAAAGCAATGTCACAACAGATTGTGTTATAAATTAATCTTGAAATATGCTAGTAGTCCATAGTCAGATGAAAATAGTACTTCATGGAGGACGGCTCATACTTTATTGAAGTTGCTAGTCCTCCCCGCCCCCAAGGCCCTGTTGCTCCCTTTTTCTTTCTTTTTCAGGCAGTAAGGTTAATCTCAGGCTATTGGAGGGGCACCACTCCTTTCTCTCTGGTGCAATCGAGCGCCACCCTTTGACTCCTGGGTCCTTCCTCCTCTGGAGTTTTTCAAAGCTCATCCACCTTGGGTCAGCACCAGGCCCCATCTCAGAAATCTAATCTTTTGGAGTCATCTCACATGTCAACTCATCATGCACATCACACCTGTTCTGTCTTTCATAAAGCTCTGCTAGAGGACCTCCATCAAGAGTGCATCTTCTGTACCTCATTGCAATCACCCAAGGTCCCAAACGAGGGGTGGGATTAGGAAAGAAGTCTAAGAACCTAATATAGAGTCAGTACACCAAGAAATCTTAAAAAAAGAATTACAGGGAAATCCTATCGTGTCTACTCAGAAGTAGTTTAGCAGGGCTCACTCCCAGAAAAGCATAGCATCATAGGATTATTTCTCTACGTGATGGGCCAGCAGCTCCAGGCATTTCTTTCTTGGTGGTCTACATTAGGCCTATACATACCTGGGAGTAAGCCCCACTGACTACTGTGGGACTTACTTCTGAGTAGACGTGCATAGGACTGAGCTGCGGGGGGGGGGGTGTAATTTACACCGTGCAACTGAAACAAGCAAACGTAATGAAACTCGATTGTTTAACGTTCCTACCACGTAACGTGTCAACAGCCCACATGGTGGCATTTTTGTGAAATAATCCCCCACCCGCAGTATTTTCTTCGCTGTTTGGATCCTGCTCCCTAACGTGAGGAATGCCCCTCAGCGGTGGCGTTCCCGGAGGGGGGCAAGGCATTTTCCAGGACGCCTCAACCCTGCAGGCTGCACCTTCCTCTTCCAGTCGGAGTCATCCCCGGCGCCGAGAGGCAAGGGGTAGGGGAGGGGCTGCCTCAAGAAGATTCCTTGGGCTGCCTGCAGGGCGCGTTGAAGCTCCCTGCAAAATCCTCCCGCCCGCCGGCCGCGGCGCATGCGCAGCTCGCCCCGCCCCCCGGCCTGTCAGAATGAGGCGGCCCAGCAGGGCCGGCAGCGGCGGAGGTGGTTCCTGTGCCTGACGTAGCGGACCCGGCCGCGGCATAGGCGGCCTGGCCATGGCCCAGCCCGGGGCTGGCCCGGCCGCGGAGTCGGCCGACGGTGAGGAGAAGGAAGGGGGAGCCCTCCGCGGCGGAGGCGGGCGCGGCGCGGGGCGTGGGGGCAGGCCGCGCGTGCGCCCAGGGGCCCTGCGTTCCTGTGGGGGGGCTGGATGGGGGGGCATCAGGAGGGGGCGCGCCCGGGGAGAGGGCGCTTTGCAAGGGTTTGGGGGAGTCCCCCCTCCGCTGCTACCCCCACCCAGTCCCCCTCCCCAGAGAAGCCTCCTGTGAGCTTCCACTGGGCGGCCCCTGCCGCCTCCCACCCTGTCCTCCCTCCTTCCCCGCTCGCCACCCCCCTCCCGCAGCAGCCTCTGACCCTCCCTCAGCCACACCTGGAAGCCCCAGCCTGAGCCCAGTTCTTGCTGAAAGGGTTACCTGCTTCGGTCAGTCATACAGACTTGTCTCCCCCGCTCTGCTCTCCTGGGGTGCTCTTCTTTGCCCCTCCTCTAGCCCCCCCCCGCTAGCAGTTGCTTTCCACCCCTCATCACTTCCATTGCCCCTCCAGCAACTCCTTCTGCTCCCCACCACCACATGGCTTATTCGCTGGAAAACCCCCCCCCCCCCATTATTCCTTGCTTCTGGCTCCATTGTAGCAGTTCCCACTTCCCATTTCTTTCTCACAGCATGCTTGCTTTCCTAGACTGCTTCCTAGTCTAAATGGCCTTGTTATGAACATGTAAACCTGCTCTCCTACTGAGTCAGACCCTAGGTCTATCCAGTTCAGTGTTGTCTGTGCTGACTGACCAACAAGCAGCACAGGCTTCAATCCTATATGCACATTCCTGGGGGACTTACTTCTAAGTAGATAGGCCCAGGATCGTGGTTGTTCGACAAGGGGGCTTTCTGAGTCCTTCTTGGAAAGCCTGGGCCTTCTGCATAGGAAGCAGGAGCTGCACTGCTGAGTAATGACACCATCTTGACACTTCTTGACGCCATCTACTATTGGTAGATGGGAAACCTATGGCTAGATGAAAGGAAGAAGAGGGTGGTGTACATCTATGAGCAGTGCAGGGATTGCTTATTTCATGAGGACCATTTATTTATATGGCATGGGTTTGTGAACAAGGAGATCTTGCAAGTTAAATGCTAGAGGCATCTGTTGGATGGGGGTGGTGGTATCTCACTTCATTCTACAGTGTTTACTCATCTGTTTTCTCCAACCATCATCTCAGTACTACTTTTTCCTCTGCCCATGGCCTCCTCTCACACCCTCTTTCAATCCCCCCTCACCACAGTGGTTTCTCCTTTTCACCCTTGACTTCTCATCATTTCAATATTGTTCACCATTCATGATGTCTCATCCTGTCTGGCATATTCCTCCATGTTTGACCCCTTTCCCTGGATCATTTCTTCTTTGGTTTTGGTACTTTCCCCAGCAGTCTCTTAACGGCCTATGGCCTGCCTCTCCCATTCTCCTATGCCACAGGCTTTTTGCCTTCCTATCCCATGGATCAGTAGCCTCTCTTTCTCCCCTGCTTATCTTCTACGTCAGTAACTTTTCTCCTCCTGCTCAAAGAGCTTCATGTTTCTGCCCCTATCCTTCTCTTGTGGCACCTTAGACTAGCATTAATTGTAGCATGAGCTTTTGTGGGCTACAACCCATTTCTTCAGGTGCATGATTCAGTGACTGATTGCTTAAGGGGGGAGAGAGAGAGGTGCCTCCCTACTTAGTTGATCATAATCATTAAATGAGCCTAATATTAATATGATAGTGAGATAGCCGTAAAGTAGTCTGCAGTCTTTCTCTTGCAGTCCTCATTTTGCCTATTAAGCCCCATAGGAAAATGAGGTGGATGTTCCATAAAATAGCCACCCTCCCCATCAAATATGTTTCCCCTCTTACATATGGATAACTTCCCTTTTCTTTCAGCCTCCTACTACTGTCCTTGAACAGGTCCTGGCAGCTCCAAGGCCTGTTCCTTATTTTTGAAGTCAGTCTGTACTTCAGTTGCAATGGAGCTGACCTGCAGACAAAGTTTTCTGGGAGGTAGTAAAGATAGGTGTTTCCCATAGGAAGGACTCTGCAGAGTTTGTTAACAGAGTGGGATTTGGGGGGATGTGTGTGCATTGATGGGTTAGCAGTGCACTCATTTTGCAAAATGAAAGGACGGTTACATGAACTGGGTGTGAAGTTATACAGTATAAGATTGTGCTATTCAATGGGATTTACCTGGATGAAGGGGTGTGTGAGTAGAGATGCACATTATAAGTTGTTTGTGTCTGCAAATCAAATCATATTTGTTTTAGCTTAGATACATATCTTCTGTTTTTATTTATTTACAATTCTGTGTTCTGTTTTACCACCCCATTTGGTTTTTGAAGACAGCTTGCAACAATTAACACTACAAATTAGTAGAACAAGTTTTGAAGCCAATAAGTCAGATCAGTTGTGCACAATAATGGCCATCCCTGATACCTGCCTAATTTTTGAGAGCTCTCAGGTCTAACGAGTATTTATTCAGAGCTGGGAGTGTGTTAACTAGGCAAGTTTCTCAAAGGAGGGAGTTAAGATGCAGGGTTACAACATAAAGCCTTGGACCTCATTGTTGCTGTACATGCTTCCATCAGTGAAGGCACAAAGAGGGCCTTATTTGTGGTTTTTAGTACATAAGATGCTTTTCCCAATACCAAAGTCCAGTGCATTTAGGACTTTAAGGATCAAACTCAGAGCTTTGGGCATGAAGGAACATGGGCTAACTGTTTAAGAGCACAATCCTAAACTGGAGTTAGGCCGGCATAAACTCAGCCAGCAAAGTTTGGCCAGCACAAGGGCCACTGTAAAGCACGTTCGGACTATTCTCAGAGTCTGGGCGGATGGCTCATGTCTGTTTGCTGGCCTCTCTGACACCGAGTGGTCTAAACATACTTTACGATGGCCCTTGTGCTGGCTAAACTTTCCTGGCTTAGTTTATGCTGGCCTAACTCAGTTTAGGATTGCGCCCTAAGAATAGGCATCATATGCTTTCTTGATTGACTAATGGATAGTTGTCTAACTGCTGCATCTTGAACCAACTGTAACTGCTGGATGCTCTTCAGAGGAAGCCCCATGATACAATTAATTGTGATAATCCAATTTAGGTATTGCCAGGGTACGTAGCACAAGGGTCTGGTCTTTGTTTTGTCCCATCTACCCTGCAAAGATCACAAGGCATTGAAAATACATAATCTACTTTGTGAACTTTTTTTTGTTGAAAAGTGCTATTACAATACTGTTAATAGTAGCAAGTAGCAGGGTTGAGAGTTTATGTGGCTGATATTTCCTAACATGCCAAAGTACATGGTATGTGCAGATCCTTATGTTATCCACCAAGGTGGGAGAGGTAGGTGTCACAAATAGAGATATTTTGTAAATTGAATGCCAGAGGTGTCTACTGGATGGGTTGGGGAGGAGAGGCACTGTTTAAAGTATTATATTGTTTCCCCTTCACTTTCTCCCCTTCACTTTCTCCTGTTGTTAGGAAATATATTCCTGCCACTGATAGAAGAATATAGGCAGTTTATTCTTCTCTTTGTTAATATCAGTATATTGATGGCCTGAGTCTTAAACACCTGTGTGAGTTCTCCGAACCTTGCTGAACTTGTGCTGGCTTCTAATTTGAATGAATAAACATTCAAACATGATCAGGATACAGATGTGGACTTAAATGTTGTCATATTGTGATGGAGTGGTTGCAGACATGTCATGTAGCGGGTACACGGGGGATACACGCGTTACGTACCCGTTCCTAGGATTAGGGCTGGCCCCGCCCATTTGCCCGCCCACTCCTCGACTCCGTCGGCGCTCCGCTCTGCCCCCTGCAACATTTGAATTGCCTGCACGTTTGAGTTGCCTGCACGTTCTCAGAGCCAGGCAGGCAGCGGAGTGAGGGAGACTGACGGCAGCAGCAGCAGCAGCGTGAGCAGGTAGGTTGCCTGGGGCTCCCTCCCGAGGAGGCGCGGCTGTTCCTGGGGGGGGGAATCGGTAGCCCGCGCGGTGGCCCTGGAGAAGACCCGGGACTCCTGGGCCTTCTCCTGGGCTGCCGCACGGCCTACCAAGGAGGCGGGGCGGTTCCTGGGTTCCGGCTATGACCTCACTTCCAGTGGGCGGGCCCCGACACAAGTGCCAATGAAAAGTGAGTACCTGTTGCTAAATCATTTAGATGCCATTACTGAGTGGATGTATGACTTCACTTAAGTGTCCAGAATGCTGCCTAGTACAGAATGCCTAAAAGCTTGATCCTCTGCCCTCCCGTGCATGCGGTATGAACATACTGCTCACACTGATGTCACAAACATGCCAGCACTGGTGGTAAGGGCTTACTGCCAGCACTGATCGAGAGCCGGAGCTCACTGCCCAGGAGCGGTAATGTGGGACTGGCAGGTGATGAGTTAACCAGTCCCTGGTGTTGCCTCTTTCTGGGTGACTGAGGAGGGCAGGACTGGTCGGGGGAGGGTTGAGGCAGGATGGGACCAGCAGTGACCTTCGCTGCCAGATCCTATCCTCTGTCGGGCTGACATTTATTCCCATCTGTAAGTAGAAAAAAAAATGACAGATTTCTTATCGTAATTTAAATGGTAGAGCACTAGTTGCTTGGTGGAGTAAGTGCTGGGTTAAAAGCCACTCATTTGTTCATTAATTAAGGAGAGGAGATTATTTTCCCCTGGTAGTATGTTTATCTGATACTGGATGACTTGTATAACCATTCAAAGCTTGTTCAGTATCTACCAATGGAAGGAAAGAATGACATTCTGAAATGCAGCAAAGAAACTGCTCTAGTTGTGGGGTGTGTGTTGGAATGTTATCAATTCCAGAAATTTATTACTGCAGAAATTTATTACTGAGATTGTAGGAGATTGCATGTGGAGGCAGTTTTATGACATTTATTTTTTAAACACTTGTATCCCACCACTTTTCCCCTTGCATCTAAGTGGGCATACAAAATAGCAGCACAAACATAAAAGAAAAATAAGCAATTAAAAATAAGTTGCATCTTGCCTTATTTGAGATTGAAGGAAAGATATCTGTGCGGGCAATAAAATGAGTCTGGGAACTGGAGAAAGAAAGGATTTTTTCATACAATGCATGATAATTAATGGAATTTGCTGCCACAAGATGGGGTGATGGCTCACTAGCTTTTCTGGCTTTAAAAGAGGATTAGACAAACACGTGCAGGAGAAGGCAGTACCGTTGTCATGGCTGCATGGAACCTCCATGTTTAAAGGTAGTACGTAAGTGAACTCAATTTAGGTAGTGAACACAAAGCAGTAAGCAGAAGCAGACTTGGGTTTATGCCTGGCTTGTGGCCTTCCCATAAGCATCTTGATCTCTGCTTTAGAAACTAGGGGGCTTGTTTGGTCCATGAGGGTTATTGTTGTGTTCCTAAGATATAGCATCTTGAAATTCTTGTTGATTATGGTTAATTTACTTGTTTGGGAGCCAGTGAATAAATATATTAATGAAATATGACACTAAATGTTTTGAAAAATATTGCACTGCACCAAGATGTAACCATATCCTTGGAAAGGTATTTTAAACAGATTGTAAAACTAAACCTTCATTATTCCTTGCATTGGAAGAGGACATGAATGGATGTGTTCAGTTTCTCCTCTGCAAGGAAGGCATTCAAGATAGCTCACAACTTATTTATGGACTCATAATCTGCCTTTTCATAAAATTTCTTTCTAGCAGGGCTTATATTACCAGTAGAAAACACCTGGGAGTCCTGAGTCCTCTGGCCAATGCCTCCACTCACTTCTCTAGTCCACAGGCAACTGGCAGTTGGAACCGAGTCCTTTTCAGGCAAACTGGGGGAAGACAGCTCCTTGCAACAATTCTGTTCTATGGCCCATGTGGCAGTGCAGCTGGTTCAGATGTAACAGCAAACTATAGTTTGGTAATACGTGAGCTTGATGTATTGCCATGAAGCTTGGTGAGCTTGGTGTGCCATGAAATGAGCAAGTGAGGGGGAAGGAGAGGGGGGAAGCGTGACTTGTCTTTTCTTCAGCCGAACTCTCAGGCTTTGTGTGTGTGAGAACCTGCTCACTAAACTTAATACAGTGTATTTGCTGAGCAAAAGGGAAGTCTAAAGATCTGACAGAGGCCTACATATCCCAGTTTGGTCATTTTTGTCACAAATGACTAGGGTGGTGTATGGGAGAAAACCAGTGTGTTCCAAGTTTCCCTGCCTGGTTGCTCAAAGGTGATTCTTCCTTGCCACAGGTTGGTGGCTGTTTGCAATTCTAATATACTGTTTAAACAGGAACAGTAGTTACTAAGGCTATCTTGCAGTGTGGTTGTTCATGTGACTGTGACCCAGACTTGCAAAGAAGGCTTGAGAGAGCCTCTCATGCTCTGATTATATACCTTCTCTCCTGCCTTTGGTTGTTGGGATTGCTGCTATTGCAGTTGATAGGAGTGTGTCCATGTCTGTGGTGTCTGGTATGCTATGATTGTAAGCAACACATTGTTTCTTATACCATGCCATCTTGCATCAAAACTGTCTTGGAGTTGGTGTTTCTAGATCATGTCTTTATTGTGGGATTTGCTGGCTCTACTCTTACATGGGGAGGGGGGGAGACTTGAGCAACTGTCTTGATCCAGAGCAGCCAGTCAAGATGAACTGTGCCAGTGCAAAGAGGCAGGTAGTAAATAAGTAGAGTGGACCCCTGCTTTGTGATGTTAGTCCATCCTAGAGACACCATTGTATTGTGAAAAAGTAATGTGAACCCTGTAATACATTTTTTGGTAATTGTTCCAAGAGCTCAGAAGTTGATGTTCCTGCTACAGAATGAAGCTATTTTCTCCTCTAGAAGGTGATTTTAAAGGTGCCTGCTGTGCTTTTTAGTGGCTATGGTTATCTGTTTACACAATGTAATTATAAAACACAATTATAAGACTGTATCCTTCCTTCTGTAGGCCATAATGTAACAAATACGACTAGCTGAGTTGCTACCTACTGTAGAAGGCTTGCATGAGCATCAGGGTTTGCATGGATTATATCTTTCCCTCCATTCACACAGTCATGATGTTAAAAACGCTATTATTGACTGAGAGGCTACCAAATACTTGCATTTGCATTGCTGATTGACATCTATCCCCCATGAAGTCCTGTTGGTAGCAACTGTGAGCCCATTATAAAGTGAATAACTTATTATGTAATAAACTTTATTTCCCATTGTAAAGTGATTGTAAAGCAGATTCATTGTAAAGTGAAGGTCCACTATACTTGTTGCTGGGACAGTGAGAAATGGCTTCATCTGGAAATGACATACCATCCTGCTTGCCAGGGTGATCATGGTGCATACCTGTCCTCCTGTGAGAGGTGGGAATCTTCTGGGAGTTAACAGAGGGAGGACAAGAATGAGCCAGTGAACAAGTGCAGTTGTTGAGATTTAATGAGTAATTATATCTTCCCCCCTTGACTCCTTGGAGTGCAGCAAAATAGGGTGAAGGATAATGCAGGTTCTGCTCCCTTCTGTATAATGCAGTGGTTCCCAACCTGTGGGTTGTGACCCCCCAGGGACAACCAGAAATTGGTGTTTCCCCTTTAAGAGGAGTGGCTGCAGTTCTAGCAGCAGCCACAACCCTGCTGTGAGCGTGCCACCGCTGCCACAATGGGTGTTTTGAAGTTACAGTGCGGGGTTGCCAGCCATCCAGAGGTGGGGGGGGAACGGCGATCCCCTCTGCGGTCCTCCCCACTGCAACAAACAGCTCTATGCTGTGATCATGCCCCAGTTCCAGGTTTGCAGCTGGGAGGACCATAGAGTGGATCACCATTGCCCCACCCTGTCTGAATGGCTATGCTACCTCCCAGGTACTTGTAAAACACCCATTGTGGCGATGGCGTGCTCACAGCCAACCTCTCCCTGCAAAGACTTATAGTGTTCCCAACCTTTGTGTAAAGGTTGGAAACCACAGGCTAGTGTGAGGCTTCAGCTTGTGGATCAGGGATCAGCTTTGCCTCAACACCTTGTTTGGGATCTAGGACATCATTTCTTCAGCTGGAAGCTCCTTTCAGAACTCAGTAGCATCTACTTTTTCCAGGGGAACTGCTTCCCCTGCTAGCCTGGCATACCTGATCATCAAGAACAGTATTGGAATATATTATGTTGAGAAAAAATGGGCAATTGTTCTTCCTGTGTAGAATGTTTGTTCTTTTTTATCCTTCTGAATCCTTTGAGCTGGGTTGCTTCACTTTTGTTGGTGACTTCTCATCTTGGTTTTTTTAGTCCTTGAAAAAAAATGACAATTGTAGTTCCTCCACAATGAACTGTCTTTATTTTAACCTTGCCATTTAGAGCATGGTTTTATGTACATTTTAAGCAGTTTTTTTCCGGCTTTCAGAGTACTCTTGGAGGGTATTCGGTTTCTGTCAGCCTGCAATGTACGTTGGGCTTGCTGTGGGCAGCCCTTGCTTAGCCCATGGCAAATAAGCTCCTTAGTGTGTAATTTGAAATTGGCTTCTGTTTGATTGAAACAAATGGGAGTTGCTCAAGAACACTAGTGCAGAAGAATGGTTGCGAGGTGGAGCTGCTCATTTAAATCCCTTGGTTCCAGTAACCCGTGGAAACCTTTTATCTCTAGGCAGCTACATTGTTTTTCCCAAGGCCATCAGGTTTTCCTGGAGGACTTCAAAAATATTGTCTCAAGAAGTTAATGAAGTCAAATCTGATGAGATCAGAGCCCAAATCGAAAGAGACAACCACAGGTTTTAAGTGCAAGAGTATGAATTGCTTGTTCAGAACCAAATCCATTCTGTACCAATCTGAGGTTGAGACAAATTGTTCGATTTTTTTGTGTTCTGTGATTTTTGTTTTTGGGATTCACAGTTCTTGTTAACAAGGAACCACTGGAACATGGAAAAAGGAATGGGCTTGGAACAGGTTAGTTTTAGGGACAAGGGTTAGAAATGCCAGCAGAGAACTGGCATTGTGTTAAATAGTGCAAGTTTCATCTGGCCAGCAAATCCGTGGCTGCTAAGTACAAAGTTCTGCCCCCCCCCAAAAAAAAACAGCTGTCCTTATAGGAAAAGGCTAAAGCATTTGGGGCAGCTTAGCTGAATAATCATGCTACAAATGTTGACTTGTGAATGTTACAGAGAAAGTTTTGAGATCTTTTCAGTTGGTCTTGAATATGAAAATCACTTTTAAGTACACCCTTGGTTTGACTTGTGAATGGATCCGGCTGAGTCAAGGTCGGATGCTGTGTTTTGGGGGTTCAAAGTGAAATCAGAGTGATCCTTTTGATCTGATTGAACTTGTTGATCCATTGATCAGCGGTTGTTCCTATTACACTTTGTTGCAGTAGCATCAAGTAATGTGGCTGCTCAAAAAAGCCCCTTTCCTGGTTATTCTGCTCCTTTTCATATAGATTTATGGTAATCTTGTTTGTAGTTTCTTGGAGACTGGTCAGTTAAGAGGATGCCAGTATCCTGAAGTTGCATTTCTCTTCTTTAGAACTCATAAATAAATCTTGCAAGGCAGCATGGCCTTTAATTTTGCCTATCTACAATTACTTTGTGTATTGACCTGGAACAGCACAGTACAGTTTGTACGGGAACATATGAACCAAAGCATTGTTGCTCTAGTTAAAAAAGAGACTAACTTTATGCTGTTTGTCCTGAAGGCCATTTGTGACAATTTCTATTGCCCATAGGTTTAGCTTTGTTCTGACCTCCCCCCCCCCCCACCCCCACATCTACTCGCCAGCATTTATAAGCCAATAGAGGAACAAAGCCAACAGCTCTCCTGGAATAGGAAAAAAAATACACTTGCATTTTAACACATTTGCAACTTGTAGCCGATGATGATTTGTAGCCATTTGCCATTGTATGGATTTCTGCCAGTGACTGCAATCTCCCGTTCTCTAGATCAGCCCTTGAAAATGCTTCATAACATTTGCCCGTGCTATGCAGGTTTTCTTGAAGCCCTTGTCTGGTTCTTTTGGAAATTCCCCTTAAGTGGGCTGTGTAGGTTGTATGGATTGTGGACTTTGCAGTCCAGTTTTTGAAGGTCTGTATAAGTAGGATGAGTATGGGTATCAAAAAAGATGGGTTTACATTGTAATAATTTTGCAGTAAACTACATGAAATGATTAACCTTCCTACTTGCTTTTTTCCAATGTTGAGTCTTGATACCTTCCCATTACTCTTTTGGACCTGGATTGCTAACTTGATGAGAAGGAAACTGGGTGCTTTCTAAAGGGTCAGTGGAACTATAGCTTCCATTTGAATCACCAAACGAAAGACCCTCACCCTCACTTTCTTAAAATTATAGGTGCAAGATTCTTCAGTACTTGTTAACCTCATTAATAAAGGACTCTGGGATCAAGGGCATGTTGCTCCTCTGAAATATATCCATCTTAGAGAATGGTTGTTATGGTAATGGTACAGCTCACTTTTCTTCCTTTGGTAGAGGTGCACATGTTTAATAATTACCCTGAGATGACTACTTCTGACAGGTGCATAGCTTAAATTAGCTTTCATCCAGTCACTGATCTCAAGGTGCCCCCTCATCCATTCTCTTTCCATTTTCCCATTCCCTGATCTCTTAAAAGGAATTTCTGAGGAATAACACTAGTTTTGTATACTACTGATGCATAAGTAGCTCTCTCCCCCACATGTGCTTGCTTACTTAGGGTGGGCACACCTGTCCATAGTACAATTATTTATCTTGCAGCAGTTCTACTGGCTTCCATAAGGGTGCTTTGAAGTATGTGGATTGTAGACTGCAGTGAAAGTCTTTTCAAATCTTTTCTTACCTTTTCCCCTCATAACTGTGTTTGTGTCTTAATCTCTATTATTAGCCACCTTGCGTGTCCCATTTTGTGGCAGGAAAGGAGAGATATAAATAATAGCCTAGGCTCTAGGACTATGTTGATACCTAGCTTCGATGGTGCTGGCATAGCAGTTGATACAAGTTGTATTCACAGTGATTCTGGATAGGAATGCTATGTGTGTGCATTGCAGGTGAACCCTTTGCCTTTACTTAATGTGGATGATCGTCCTTTGTGTAATCAAGCTTGACCTCTAATACACAGTTCACTGCCTACATGAACGCTCTTTTCTGTACTGAAGTTGCATGCATGAACTGAATAGAAATGTGGAGATGTCTGCTTGAAATTGCCTTTCTTTTATAGCATATGACCTAGATGTGCTAGTGCCATAAAATTCCTTCTCTATCAACTTATCTTTCTGCTCTGCTATATTGGCACTTGTTATGATATGCACTTGATTTCTGATGGCTGTGCAAATTAGGAGCAGTTGTATTTTAGGAAATGCCCTTCATATAATTGGAGAAATACATTTTGTCATGTCCAGGTTTGTCCCCCTCCTCTTTTTTAAAACAAGTTTTACTTCACATCCATCTTTTGGAGAATTCTGATGCTTACTGATATTTTGGTGAACATATGATCTGTTTTCTCCAAAATCAGATCTGTGGTTCTTCTAGATTGGTGTTTTCTTCACTGACTAGCAGTTGCTTTCCAGGGTTTTAGACGGGGGTCTTTCCCATCCTATCCTAGAGATGCTGCCAGGGATTGAACCTGGGGCCTTGTGCTTACCAAGTACTTGTTCTACCTTTGAGAGACTGCTCTTGTTTCAGTTGATTCTAATAAAGGCATTACCCTAATGTGGCAATTTTGACATGGGAGCCCTGGAAGAAGAGGCAAATTGCCTCTGGCAATGTAAAACAATTGAGCTGTGCAAGCAATGTGTGACACCCAAATGCCACCTTATTAACTCCGTGCTAATGCTGATAGTGTGTTTTTTTGGATAGCCTTTCTCTGTCCGAGTTAAACTAGGTGGAACACAATTGCTTCAGTTCTAAACCATGTTTTCATACAGAGATTTAATGTGGTTTCATTCCAAATCCTTATTTAATCTAGATTACACTTCTTGTATACACAAGCCCTGAAGCTGATTTTTCTTCTTCTCAGTGTACCTGTGTGGAAATGGATGGTTATCATATGACTTAAAACTTAAGCTACTTTCTGAATAAAAAAGTGCCCAGACTGTTATGCAGTTTTGAGCAAAACAGTTTTGTCTTAGCAAACCAAGAATCCCCCAATACATTTCTTGTGTACGTGCTGAACTAGGATATCAAAGTTCCTTTCAAGATCTGAATTGTGGGTGAAAAAAGCTCCTTGCAGTTAGTTCTATCAAATTTTATTTTATTAGGTAAATAATACATTGTAGTACAGTAAATATTTTCATGATGGATAAGTCATCTTTTTTATTAGCAGGGTTGATTTATATTGCCAGTTGAGGTGGTCAGTTGAGGATGAACTGACAATGATAATCTTGATGCCCACTAATTTTGCTTCCACACATGGACCCTACATTCACATTTAGAAAACTAAAAATGTAATACTTCAAATGTTGTTGGAGTGATCCAATGCCAAACACTGTAGCCTGACTTGGCTCCTGCTGATATGTGAGAAATGTAATGAAAGCCTCTGATCTAAATGGTGGTCGGTACTACTCCAGTACTATTGTTTATCTAATGCTTTTTAATATGTTTTTCAAGTACTTGGCAAACATTTAATTATTATGCTTGAGGAAAACCATTTTCCCTTATGGTTGTTTTTTTTTACATAAAAAAGTCTTTCTCCTTGTTCAGTAGATGCATATCCGCTGTTCTGAAAGATTAGAAGTAGGAAGATGCAGTTTATCTTGGCATGAACATATTAATCCTAACCTTTAATATAGGTATAAATAGTTCTGTGTTCTGAATCTTTAGGTATTAGAGTTGTGTGGTTGGTTGGATCCAACTGTTGGTCCAACTGTCTGACCTTTCTTCTTCCGTTGCTGATCTCTTATCTTGCTGTCTTGCAGTTTCTTCTGGATGTCCCCTGCTCTCAAATATTTTAAAGACAACATTTCTTACCTTTCAAGTAAATTCTTCTTCCCCAGTTTCTTTTATCTATTGTTAATGTTACTGTTTTCTTTTAATCTCTGAGTAAAGTCCTTACATTTTTAAAAATAATTTTCAGATTTCTTTGGTTGTTGAATACCCCTGAAATATGTCTTCCTTGGTTCATTGTTGCCCTTGCATAAATTATTGTAGTCATTTTTGGATAATTATTGGCTTCACATAGGGGGTTAGTGGTAGAGGGAGGCTCAGCAGGACAAAAGTAATGACTCCCATTCTTGTTGAGGCTTGATTCTGGATTTACTTATAGGGGAATATTTATGGAATATAAAAATCATAGGAAGTCATATTGGTCTGCTAGAAAAAAATCCAAGAGCCATACTTTCCTGATACCTTTTATTAGGACCAGCAAAAATGACACAAAATTAAGGGATGTCATATTTGCTTCCTGAAATCAAAGCTATGGGAAAACAATAGAAAGGGAAAGACTAGAGATCTTTTCAAGAAAATTGGAGGTGTCAAAGGACAATTCCGTGCAAAGGCAGGCACAATAAAGGACAAGAACGGCAAGGACCTAACAGAAGCAGATGAGACTAAGAAGAGGTGGCAAGAATACACAGAGGAACTCTATAAGGCCGATCTAAATGTTCCTGATAACCACAATGGTGCAGTCACTGAGCTCGAACCTGACATCCTGGAGTGTGAAGTCAAGTGGGCTTTAGAAAGCATCACTAACAACAAAGCTAGTGGAGGTGACAGCATTCCAGCGGAATTACTCAAAATCTTAAAAGATGATGCTGTCAAAGTGCTGCACTCCATATGCCAGCAAATTTGGAAAACCCAACAGTGGCCACAAGACTGGAAAAGATCAGTTTACATTCCAATCCCAAAGAAGGGCAATGCCAAAGATTGCTCCAACTACCGCACCATTGCACTCATTTCACATGCTAGCAAGGTGATGCTCAAAATCCTACAAGCTAGGCTTCAGCAGTATGTGAATTGAGAACTACCAGATGTACAAGCTGGTTTCCGAAGAGGCAGAGGAACTAGAGATCAAATTGCCAACATTCGCTGGATCATGGAGAAAGCAAGAATTCCAGAAAAACATCTACTTCTGCTTCATTGACTATGCTAAAGCCTTTGATTGTGTGGATCACAATAAACTGTGGCAAGTTCTTGAAGAGATGGGAGTACCAGACCACCTTATCTGTCTTCTGAGAAACCTGTATGCGGGTCAGGAAGCAACAGTTAGAACCGGACATGGAACAACCGACTGGTTTCAGATTGGGAAAGGAGTACGACAAGGCTGTATACTGTCACCCTGCTTATTTAACTTATATGCAGAGTACATCATTTAACCAGTTAGCAGAGTACCCCTGCTAACTGGACAAGAGGCACTTTTTCCAGTGGTGTTCCTCTTATATTTAGCAGGGGGAGAGTAACTCCCTCTTCACCCCTGCTCAGTCTTTCTAGTGGCTGTTGCTGGCGGTCTGCCTTTTTTTAGATTGTGAGCCCTTTTGGGACAGGGAGCCATTTAACTTTATTATTACTATTTGCCTGTAAACCGCTTTGTGAACTTCATGTTGAAAAGCAGTATATAAGTACCTGTTGATTGATTGATTGATTGATCATGAGGAAGGCAGGGCTGGATGATTCACAAGCTGGAATCAAGATTGCTGGGAGAAATATCAACAACCTCAGATATGCAGATGATAGCACTCTACTGGCAGAAAGTGAGGAAGACCTCAAGAACCTTCTGATAAGGGTGAAAGAGGAAAGTGCCAAAATTGGCTTGAAGCTCAACATTAAAAAAAACTACGATCATGGCCACCACTCCCATCACTTCCTGGCAAATAGAAGGGGAAGAAATGGAAGCAGTGACAGAGTTTATTTTCCTGGGCTCCAAGATCACCACAGATGGTGACTGCAGCCAAGAAATTAAAAGAAGCTTCTTGGGAGGAAAGCTATGGCAAACTTAGACAACTTAATAAAATCCGAGACATCACCCTGCCAACAAAGGTTCGCATAGTCAAAGCTGTGGTTTTCCCAGTAGCAGTGTATGGCTGTGAGAGCTGGACCATACGAAAGGCAAAGCGCTGAAGAATAGATGCTTTCGAATTATGGTGTTGGAGAAGATTCTTGAGAGTCCCCTGGACTGCTGGACTGTAAGGAGATCCAACCGGGCAATCCTCCAGGAAGTCAAGCCTGATTGCTCCCTGGAAGGACAAATCCTGAAGCTGAAGCTCAAGTACTTTGGCCACCTCATGAGAAGAGAGGACTCTTTAGAAAAGACCCTCATGCTGGGAAAGATTGAAGGCAAAAGGAGAAGTGGGCGGCAGAGGATGAGATGGTTAGATAGTGTCACCGAAGCAGTGAACATGAAATTGGGTGAACTCAGGATAGGAAGCTAGTGGAGGACAGGGAGGCCTGGCGTGCTGTGGTCCATGGGGTTGCGAAGAGTCGGACACGACTTAGCAACTGAACAACAACAACGCTATTGTCATAAAGATTTCCTAAAATGATTAAAAAATAAACTCAGAAAAATGTCAGTTGCATTTGAAATTGGTTTGAAGCACAGCTTCTCCAGAAAAGTTTGTTCCAACTACGCTTGTGCTAGTCTGAACTACTGGTTCCTTCTTCTGAACTTGATGCGTTCAGGAAAAGCTTCTGTGCAATAGACACTGTACTAAAAATTAATCTTATTGATAATCAACTTTGCCTTAGTTCTGGAGCAGTCACCATGTACTTTGTGGAACAAGGAATTTTGATGTAGGTATTGAAATCTGGTCTGTCAATTAGTTTTAAGGTGCAAAATACAGTATATGGGCTGTAATTGACATTATGTATCTATAGCATCTTTTTTCCCCAGGTTATATAAATGTGAAATAATTATTTTTTCTTAGAAGGGTTCTTTCCACCCCCATTACAAAGCTGTTCATTGATAGAAGATAGCCAGTCAGCCAAATGTTTTCTCATAGCTTCCCTGCCTGAGTCATTCTTGTACCAGATGGACTCCTGAAGCAGCAGTTGGTTTTTTTTTTTAAGGGATGGCATTTGATTGTGGGAGAGTGAGTGCCAGAGGGAGGAGCAGACTGAAAGGTGAGAAGTTTTTGAAGCTCTTTCAATATTAAAAACTTTTGGAAATCATGGCTTCAAACCTTTTTGAAGTGCCATGTCAGAAAGATTCCTAATCTTGAGGAATCAATGACCCAAAATGAAATCCTTATTTCTCAGTATGTATTTTCTGTTTCTATTTTGTGTTGTGTTACTTTACAATTGATTTTTCAATTCAAGCATCACCCCAAACTTGTGTGAGAAATGAAATATTTTCCTACTTCCTTTGTGGTTCAAGGTATTTAAAATGGGTTCTTCTCTATATTCATTTTCACCTGGGAATCCACCTGTTCCTCTCTAGGTGGTTCACGGCGCCCTTCCCTGGCCCCTACGTGTCCTCCAGATTCCATGCTGAGGGGCTCACTTAAGCCTCTGAAATGAAGGTGTATAGTGATGAAGATGTTCATTCTTCCACCACTCCCACCCCAGCCTGGGAACTGGAATAAGTCCATCTTGGAGCCTTTGCACAAGCCTGTTATGACAGCTTTTTAGATAGAACTAGGTTTGCCTATGAATATTTATAAACATGAAGCTTTGGAAAGCAACTGTCAAAAGAGAGGTAGTATGTCAAAATGGGAATGAATAGCACTGCTGCAGCTACGGATAGTGTGAACCCTGATGCCTCATGGCAGTCTCATACCAGTATTTATAAAGTGACCTGCTCTGTGACTTGTTCCAATCTCCTCTTTCAGTCAGGTGATGTTCCGTGAGTTGTGTTCCCACCACCTCCGTCATCACGTTTTGTTTACTATATACATGGTCACTGTCATTAAATATGGAAGATAGCATTACAGTGTGGGAGATGCATGAGCAGTGAGAGCAGTTCTGTATTGGATTTTAGATTTTCAGAGTGGTTTAAGACCAGCCTCTTCTGTTTGTTTATGCAAATTTCTCATCTAGAATTGCATGCTAGAGGCTCAGTTGGCAGTGCAGTTACTTAGACTGCAGTTATGTGCAAGCTTGGGAGTAAGCCCAGTATAATACAAAGGTTCATCTGAATAAATATGTATAGGATTGTTCTGTTAGCCTTTGGAGGGTTTTCATTTGTGTATTATATCTAAATCATTTTGCTTTTGTTTGAGATTTCCTGTATTCCTCATATTATACATATTTTTGAGCAAGTTGGTCTGTTTGTTATCCCTTTAAAACCTTGGGTGCTGCTGGTTGCTGATAGTAGTAAAAACGTATTTATGCTAACCAAATGCAAATCTTGAAGTGACTGCCTGGAACTTAATCTATAATATGACCTAGATACTTCTGCCATAACATTTAATCTCACCTATCTCCCTGTCCCAATTCTTTATTAAAATAGCCCATGTTGCAATGGTCCTATAACCTTTAGGGATACATTTCCCTGAAGATTATAAAACATGCTGCACATTGGAAGTCAAATTTGTGATAAAAGCATAGTGGTTTCCAGTTGCTTTATTTCTGTTTCCTGCCAATGAATCATATCAACCTTTCCAAGTGGTATATCAGACACAGTGCTCAAATGCATTCTTTTTACCCAGCACCAGCCACATGGATCTTCTGGCCCACTGGTGGATCTTAATCCATTACAATTCTGAGTAACTGACTTGGAGTAGTTGTGGGTAGGAGGAAGATGTGGTGGAGGGGAGAGAGAACAATAGACACGGGTTTTCCCCCTCCTCCAAATTGCTGCTGAAATTAAGCTTGGGGGCAAAGTCAGGAGTGGATTTGTGTGTGAACTTTGTGGGTATTGAAAACAAATTTCTAGCTGAGAGTGTTCTCAGAAGAGGCACCCTGGTCCTTCATTCTGAAGTCATTTGCTCCCCATTATTATTTTGCACCTAGCTGTAGTTGCTGGGTTCTGAAGAAAGCAAAGTGGAACCTGAACACCTGAAATCTTTTGTAATGCAGGGATGAGGGTTGGTTTACCATACATGTGAGAAGTAAAATTATACTAACCGATATCTAGATGAGGGATAGAGGGAAGGCAAGGAAGTTGCTTTTTCTATTTCAGTGTATACATGTATTATATATAAGACATGAGATTTTGGGGTTTGATGTTAAATATTATGATTCTGTGATGAAATCATAGGGGGAAGTAGGGAAGCTATCCCAGAAAATTCAAAAGGAACATGTAAAAGCAGTCCATTGTTTGGTGCTTCCCACCTCCTTAGGTAGTTTGGGTTTGGGATGTAACTGCCATAAGAAATAGTTTGCTATGCAGGGTGCACCCTCTTCCCTGATTTTGTTTAAGAAAGGAATTGGACCTAAGGCAATGCAAGAAAAGTGAGTGATTGTAGGAGTACTTTGAATCAGAGTTATCACTAGTAGTATTCTGCCCATGTTGTAGTCTAGTCCTTGGGTCACATACTATGGGTGATTGTAAATATGGAGTCAGGGTGCTGTAACAGTAGATGATTCCAGGTGATTATTGTGGTGTGGAACACTTACACTGTGTGTAAGTGTAAATACACCAGCAGAGATATACTTACATACCTCTGAGGCTGAAATTATTTATTGCATTGACTGATTCTGTCATTTCAGTTTTCAAGGCAACTAACAAACATATTTAGCTGCTTTTTGTTTTAGCGTTGTGTACTTCCACATGTAGATCTTCTACCCTAGGTCAAACTCCCACTATATACCTGATGTTTACTCTGGAGGTCCATACTGTCTTGATAGCAGTTAGAATCTTGCCAGAAGAAGGGACTTGATGGAATTGACTACTACTTTCTCCAGTATTGGTGGCAGTTCTGTCTTTTTTGGCTTGGCAGTGACTGTGCATACAGAGGTCAGAAGAACATGGATAAATTTTGAGCTCAGTGGGTAGGAGGCAGCACAAGACGCCAGGTGCAAGGGAGTGGCAACAGGATGCAAGCATCTTGTTGTCTACTGAGCTCCCTTTACTTAGGCTCCTGGTGGCCTGCTATGAGATACAGGAAGCTGGACTAGATGGGCATTTGGCCTGATCCAGCAGGGCTCTTCTTATGTTCTTTTGTTCTTAAGATCTGATGCTGGATTTGTGGCTTAGAGAATTATAAGAGAGTGACTAAAGGGTTTCTGAACTTGCAAAGCAGGTGGAGGGTGGCTAATGTATTTAACACTATATTTCTTATGTACTATATTTCAGAAGAAATATAGAACATATAAACAGCTAATATATAATGCAGGTGTATTGATCCATGTTGTATTTTAATGATGCTGTTACTGAAAAATTGTGAGGCTCTGGGGATAGGAATAAAATGTTTTTGTTGAACAGAGATTGAAAATCAGTTTTGTTCCTGATTACATGTTTTATGTGAGAGGCATTGTGGATCTCAGTTTAAGATACAGTGCTGTTCCATGACATGGGACATGTTTATCCAAATCTCATGATCCACACTGAGGGTTGCATGCACCCCTCCATCATATTCAGCACAGCATTGAGGCTGTGCTATCGTCTTTTGTTTCTATTCTTTTGGATTTTAATGTTCCGCCTGAGTTTCACAGGATGCTTGCCTCCTATTTTGGCTGTGTACACCCTTAAGACTGTAGAACCTCAACAGGCAAGAGTTAGCAAGGTGATTGTAATTATTGGTTTTGTACGACTATATAATGTGGCATATAAAGATTTAAATGAGGCATATGTGACATTATTGTGTATACCAATGTGTAATTTTCATCACTTCCTCAGGTGAGATCACTCAGAGTTGGTGGCAATTGCTAGTATAGAGGGAGCTATATACTTAGTACTGAGGAAAAGGGGTACAGCGAGCTGTCTTTCTGTAAAAGGTCAAATGAATGAATGGAGTAGGAATAGGGTAGTACTTTTGGTACTTTTTTGGGAACCAGTGCTCTAACCGAAATGTAAGTGTCAGGGACTCTGAGATACCAGCATCCAAACTTTTGAATTTCCTTTCCCAGAGCCCTGAGTGGCCCAGTCATTGGGTATTTTAAACATTTAGTGAAGACTTATTTATTCTGGTTGGGCTTTGATTGTTTTTTTGCTTTTAATTAATTTTAAGTGAGTTTATTTCACTCTTTTTACTTCTGTGCTCTTTTAAAATAGAAGGTAAGGAATTAGGTGGTTGTTTGAAGTGTTATAAGCAGCCTTGGTGGCTTCTGCAGGGATGGAAGAGCAAAATAGAATCAAAGTAAATACTACTTGGAAGCTCTCTTCTTGCAATACCCAAAGTGAGGGGCCTTTTTGTGGTGTGCAGGTTTTGGAATGTATTGCCTTGAAAGATACATCAAGCTCCTTACCTGTTTTTAGGTGTCAAGATGCTACTGTTACAGTAAGGAGTTGAACTGGGTAATGGGCAAGTAATTTTCTACTGTTTTGCTTTATGCCTGCGTTGGTTGGCAGTTGTGTGATGTGAATGTACTGTATTTTATGTATTGATTTGCCTTGAGTAGGATAAAAATAGGTGGAATAGTTATACATTTACAAAATAGAACAGTCAAGGGCAACTCTTTCATCTGGATAGGTAAGGATCTTGTGGAGTTTTTGTGTCTGACATGTACGTTCGAAGAGAGGGTGAGAACACCTGGCTTAGTTCATGTAAGATTATATATGCAAGTCTTTTGACAATATCGTGCTTCATTCCCCTCCTTGTTTGCTTATTTTCAGTCCTCCTTCAACGAGTAGCAGAACTAGAAAAAGTCAATGCTGAATTTCTGCGCACAAAGCAGCATCTTGAACAAGAATTTAATCAAAAGAGAGCCAAATTTAAAGAGCTGTATTTGGCTAAGGAAGGTAAGGCATCAAATTCTTTGTTATAAAAATGCCAGTTTTTCCAATATGCCCTCAAGAGTATTGAGTTGGAAAGTAAAGAAACTCAATTTTGTCTCAAACACAAAATTGCTGGAAACTTTTACTTGCATGATGTATATTGGATTCAGTTATCATGGATGGCTGTCTGTTGATATGGAAAGGATTCACCTTAAACTCCAGCCTCCAAAATGAATCATGTGCAATGATACAGAAGAAATACCTTTTGAAAAAAATGGGAGGATATTTGTATACAGTAAAACGCACCTTGCTTTTTGATGCATACCTGAGCTACTAAACCAAACACCTGGATAGACTGACGTGTCTGGTTACATGTACAGTTTATATTGAGCTCAGTCTTATTGTGGATGTTTAGAGAACACTTTAGGGAACAATAGCTGACATTTGGAATGACATTGAGAGTAGTATCATTCCAAAACCTCTTCAAGGAGCTGATGGTTCTGTTTTGATTTTAAAAAACCCTCACTACGGCTACTGAGCAATGTCTGAACTGGCTTTGTGCTGAATGCTGTTGCTGCAGAAAGCCAAATCAGACATTACTCAGTATTTATTACTTGGGAGTAGAGGATTGTGGCCTAGCTTGTTGCAAAGAGTTGGTTTCTAAAAGTTATGAGACCAGGCTCAACGTCTGATATCCTCAGTAAATCCAATCTGAGTCATGGTGATTAGTGCTCATCAGAAGAGATAAGGGGGGTTGGCCAACTCTGAACTAAGACACTGAGGATCTGACTTGCTTTTTCTGCAAAGGATTTATTAGGGCCAAACTACATGTGACACCAAACACCGCAGGCAGAATGGACCAAGAAGGGTTTAAGCACTTCTTTTCTCCAAGGCATGTCCTCAATCCACATATGAATTTCCTATGACGGTTTAGCTTTGAAAAAACATTGGGGGTGGGGAGATCTCCTGTTTCTCTCAAGTGCAGTGGGCTAGCCAGGCTCTTCTATGGATTGCACTGGTTTATATATCACTTTTTAGAAAAAGTTCACAAAGTGGTTTTAGTGAAAGAAATGAAAAGGTGTAATCCCAAAGAAACTCAAAACCTAAAAAAAGATACCCTGGCCTGGAAAAGTTGCTGCACTGGGATGAATAGGGAGACGGTTGCTCTGTCCTTGCTACATGTAAGAGAACCATTGCTTTAAAGGTGCCTCCTTGCTGATATAGCAGGGCAAAGTATTGGGAGTAGCAGTTTGGTTCCATGGAATTGCTGTGCTTTAACAATGTGGTTAGAGAATTGGTAGAGTATCTTAAGTGGAAATTCCACCATCTCTTTTTTAACTTCAGAGGATCTGAAAAGACAAAATGCAGTATTGCAGGCAGCTCAGGATGACTTGGAGCAACTGCGCACGCAGCTCGTAGAAGCCCAAGCTGAAATGGAGAACATTAAAGCCGTTGCGACAGTATCTGAAAACACAAAGCAGGAAGCTATCGATGAGGTGAAGAGGCAATGGCAGGAAGAGGTGGCTTCTCTGCAAGCTATCATGAAAGGTAGGGCTGAAGGAAGTGGGTGAACTGCTGCAACATCAAGCTTTTTTTTTTTAAGAAGGAAGGGGTCTTTTCAGTTGTATTGCTGATTAAAATGTGGCTTGGCAGTGTGAAAACCATGTGTATCAAAGCGGTCGTGTAGAATAAAACAGTGTATTAAGGTGGGAGGGTTTGATTTTACTTTAAAACATATGCCAGTCTCTGAGAACCACAAATTTTGAAGCGAATTTGGGAGAGGAAATTGTTTTCCAGCATTATTAGCATTCCCTACCATCTTGGTGCTGAGAACTGCTCTAGATTATTGTATTATGTCTAAACGCTCTTGAGAGAGGCAACATCTGGATATCTGCCACTTGAGGAGTATGATGTGTAATTACAGAATGTGTTTTGGGTCCGAAATGCTTATTAAAGTGAAGACCAGTTCATGTTTCTTCTCTTGTGTATGGAGTATGGACTTCCATGTGTGATCTCTGTTATTTCCTCATTGTTCGAGGCTAGGTTAAATACTCTAGGCTAAGTTTGCATAGTTATCAGTATAATCTGCACTTTTCTAACCACACTGAGAATAATCTAAAGGAGGTTTAAGCATTGTCAAGTAGCTTCGGAAAAATAATACCTGGACAAACCTTGTATTCCCAACTGGGCCAGAGGGCACTCAATGAAAAAAATAGGTTTGAAAGAATTTGCAACAGGACAAAGAAGAGTTGGAGATGCAACAATGTAATTAAAAATGAATCTCAATGAAATATGAATTTTCCTAATAGGGAAAATGAAAGTTATCCATATGAGATGCACTAATGGGAGAGGCCTGTTCTATGATACATACAAATGCCTAAGTGTTAGCAACTTGCTATTTTGTGAGTGGGGGAAAAAGGAGAATTTTTCTGGATTCTAGGGAGATCATAGCTTATGGGATGATATATTGTGAGCTGCCTGTTAACAACTGCTGTGTGTGTCTCAGCATTTAGAGTGGGGCATGTTAAATTGTTGAATAGTCAGTGCTATGATTTCTATGGGTTGTTAAAATTAGTAAGTTGCACATAGTTCTCACTGAGGTGTTAGTACAGCCCAGCTGCAGTTGGAGGGTTCATATGATCCAATATCCTTCCAGCTAAAGAAATTACACAGAAAGCATTGTGGGCGGAAAGTTAGTGTACACTTTCTTGAGACATTAGTTTCCATGTTGAAGGATTTTTTAAATAGAAGAGTGTTCAGTCATATGAGCCCTCTGAGTCATATGTATGATCTGTAGCTGAGACACAGCATTATCACCTTGGTGAGAAGTAGGCCTTGAACTTCTAACTTATAACTTACAACTTATAACTTGTATAAAACATGGCCTTTGAGGAATTATTCATCAGTGTTTGGGAATATATATACATTCAGAACTATTAAGTGACACATTGGTAGGCATTATGTACTTGGTTAAAATGAAGCCCCTCTAGTCTGTCACCAATTATTTCTGTAGTTTTCACTGTGTAGAAAACCTTCATGTCCCGATCTGCACCACTGTAACTCAAGGGAACAATTGTTTTAGCCTCCCATGGTGTAATTGTGAAACCTGAATCCTACACATTTTGCTTGGGTTATGCTTCCAAGACCACAGCTCAGTGGTGGAGTTCATGCTGAAGGTCTTATGTTCAGTCTCTGGCAGCATCTCTGCTTCAAAGGATCACAAGTAGCAGGGCTGGAGAAGACTTCCTTCTGCTTTGGAGAGTTGCTGCCAGTCAGATGAATAAACTGAGTCGGTCCACGGCAGCTTCATAAGTTCTATTCACTCTAGCAGTAGCTCAAATAAGTATGTTTAACAAGCTTTTTACCTCAAGAAATGAGAGGCCAAAAAAGTGACTTGCCAACTTGTTGTTTTTTGTTGTTAAACAGAAACTGTCCGTGACTATGAACTCCAGTTTCATCACCGGCTAGAACAAGAGCGGGCTCAATGGAATCAATACCGGGAGAATGTGGAAAGGGAAATAGCGGAGCTGCGGAGGAGGCTTTCAGAAGGCCAAGAAGAGGAAAACCTGGAAAATGAAATGAAGAAGGTAGGCCATCACAGATCTTCCAGTGACATACCACTGCTGTGTCAGATTTGTTTGTAGATTGCTTTAGTACATCTCACCCTTTTCTGAGAAATTAGAGTGCAGTATTTCCCAATTAAATCACATAATTAAGTATCTGTGCTGTGTTCATTGTGGTTACAGTGGATTCATATTTGACATCAACTGCTGTGTCAAAATAGCAAATAGTGTATATATACAATTAGACCACCGTCTTTTTCCTGTATTTATTTGGTGTCCTGAATGACTCCCACTAGTGTAAGGTTATACAACACAGGTGTATCTTTAACAGAAGATCTGAAGGCCAACCCCCTCCTTTGATCCTTCTCTCTCCTTCTGTGTTTTTGTCTAAACTAGAACTAGTTTGTGTCCACTCTGATTGTTCTATTTTTCGTGAGTTGGCATTGTTCCTCCCCCCCAACACTCACCAGAACAAAATTTTTAAACCACTGCTTCATAGTCGAACCCTGGTATGTTGTAGAGTTAGACTTTGACCGGGGAGACTTGGGCTCAAATCTTGATGGGCGCAACACCTTATTTCTTTGCCTGGGAGAGAGCCATTTGTGAATACTTTTATCTGTTATAAAAAGTTCTCCAGACACTTGCTCCAGAGCTGGGAACGTCATTGCCTATGATGGAAATCACAATTTAGTCAAGCCCAGCTTTATCCTAGACTCCTGCTTACATCATCACCTGGAAGTGTGCAACAGTCATAGTTACACATTGACATAAATGCTGCTGTCAATATTGGTAGTTCTCTTCATATCAGCGACCATGTGCCTGGTTGTTGTTCCTGCTGCCCTTAGCTTTCCCGTCTTCAGAACCAGTGGAAGAACAAGATAGGTTGGAGACACCCACCAGTATCCATGACCTGTGAGCCTTGCCTGGACTGCCACATGGATAGTGGAAAGGGGGTTGCCTCTCACTGAGAACCTATAATTTTATAACTTCACTTCATGTATCAGCGCAGATGGCCACTCAGAAAACTTACTGTTACAGATAAGCAACATGTCTTAGAGGCTGGATGCTTTTGCCCACATGGGATGGCTGTCTTCTTTCTTGCGAATGCTTAACTGTTGGATGACAATTGC
Source organism: Lerista edwardsae (assembly GCA_029204185.1). Lineage (NCBI taxonomy): Eukaryota > Metazoa > Chordata > Lepidosauria > Squamata > Scincidae > Lerista > Lerista edwardsae. The sequence goes on along the minus strand of JAJKFI010000106.1, from coordinate 880,618 downwards.
GTTGTAACACAGTGTTATAATATACCATGTCCATAAGTAGGAGGAAAAAAACCTACTTTATTAGTGAACACCAAAATATAAAGCAAAATGTATATTATTTCTTAGCAAAATGTACTGCTTGGTGTCTGTCTGGCTCAGGAGGCTCATTAATTTTATTTAATTGCATTTTTAGTCTCCTCCCACTAGTTTTCCTCCCAACAAGCCTGTGGGGTATACTGTGGAGAAAGTGAATGATGGGCTTAAGACTTAGTGGGAGTTGGGCCAGGGTCTACTTCTGTCTTAGTTAGAAGATAGTCTAATCTACTGTTTTGCCTCATGCTGCATTATGAGAGCCAGTGTGAGGTGGTGTATTTTTGGGTGCCCTTAAGGATGAGGAAAAGGCACATTTGACCCAGAGGGCATGATCCAGCAGAACCAGGATCTTGGTGGTTCTCAAAAATTTCATTTTGAAATGAACACTGAAATCTCTTCCCAGCCCAACCTTCATGCACGCGCATGCCTACTGATGTAACTTGAGAGTGAGCACTTCTGAATGTATTTCTGCGATACCATTTTATTGAGGTATCCATTACATTTTATGTAAGCTACTAATGTGCATGCAGCCATTTTAATGTTCATCCTTTATTTTTGGCTTCTGGGAATTGGTGCTTGGTAAAAAAATGGTTTTGGTAATCTTTTTTGCACTTAAACCCTCTTTCTAATTTTGCTTATTAATATGGTTACCAAAAAAACATGTGTAAGTACTGGATGCAGAGAGAGACTGCTTGCTTAGCCTGCTAGCAGGACTAAAAATGCTGGCATTGATTGAAACATTTAGGGAGCTGGAATTAAACCTAGGTTACCCAGATCCTCAGCTTCTGATGTTAGGTGATGCTCTGTGGTTTTTAAAATGTAGATTCTGGGAAACCTGGGATTCTCCAGAAGCTTAAGGCCTCCACTTTGGGAAAAATCACAGTTAACTGGTAAGTTTCCCTGAAAGACTGTAGGATCTTTCTTGCATTGTGCAGCTGCAGGGGAATGTTGGTGCATATTATAGGATACTTCCAGTTCACTTGGAGCCACAATGATGCCCTGTGGCTGTAACTGTTGCCCTATCTAAATGAAGCATCTAACCTAGATCACTTTATAAAATCATCTGCAATTTATAGGTGCCCCATAGTAAAAAGATCAGCATTGTGAAAGTTCTTTGATTTTGGAGAACTACTTCTTAGTATGTGCCCTGAGACATCATTTCAAGCTAGGACATGGAAGGTACTTATTAGTGTGTAGACTAGACTTTTCTTGGTTTAGTGGTTGGTTCAAATTGTGAATTTGGGTTTTCATTATGTTTCAAAACAAGAAGTAAGCAAGAAATGGACTGGTTTTGTTGTGTGACTTCAGGCCCAAGAAGATTCTGAGAAGCTTCGTTCAGTTGTGATGCCCATGGAGAAGGAGATCGCAGCTTTAAAGGATAAAGTAACAGAGGCTGAAGAAAAGATAAAGGAGCTGGAGGCTTCAAAGGTGAACAAGACAGAATTCTAACGCTATGTTTGCAGAGAGGATGTGTATAACTGTAGTGTCAAAGTCATCTGCCTTGATATAGGAAACAAATACTTTGTGCTGTGAATCAAGAAATAGTGTCATTCTAGATTAGACAAGCATCCTTGTGTGAGTGGATGTCCCCTGGTTCTAGTGTTGTGCGAAAATAGAGAGAAAATAACTTCCACTATCTGTCCTTTGATTGCATATGTCTCTTTCATGTCCCAATCTACGTCCCTTCTTTCTAGACTGAAGAGCCCAAACCGCTAGCATTTGAACTTGGGTTTCCTGTATTCAAGGTCAATCGCTGTAGCCAGATTTTGGTGCCTGTGGAAGGACAACTGTTACCATTTCTGGGAACTCTTACTTTGCATTTCTTGATGGCATCACATGTACAGTGCAGACTATGAAACATTTATTTCTTTTGCTGTCTCTCACTGATGAAACTGATAACACTCCTCTTGCATAATCTCCAAGCTTTCCACTTGATTATTTTTTCCCTCTATAAAGATTTACTGGTTGTCTTCCTTGGGGAGGATTGCAGACAGTCTTGTCTGGCAGGTAGATCTTAGATGATAAGCAAGCAGCTTGTCTTACCTGGAGTGCAAGTTGGAGGTTTTAACTTTCCCCAAAGCACTGTAGCAGAGGCACCATGTAATGTTTAGCTGTCTGGTGAATGGGGCTGGACAGGCTGCATAGACAATGGCAGGGTTTTTTTATATGGAAAACCATGCAAGCTTACCAAAAACACTACATGCACCATGTTCTTAGAGTGGTCGCCTTTCTAAAAGCTGTGGTGAATACACACTGCTTTCAACAGAGTTCCTTGCACTGTCTCTTTAACACCTTAACAAAAATAGCAACTGTTCTCACCAAAGTCTCATCAAAGTTTTGTTTCCTCTGGTGGGAGAACCTCATTTTGCCATGGTGTGTTGCAGCAGATTACATACACATACAGATTACATACAAAACCATCGCTGTAGTTCCATCAGTATACATGGTGCTTTACATGCAGTGAAAATACGGATCCCTTCCTTGAGTGGCTTACAGTCTAGATCAGTGGTTTTCAAATTTTTTAGCACAGAGACCCGCTTTTTAGAATGACAAACCTACCAGAAGCGTTCTCATAACTAGAAGTGCCGTCATTGTGACACCAGTGATTGCTGCTTTCCTGAGAATGCAGCAATGGGTTTGTAATTTTCCAATAGAAAAGTGAATTAGAAAGAAATAAAGCCTATTTACAACCCTGACACAATCAAAATAACCACAAAGCCCTCTCCCTTTCCAGTATCCCATCTTCCCATATTTTAAATATGGCTGTGCTAGGTGCTAAATAACCCACCTGAAAATGGCTTGTAACCCACCAAGTGGGTCCCAATGCACAGTTTGAGAAACAATGGTCTAGATGGAAGACGATAACAGAGGCCTCAGAAGCCAGCTACAGCAAGTCCTCACTTCAAGTCATTTTGTTGTAGGTTGTTGTTGTTTTAAAGTTGTTGGGAATAAAAATCCATTCCCAGCCAGGGTCACTGTCTGTGTTGCACATCTCCCCATGTCTGCATGGGTTTTCCCTAGCTTGGAAAGCTTCTGTTTATTTCAGTGTTTAATATTGGAGATTTTTGGGGTTTTTATTTAGATGTGTTTTTTTTTGGTGACCAGAGCTGTAGGAACTTAGCTCTTGTTTACAGATATCAAGTAGTATACTATAAAATTGGTTTCATTGCAAGTCGTTTTGCTTAAAGTTGCAGTTTCCAAAAACCTATTGGCAATTTTAAGCAAGGACTTGCTGTACATCTGGTCTGTTCTAGCTTCTCAGATCATTGGTTGGCATTGCTTTTCACAAAGATTCAAGTTTGAATCAAGGCTTTTTTTCTAGCTTCCATAAAAGGCTTGAGTTTGTTTTCTTGGTCATAGCTCAGTGGGCTAGATGTGCACACAAAAAGCCCCAGACTTGGTCCTTGGCAGCATCTCCAGGTGGGACTGGGAAAAGCTCCTGTCTCAATCCATAGAGAGCTGCTGCCTGGCAGAGGAAGTAATACTGGAATAGATGAACCAATTACCTGACCTGGCATAAGACCTATGTTTGAGAAGAGGCACTGTTAACTCAGATCTGAAAAAGCCCCATCACCTGAGTGTCCCAGAATGCTAGAACTCTGGTGTTGGTTTTTTGTCCAACGCTCTGCAAAATGAACACCTAAAATTCTGGTTGTTGGTGCTCAGGATTTTGAAATGGCTTTTCCAGTGTCACATTAAGCCCTCCTAACTTTGCAAACTTCCATGACATTTTCAACAATCATTAATGCTGTATTTCTTCTGCCTAGCATATGTTCCTCTAAACAGGCAAGCAAGCTTCATACAAACTGTGGATCTCTAGGCTTTCTTCCAGAATTGTATTACTTCCACTGCTGAACTCTATTATTGTCTTCCTCTAACAAAGAAAAAACAAACCAAAAAGCATACATGTCTGTATCTTTATTTTTGAGTATGTACAGTGATCGTGTATAGCCCTTAAACTGCTGGAATATGGCAAATATGTCTCCAGTGTTATAAATAACAAAAGAAAAAGTACTACTTCAGGTACATATTAATGCTTTGTCTCCTGGATGTCAGCATAAGAGTATTGGCAAGTATCTTGGCAATGAGTAGTTTTTAGCATACAGGTATACATAATATTGATTTGTTATACAGTTCCCCTGGATTGTGAACATTCATACAGAATGGCTAATGAGAGTTTTTTAAAAGTATGGATTGTTTTGAGTGTTGATGGCAAGAAAATAGCAGCTTGGAATGTGTCATAATGGGCTGCATTTATTGTTGTGTAATCTGCCAATAGTTTTATGCATGCAGTGAATTGTGAATGTAGAGCTTGGCTATGAGATTCCAACTGGATTTTATCATTCTTAGAAATGTGCTTGAGTTCATTAAGCAAATACAAACTTTTTCAGCAGCCTGCAACAAATGTGGACATTACCCACAGAGTCTCTCTCTCTCCAAGTATGTGTGCACACATAAATGTTAAAATATGTTTGCGCACTTTTCAGGTTAAAGAACTGAATCACTATTTGGAAGCTGAGAAATCCTGTAGGACAGATCTGGAAATGTATGTGGCTGTGTTAAACACTCAGAAGTCAGTCCTGCAAGAAGATGCAGAGAAGTTGAGAAAAGAACTTCATGAAGGTATGGATTTTTTCCCTGTGCTTAAAAAAATAAATAAATGGGAGTAACAAGCATGCTAAGAGGTTTCAAACGGAAATAATGTGCTTGGACTGAATTCCATGTCCTCAGAATTGTTTACTGCTCTTTTATGTGGTGACATTGTACATTCTCTGGGACAGCATTTGAAGTGGACCATTGTTGCAGGTTTTCCAAGAGTTGCAGAAAGGGAGATCAATATCTCACTTGAAATTTATATTTCTATGGGTATTAAAAAAAAACCTAAGATGCATGACAAAAACATAAAATTCAACAGTCAATAAAACACTATCAAGATTGATACAACCACAGAATTTAACTGCAAAAATATAGGCATTTCCTGGTATCTGCAGGGGATAAATCACTGCCCCCTTGTGGAAACTGTGGATAAGGGGAAACTGTGGATAACCTATGTTCATGCCCCCCCACATCCATTGTCTATCTTGTTTTAAGTCACACAAAGTAATCGGTGTCCTGCTTTTACAGGATGCTTGTAAACAGAAAACTTATAGATAAGCAGGCAATCACCCTGCGTGCTTGAGGGGACGACGATTCAGCAAACAATAACAGGAAGCAGTTCTACATTGGCTTGTTATCTCTAAGTAGAGTCTGGACTTCAGTTAAATATGGTGCTAGGTGTTACTATCCCCTTGTCTCATCCTAAAATAGATTTGAAAGTGGAGGATCCTGCAAAAATTGTATTTTTAGCAATTGCAACCAGTTACATCCTTTAATTATTCTGTGAAGATGGTCCTCTCTCATTGAAAGAAGTGAATTTAACAAACCCCCTGCAAAGCCTAACAGTATTTGAAATAACTGACCAGCAATAATTGATCTCTGTTCCTTGACGTTCTCTTTCTTTTTTGTTCCTGCGTTCGGTACTTTTCCACTTTCACTTAGAATATCTGATATAGAACAGGCCTGCCCATGGTTCTGTGCAGATTGCGGGGGCCAGGGTAGGGATGAGGTCTAGCAGATTGAAGCATGTGTCTCTAGATCTGTCATATGCCAGAGGCATGTGGCAACCAAATTGTAAGAAAAAATTGTCTTGAGTAAATTTAACTGTCACTGTTCAAACATACAGCTCATTAGTGTTGTTTGCTTTCTGCCTAGTCTGTCATCTCCTGGAGCAAGAGCGCCAGCAGCACAATCAACTGAAACACACTTGGCAAAAAGCCAACGACCAATTTCTAGAGTCCCAGCGCTTGCTGATGAGGGACATGCAACGGATGGAAATGGTACTGACTTCTGAGCAACTTCGGCAAGTTGAGGAACTAAAGAAGAAAGATCAGGTTGGAACCATCCAAAGGTTTCCCACTGCTGGTGACTCTCCCTTGCTGCCTCTTGTTCCCTACATTCTTTTCCCAAACACCTATGCTGTGCCTCCTCTTTTCCTTCCTTTGGATCCCTTCTTAAAACTCCCCTTTCTGCGAAGTCTTTGGCACAAAGATTTCAACCCCAATCCCTCCTGTAACTAATTAGGTGTCACTGAAACAGTTGCATATTCTTTCCCCATTTACCCCATCTCCATCCCCATTGCCTCCCCTAGTGTTGGTATAGCAATTGTAAGCTCCTCAGGGCAAGGAGCAGTTGTCCTCACTCCATGTAACTAGAAGCATTCTTTAAATTAAAGAAAGTTGCTATGGTTTTGGATTAGCCAAGCTTTGTGTTTGTTAAAATGTAACTGGAAATTTAACCTGAAGATGATCAGGGATGGAGACTATTTACATTTCTCTCTCTAATGTTTTTAGATGGTGTATGTGCTTAAGGTAGCAGTTGCTGTAAGCAGGGTAGTATATGTTGTGTGTGAGTGCCTGAGAGGAGTATGTGTGGTATGTTCTGTCATGTGGTGGCTTGTGCCCTGCATATGAAAGATATGGGTGGGAAGGGGAAAAGTGTGTCAAGAGGATGACTTCTGTCATGTGGTTGTAAGTGATGCTTTTGTCTCTGTGTGAGATGGCATATGTGCAAATAGACCTGTGCTCTGTGGCTTGGCTCACTTTAAATGCAGTCTCCACTATGTGTGTTAAGTTCTCTACTGTGAAATTTCTGGTTGTCCTTGGGACTCATCACCTCTTCATCTTTATCCACTTGTAACACGGAGAGATGGCTTTAGTTGTGTATGCATTTTTAATTCTTTTCTGAAACATTTGTAGCTTGAATTGTGGTAGTGTGATCTGTCCTAATATCACTTGTAGGTGATGTATTGCTTGATGGCAAAATAATAGTTCTGCACCTAAAGATGAAAAGTAGAGCCTGCAGGCCAAATCTGCCTACTCCTAGTTTAGATGATCCATTTGTTCATGTGAGCATGACATGCACAACAGTCACTTTTGTTTATTGAACCCTTAGTATGCTTTAGCTTCTGTTCTAGCTGAAAGGCAAGTTAAAATGGGGACAGAACAGTCTGTACTCTTAAGATGAGGAGACTTTCCTATTCCTAAACTAATAGGTTGCATTTTAGTGTATGGGCAGATCACTATCTTAACCCACTTCACATGATGGTTATGAGGGTGCCAATTAGATCATGTTTCCAAGGACTTTATGCACAATGAAAATTCAGACAACCTTTTTGTTATAGGAATTGGACAACCTATAACCAATTCCCTCATCTAACACATGTGTTCCCTCATGGTTTGTAAACTTTCTTTTGGTCATCCCAAAGAATCCTGCCATCTCAAAGGAGTGAGTTGGAAGCCACATATAACTTGGCATGCTGATCTTGTAGAGCTGGCAACATGGAGACATTTTCATTTCATTTTCAACCATTTCTAGGAAGATGAAGAGCAGCGAAGACTTAACAAAAGGAAGGAAGACAAGCAGAAAGGTGCTGAAGAGGAATCAAAAGTTGTATGCTCCATAGTTCATGATGAGCCCCTCCAGCAGTTCCCTGGTGAAGAGGTAAAGGCAATTGTTTGTAGCATGCCCCTCCTAAGAGTATGAGTTCAACTGAGTATTTTAGTAGTTATTGCTACTGATTTTACTTTTGTCACATGGATTTATTATTAGAGGAGGGACTGTAGCGCAGTGGTGATACAACTGGTGTGTAGACCTTACCAAGCTGGGAAAAAGTTTAAAGTCCTTAAAAGTCCTTCAGCGGGCCAAGGAAGGATTCCCTGGCCCTCTGAAGGCCTTTAAACATTACTTCCGGTTTTTACAAAAAATTGGAAGTCCACCTGAAGACCACCTGAAGACGTTAGAAGGCAGTGGTGGGATTCAAATAAATTAACAACCGGTTCTATGATGTCATAGCCGGAGCCAAAAAAAACCCAAAGCCAGCCGAGGTAAGCGAGTGGGCGGGGCCTGGCCATTTAACAACTGGTTCTATAGAACCTGGGTGAACCCCCTGAATCCCACCACTGTTAGAAGGAGTTCTGAGGCCCGTGGAGACTGCGCACGGCCTTTACAGACCTCAGAACATCCTTTGGAGGCAACCAGAGTACTGTTCCTGTCACTTCCAGGGTCAGGTTGACTTTGCAGGTTTAGAACCCACAGATTCTGAAATCTGCAGGTCCCAAATCCACAGATATTGAAGGCCCATCTGTACTTGCCGTTGTTGGTGTTTTCCCATCCACCACATAATGGGCACGGGTAGGAAAACTCACAAGTTTGTGATATGTAAAGTGTAAACCAGCTAGAATTTTAGAATATCACTGAAAACATTTTGTAAGGATCTCTGCTGTTGGACATCTCAGTGCAATATCCAGCTTAATGCATGACTATAGTACTGTAAATATAAAAGAAAAAATGTTGTGGAAGTTTACATTTGGCTTAAATAAACTGGAGGATCCTATGTGGCTTTGCATAAGATTTGGCAAGAGATGTCTGTCCCCTTTAATAACAGGCTAACAATTGCTGGTGGAAAACTATATACTCAAGATCCTGTTCCAAGTCAGCCTCAAATGGGAGACAGATGTCTCTGTCCTTTTGCACATAATTCCTTAAGATACTGGGTTTTTTCTCCTTCAAATTATTTAGCTTCATAACACTCATTTTACTCCTTTTAGCGAAGTTTGAGCCATCAGTTATCCAGCAGCTTTATAAAGTTCTATTACCAAAACCCCCCATTAAAATTAAAAACTTCACTTTAATCTAGCAATATGGGCACTTGGACAAAGCACCAGCTTTGAATTATAAAATGATTAACATGAACAGAGACAGCCTATGGCTGAAAGTCATTTCATGGAAACAAGAGTTACTTTTTGAAGCTGTTACGTGTTGTCCACACAGGATTTTTGTAGGCCTTGGTTTGCTTTTCAGTCCTTATGATACCTAAAAGTCAAACAGCACAAAACATGCTTATTCTCCTTCCTGTCGCCTCAAAATATTACCTTGTCCTTTTGGTATTATGTCCCAAGCCAGATGCAAGAGAACCTTTTCACCTGACTTATCCAAAGATGTCTCTTTGAAATGTATTGTTGATTCAGAACATATTTGCCTTGCAGCTGAAATAATTAACTTTATTGTGAGACCAATATTTTGAATTTGTTGTGACTTCAGAGTGTCAATTGTCTTGAAAGTTGGAAGGCTTTAGCTCACAAGTCTCAATAGTCCCAGAATGTATTTGAAATTCCTTTTTTTCTGGAATTTCTGGAAGAAAAGTCCATTGTGGGCTATAGGCCATGATGGATTGTGCAACCTCCTTACATTAGTAGTAGGCTATTTCAGAGTACCGGGTGCAAGGGAGTGGCAACAGGATGCAAGCATCTTGTTGTCTCGTGCCTCCCTGGGGCACCTGGTGGGCCGCTGTGAGATATAGGAAGCTGGACTAGACGGGCCTTTGGCCTGATCCAGCAGGGCTCTTCTTATGTTCTTTTGGTGTAAGGACACAAACATGCCCTTGCACCGGGGAGGCTCCTCGGGCCTCCCGAATCTGCACTGGAGACAGCACAGGCTCACTAGCCTGCTTGCTCCAGTGGAGCTTAGGATTGGGCTACCTATCTCTTCATGTCATTGGACAGTACCGGGGCCAAGGCCCTTTTGTGTGAGATTTCTTCTTGCCTGATGGCTTTTAAAAGCACACCATGATTCTCTGGAGACTTCCTTCCTCTACAGCAGCCTGCCTCTGGGCATGTGATAAGAATGCACATCACCAGCAATACCACTAAACCCTTTGTCTTGCTTGATGTTCTTAAATAGAATTTTTTTCCTTGAGTTGGAGAGGACTCATTAATGGAGGACAGAATCGCTCTTAAGTGTTTGGAATTTATTTTGAAAGTTCAGCATTGTACAAGTTGCCAGCATTTCTGTGTCCAGATAAGCTATTTGGGAAACAACTGTTGAAGTGAGAACTTTGGCATAAAAGGTAGCCATTGTTCTCACTTTATTGCCTGGGATGTACTTGCTATGCCAACTTCCCTTCCTCTTCCCCTTAAGCAGCATCTGTTTAACTTTAGCCATCACAGACAGTGGAGTGTGTTCACAATGTCTTTTCAAGACAGTTTGCCACCCCCTCTGTCTATTGTATGCTTTGTCAATATTGCAATATGACAAGAGACAGTTCCTACAACTATAGAAACTTCTCATTTAATTTTCTGTAGGCTGGTTTTTTGAGGGGTGTTTTAACACGATTTACATTTCATGGTTTAAAAACGCTTTTAAAAAGCCGTACTTAAAAAAAGAGAGGATGTTTTAAGGGTAAGTATTGCAAATATCTTCATATCCCCACTATCCTCAAAAAGTGATTGTCCTCACTTTGAGTGCATTCTTGTTTGGTATTTGCAAGGTGCCATCAATGTACATGGTTCTTTACAGAATGAGAAGATGGGTTCTTGTCATGAAGGTGCAGTCTAGATCTTGATCCAAAGGAGACTACAGTAGAATTGGGTGGAGGTGGGGTGAACAAGGCAGTATATATAATTGATCCAATTACATGTGTTTTGTAACTATAAGAAAAGGCTAAGGTATTTTTCCCAAAGGCTTCATGGAAATGATGAGTTTTGAGAACGAATTTCAGGGTGTGAGGAAGCAACCTGCAGGAAGCTGTTCCAAACATAAGGAGCGGCAGGGTGATGGAATACTTTGAGGGAGTGAGAGATGGTTGGATCTCAGCTAAGGAGGTGGAGCTCAAGGACTGAAGGTCATGGGCAGGAGTGTGATGGGATATGAAAGCTGAGAGGTAGGGGAGTGCAAGCCCATGCAGGTGCTTGAAGGTAAGGACCAGAAGCTTGTGCTAAGAACAGAGAGCAGACTGGCTCAACGGCCTTTCTGGTGATTCAGTATGCACAGCATTGGCTATGTTCCCTCCTCAAAAGTATTGTAGTTGCCTGTTAGGTTGCTGAGTGCTTGTAGGGCATTCTAAACTGCACTCTACAGGGCCCAGGAACCATCACTGGAGCTTTTTAGGATTGGCAGTTTAAAGAAGGCTGAATGGAGTGGGGAAAATTCTTTCTTCCTCTCAAAATTCGTGAATACAGTGTCACACAATGCCGTTGATTGATTTTTGGTGCAAGGCATGCAGCATTTTGCACAAAATATGAATACATGTGAAGTTTTCTACCACAGGTTTTGGTAGTGCCATGAGCATACACCAGGGCTTCCCAAGGTGAGGGTGCCTGATTCTGTTAGAGATGCACAGGTGAAGGGTGTGGGCAAGGCGAGGGGTGCAGCTCAGTGGTGGAGCACATGCTTTGAATGCATAAAGCCTGGGATCGATCTTTGGCAGCAGCTCTAGGTAGAGCTGAAAAAGATGTCAGTGCCAGTCAGTGCAGACAGTGCTGAACTAGATGGACCAATCTCAGGCCAAGTGTGAGGGAGCTTCTTAAGTTGGAAGTGAAAATGGAGAAATGTGAGAAGTTACCTTTTCTCTGGCATTGCTAACTTTGCTGGAAAATATGAATGAGGCTGTAGCATTAGAAGTGAACTTCCTAGGTATGGCCTGCTTAGTGTCCATTGCAGGAAGACGTAATGGACATTCATCTCAAGGAGGAAGGGCCCACACCAGCTCAGTAAATGGGGCTATTGCTGAGCTTGTTCCAGGTTCTCAGTTCAGTCCTGGGCTTCTCCAGTCAAAGAGGATCTTGAGCAGCAAGACTTGGGAGAACCTTTTTGACATGGGAGTAGTGAATCATTGGTCTTGGGCACAAAACAGTACTGAGTGTTCAAGATGTTGCATGGGGCCTAAGCATGCTCTTCCCTTCTCCTTTACATTATAGGTGCATATAAACAGTGCTCATGGCTCAGTCCACTCACTTGACACAGACGCGCTGTTGTCTTCAGGAGAATCCCTCAAGTCGGACAATGAAATGTTTAAAGATGGGCTGCGGAGGGCCCAGTCGACAGACAGCTTGGGCATGTCAGGATCCTTGCAGGCCAAAACTCTGGGCTACAACAACAAAGCCAAATCGGCTGGGAATCTTGACGAGTCTGACTTTGGGCCTCTAGTTGGGGCGGACTCCATGTCGGAGAACTTTGACACTGCCTCTCTTGGTTCCTTGCAAATGCCCAGCGGGTTTATGCTAACCAAAGATCAGGAAAAAGCAATCAAGGCAATGACGCCTGAGCAGGAGGAGACGGCGTCCCTTCTCTCCAGCATCACGCAGAGTGTAGAGAGTGCTTACGTGTCCCCCAGCGGTTACCGCTTAGTTAGCGAAACAGAGTGGAATCTCCTTCAGAAAGAGGTATGTCTTGCTCCCTCTGTCTTCTTCCCACACAGATTGTTGGGGAGAGAGGTTTTTCTGCCATGTTCAAAAAGCCACAATTGTCGTACCCAAAGTCCTTGGCCATCAGTACACTGCAGCCCTGCCTATCATTGTGGAGTCCCTATATCACTTTGGCACATATATCACCCTTGTAGTGTATTTTGCAGCTTCCCTGGCCAGTAACTGATTGTTATGTTCTCCAGGTGCAAAATGCGGGGAACAAGCTTGGCCGGCGTTGTGATATGTGTTCCAATTATGAGAAACAGTTGCAAGGCATCCAGATCCAGGAGGCTGAGACGAGGGATCAGGTGAGTGCTGTTGATCTATTTTCTGCAAAGATTTCAGAGGTTGCTACTTAAGTATTTATAAGTAGACTGCATAAGTCTGCAAAACAGAAACTTTCCAGCCTTGAAAGTATAAACAAGAAAGTGAGATGGTTCCTAGAGCAGCAAACATAAGCGAAACTTGCCGTTTTCATGGACAGTTTTATAGATGTCTGTTACAGCCCTTCTGTGTTAAAAGGATGGGAGTTAAAACTGATAAAGTAGGTACTATGTTGTGCACAGGCGTCTGCTTGAGTCTGTGAGGGGCTTCAGGTTTGACCTCAACTGGATCCTCAATCCAAAGGGCTCTTCCTCACATTTGGATCCTTGTTTGCAATATATGCAGGATCTCTTGAACAGCCTCCAGTCCCAGGTGAACAGCTGAAGCATGTTCTCTCCTTTTGTATGTCACCTGCATGAGGTAGGGCCAAACTGGATGAGACATCTGGAGATCCACGATTGGGTCTCCCACAGTTTTTGTAATTTGTAGTTCAAAACAAGTTATGTATTCATGGTAGGAAGGAGTGAGAAAGTGGGGCTAAATGAGGGAGTGCATAACCTTTCCCCAATATAACCTTTCCTATAACCTTTCCCAAATAAAACACTTACCTAAAACCTCTCCCCACCCCTGTAGCTGTGTGCCTCATAGGGAAACACATAGAGGTATTGTCTGTGGATTTCTCAGCATCTTGTCTAGTTGGCCCTGCAGGCAAATGGAAGCGAATGGAGGGAGAGCAGAATGCTGTGCCAAAGCCTCGGTTGCTGTTTGTGCTGGATAGGAGAGGGTTTAAAAGCCCTTTGTCAGTCTTTTGCTTGTGCAGGACTCATCCGTGGGTGGAGCCATTGTTGCTTGGCCAAACAGTCCCTGCTAAAGATTTGCTGTGGAACACATAGAGGCTTCTATACGCAAGACAGCTTAATAATTCTGTAGTAATGAAGTTAGCTGTTTCTGCTCCTGTGAGCACAAGAGTTATCAGTTCTGGTGTTTTGGCAATGTCTCCAAATGTTCCCAGCCATTCTAACATACCCTAAGGTGTGGGTAGAGGGGAGGATTCCCTCCTATCCTTAACATTGCTGCCATCAGGATGGCTGAAATGAAATGTATGCCTGCTGTTTTCAGAGAATAATTTTGATTGTCAAACAATACACATCTGAATTGTGACTCAACCAATACCAATGTTGTTCATGCTGTTATTCACATTTGCATTATTTAGAGACATGGGGCTTGTTTACAGGATCAGAAATAACGATTGGGGTCCAGATAGATAGGGTCCCAAATTGATATTCCCCTCTCCATTCCTTCCACAGAAGCACTTTCCCTGGAAGTACTTTTCTTTGTTTGCTCACACAATGTTGTTGCCAAATCACTGCATTCTAACTATTTCTCTACTGTTCTTTTGGAACGGATTTGTGACTTTTGCGGCTAATAAAACACTTGTAGTACCAGTGTATCCAATATGGGCTAGCAGTGTACTATGAGACTTTAAAGGGCTATTGTGCCTTTAATCAAAAGCTTCCTGTTCTCAAGTTCAGCCTTTGTTTCCTGTTTAGTACAGCTATGGAGATCAATGATGATTTGTCTCTTAGTTCAAAGGCATCCTAATTAGTTTCCTGGAAGGTGGAAGTGGCTGTAGTTACTTATTTCAGTCTCTTGTTTTGTACACTTTTAGTGAAATTTCCAAGTGAGCAAGGGCAAAAGAGTGCTAAGAGGCGTTTTTTAGAATGGTGTCTCTCTTACATTTGGCAGGGGAGAGTAACAATCCCTATTCACCTCAGCACAGTGTTTTCTCCTGTGGTGATGCTGATGTTTCGTCTGCATCTTTTTAGCTTGTGGACCCTCTTGGAGACAGGGAACCATTTCACTTATAACTATGCGAGTCACTTTGTGAACTTTCTTGTTGAAAATTGATATTAGTCAGAGGGGCAAGCAATGTATAAAAATCCAAATATACTAATATTTTGTTACAAGAAAAATAGAAGGAAATTGATGTTAAAGGCTGTCACCTACTCAGAAAAAAAGAAACTGTCTAAAATTTATGGGTAATGCATCACTAATCTCTCCCTGCTGTGCTGGATAGAAAGCAACACAACAGCCTGGAGCTGCAATCAGGCAACTTTTGATTAGCATTGGAAAGGACGTTTTGCTAAATAGAACCTCCTTGTGAGTACAGGTTGCAGAAGGCTCTTTACCATGGGAAAGGGCATTATTTCATAATGTAGTGCTATATTAAGTGCTGTGTGGAACCTGTTTTTAATTCTGTGTCCATCTAATTGCATAAAAAGAATGCCTTGGTTGCAGCCAACAGCTCTAGTGTGGAAGCAACCTGCTTGATTTCCAGGGTGCTGCCAGTCACACTGTTTGCGCTCACTTTCTTGTATAATTTGCAGGTCACTTGTGGCTGCAGGGAGCTCTGCACTCCTCCCACTTCTGCACTCCAAGGATAACAACTCTGCTATTGTTTTCATGAGAGGTGAGTCAGGAGCCCTCTCTTTGAACTCACTTTAGCCTCCGATTCACCCCCTTGGGACATATCAACAAGGTGGAGGTTGAAGTGAGTTTTGGGGTTGTTATCCTGGGGTAACAGATCATGTAGACAAGCCCCTCAGGCAGACACACCAAATTACATTACTTTTTAATCTGTGCAAAACAGTTATAGCCTTTATGGAAACTGAAAAAGTGAACGTTGTTGCACGTATGACTATCAAATTTGGCATTTTAATTTTTGTTAAAATATGTACTTTAGCTGCATGCCTAAATGTTTTTGCTTTTCAGAGTTATACGTGTCCATTAAAGTGGAAAATGACAGCGTTGTTTTTTCTTTTGCACATAAAAAGAGAAAACAAGGAAGGTGCGTTCACCCTCACTGTGTTCCACATATTTTTTTATCCTGTCTAAGTTTCTAATGGCAACACATAGGACTGTCAAGATGAATAATATAGCAATTACATTTGTGTAATAACTTTTTCCAAAATTTTGCACCTAAAATGTCAGTTTACCTAGAATCAGTTTAAATGAAACGAGATCTGGGACTGGTGGATCTTCTAGGTTCAGATTAAAAATGTCCCCTTGTGAGCAACGTTGCTTCTGTTTTTTTTTCTTTGCTGCATGGAGTGGCTGTGCGGATGTTGCTATCCGGAGTGCTCATTAATGACATCATTGCTGAGCTTTGGGGCGCCAAGCCGACAGAGACTGGCAGGGAGCTGATACATATTGGCCAAGCCTGAGTTCATTGGTTGCTGGCCATGGAGTCACTGAACCTGCTCTCCTGTAGAATGTGGCAACTTTGTTCAGCTGCCTGGGGCTTCTGTTCCTGCTGTGATGCCACATAGGAAGTCTGCTTGTGGATTACACTTATACTGGTCTTATTATGCACCTGCTGAATGTTTCTAAGAAACACTCTTACATATGTTTTATTCTCAATATGGGAAGTCATGCAACAATAAGAAAGTGTAACTCCCATATATTTCAGCTCTTCTGCTACTACTTCATTCTTCATTTTGATTGGTTTGCCTAGTAGTTCATTCCTGTCTTCTGTCCCTAACTCTCGCAGGTTCCAGTCTGTAAGCACTATGTGCCCTTCATAGTCTAAATTTCTCAAGTCCATTTTTATCGCCATATACTAGTAAGAATATTTTGTATACTGTTTTTCAACAAAGCATCTTGCATCGCCAAAGAAATGGCTCCCTTCTTCAAAAGGACTCACAATCTAAAAAGATGCAGAAGAATCTCCAGCATACAGCCCTAAGATGCTATGCTGGGGTGCTCAACCTAGGAAGCTCTCTCATGAGTCAGATACCCTTAATCCATCTAGCGCAGATTCCACTGACTGGCAGTAGCTCTCCGGGGTTTCAGGGTCTCTCCTAGCCCTGCCTGGAGATGCTGCCAGGAACTGAACTTGGGGCCTTCGGCATGCAAAGCAGGTGCTGTGTCCACCAAGCAGCTTCACTTTGCCTGCAAGAGAGTTTTTTTCCCAGCCTTGGCACAACACAGCAGAATAGGAAAAATTCAAATTCAATCATGTCTCCAGCATAACACTCCTTAGGCTACCAGAAGTAGCCTAGCACAATGGCACGCTTTCCCGTGACGGGGTGCTGCTATCAGCCTCTGGCATCTCCTGTGAAACATTTCCTGTTTAAAGGCCTGGGAATGGCTTTGCAAATGGAGGAGAGCTGGATTCGAACCTTTCAGAGGAAGGTTGACCTTGCAGGGGTCACTCTCCTTCCCCCTACCTTTTTTGGGATTCTATGCAGCCATCTCTGCTTCCAAGTAATTCAGTGCCTGTGTCGTTAGAGGTGGTCTTCTCCTGCCCAGAGAGGGCTTTTGCTGTACATGTCTCTCAAAACCTCATGAGCACAATAATTTCTGGCATCCTGTGACTCCTAAATCCCAAACACTTTAATTGCTTTCAGAGAAATATTTTTTAAAAACTACATTTTATGGTGTGCTCTATCCTACATTTGTAGGTGAAGAAGCTTCAGGTGATGCTGAGGCAGGCCAATGACCAACTGGAGAAAGCGATGCGAGAGAAACAGGAGCTGGAGGGGCACATGAAGCAAAGCACCGAAGATTCAGAAAATCAGGTACAGAAGGCTTTGTAATTTGTAAAGAAGGAAATTTCAGGATGGGCATCTGCAGGCTCCAGCCTTTCTCTAGAGGGAGGCTTTCTCTAGAGGGAGTATCTTTTGCCCCATGTCTGAATGGGGCAGAGGGTGAAGGGTATTTAAATACCCTTTTAAATGATATATTTCTGCCCTGGGGTAGGATGCTTTCTGTGGAGCTATGTGCTCTTGAACCAACTGTGCTTTGTTGTTAGTTCTTGAGCAGGATGTAGACATCTTGTCTGATGTTGCTGATTTCTTTTGCGGAGTAGCACAAACAGTGGGTGGTAGTGGACAAGATAGTTTTCTCAGAATTCTGGAGAATCCAACACCAGTGAAAACCTGTGTGACCAAAGTTCAAGGGGGGTACCTCTCTCTATACTAGAAGAGGTGCCTTCTGCTGTTTGGGGTGTAAAATTTGAATTATTGGTCCTGAAGAGTTTTTGCTGAGCCTCACTCACACTTAATGTTTGTTTTTTATACTCTTCTTTTACTTGGCAAGAACACAAAACAAATGTGCATCAAAACAGTGTTAAAGCAGTTGATTGTAAAATGAAGCTCAGTTCATTTGAATTAATGGAAAGTTGGATAGGCTTGGAGATGCTCCCCAAAGGAACGGCCTTTGGGTGAAAAGGCAACAATGGCTCTCTTCCAGTTCCTTTCAATAGCTGCCAACATAATCTGTATTGTGTATCAAAAAGAAGAATGGGGAGGAATTTTAGTTCATATTGATCTTTATCATTGGGGTGTGTGTTTTTTCTTTGACAGATCTCCTTGCTTATTGTTCGAGCTCAGGAATCCGAGACCTTACTTAGTCAGCTACAGCAGGCGTTTTCCCAAGCAAAGAGAAGTGTCCAGGACCAAATGGTAAATAAGTTCACTTTTCTGCCTCAAACGTTGGTCTCTGATGTAACTGACTTGGTTCATATGACCCAACAAACAATAATTTGTTGGCTTATGAATGAGTGGCAAGCCCATCTGCCTCCTTCCCATTGCATGCATGTAGTGTGTGTGGCTAAATGCAGAGTTCCTGGTTTATAAACCTGTAGCACATGCTGGTGTTACAAATTAGCATTTCTATGTTTCAAATGTTTGACATTTTACTCTTGTCATGCTTACCACAAGCTTGTAAAGTAAGCGAGTTAATAAACTCCAGCTCCCCAATTCCAATAAGGAGGCAAGAGGCAGAGAGCTCACCTCCCTAGTCTTCCAAGCATCAGGAGAACAGTATGGAGCAGCAGTTGTCAACCTTTTTCATCTCACAGCACATTCAGAAGGTACTAAAATTGTCAAGATACACCATCAGTTTTTTGACAATTGATAAGGCACACCATGCTGCCAATGGGGGCGGGGGCTCACATACCTTATTGGACCTACTAAGAAATTATCTTTCCCCAAATTCCCACAGCACAGTGGTTGAAAATAGTTGGTGTGGAGGGTGGATTAGGAATTGCATTTGCTTCAAAGGTTGGGTGTGATCTAGCTAGCTCATGGCAGCAAGAGGCTCTAGGTATGTTTTACTGGCTTCTTATCCTGTAGTAGATCCTTCTTCTAGTTGTGTTTAGAAGGCTTGCGTTTAGCTCTGCTTGTACCTTCTCTCTCAGTCACATACTTTGTCCTTATATGCAGCTATTTTCACCCTTTTTTGAGTTATGCTGCCTTAGGAGCTCTTCTTGGGTTCAAACAAGAATACAACACAAACGAACCAATATAAAATCATTTATTGAACACCAAGTCTGGGGGCCCCTTCAAACGCGCTGGGACTCCCAGAGGGCCATGTGGCTCCCAATGAGGATGGCTGTGAGATGATTGCGGTTCTCCTAGGATTGTATGCCGCCTGATTTTCTTCCACTTCACGTAATTGGATTTATTTTAGAATTAGGTCAGTACAAATTGCTAAATTGTGTTTGCTAAATTGTGTTTGCTGCAATAGATTTTGCTTGTAATGCTAAAGTTATTTAAATGGTCAAGCTGTTTGAGGTAATTAATGATGCCTGATTGGCAAGCACATGTGCCCTGACCAAGCAAGTTAGCTTGGTCCTTAGCTCTGTGGCCTCTGGCTGGGGACCTGGAGCAGGACTTGGATTTGGCTATGGTAGTGGGTTGCAAGGTGTTTGCTGCAGCAGCTGCATTTTTGCTCTGCTTTTCAAGATAGATTGATTCCCAAAGTGGCTTGTGATTTGATGCTTAATTTTTAATGTGTATAGTGCATTTGGGGTAAACTGTGCTTTACATAGGTTGCCCTTCCCTGAGGGCTTGATAGTGACACAAGGGAGACAGAGGGAGAGAAGGAGGAATATTCTGCATAGAGGTGTAGCATTCAGGCTATATTGAAAGTTGTCATGAGGACAGTCTCTTCAGGCTCCTGGAAATGGGTGTTATAGTTTGGATTCCGGGCCCTCCTCTCCTGAGGGGACAAGGCAGACAGAGTGGCACATGGGCTTGGGGCCACCTGTTGGTAAAGGTTCAGCCCATAGAAGCAGCCCTTTGCTGAATTACTGTCTTCTGCCACCAGAAGACATACCACCAGTGACCTGGTCAATATTCCTACCCCTAAGAGGGGAGGGTAAATTACCTCTCCTGTATTTTAATTTCTTCTATTCCCGGCCATGGATAGGAGTCCACACAAAGTTGGGGAGTTGGCAGAAGCATGAACGTGGCTGGCATTTCTCCTGCAGCAAGTGCCTGACCCTTTGCAAAGAAACCATGAGAATGAAGCTTTACAAGAACTGAAGTAGTAGCCTCCACTGTAGTGTTACATCTTCCATTTGCTTGTTCCCTGGAGGCCGTCCTGATGCAGTCCAGGGAGCACGTTTCAGAGGAGTTGACCAGGCTCCAGAAAGACAACGAGAGCCTTCAAGGGAAGCATTGCCTCCACGTCTCTTTGCAACAAGCCGAGGACTTTGTTCTGCCCGAATCTGGAGAGGTGGGACTTTTTTAAAAAAATGAAACTGAATTGTTTGGTGTATCTTAATTGGAAGGAGTTCTTGACATGAAGGTGACAAACTATGGCGATCAGGTGGTATTGTTTTGGATGAAAGCTTCCATTCTTGTTTCAAGTTCCTGTGTGTTATCAAAAGCCATCCTAAATAAAAAAGTCTCAAGCCACCACCACCCTAGGAGGTCTCCAAAGAGGGAGTAGTTAGTTCCCTGGTGACAGAGTTCCACAGCTGATGTGACACCACTGAGAAGGCCCTGTTCCTTTCCACCCTCCCCTCAGCTTCATCAATGGCTAAAAGAGCCCCTTGTGATTACCTCAAAGATGGGTCAGATTGTATGGAAGAAGGCGGTCCCTCAAATATCCTGATTCTGAACCATAAGGCCTTAAAAGACAAAACTAGCACCTTGAATTGTGCTTGGAAACAAGCCAGCAGTCAGTTCAGCCACCAGAGCAGTGGTCTGGCTGAACAGATGAGCCCCTTTAACCAAATGCGTTGTCCGCATTCTGCACTAGTTGCACTTTGCAAATGACTGGTTTGGAAGCTGGCTTTCCCCCTTCAGGGCATATCTTCTGCTAGTTTTAACGTTTGTGTTTAATTGGACCCAAGTAATTTGTGTGTGATTATGTAAAGCATCCTGAGCAGCTGCTCTGTGCGTGTGGGGAAGAGAATAAATGAAGTTTTACCAAATTATTTTTGGAAACCTCCTTCAGGAACTCCGTGAGCTGGTCCTCAAATACCGTAAAGACATCATCAGTGTGCGGACGGCAGCAGATCACCTCGAAGAGAAACTGAAGGCGGAGATACTTTTCTTGAAAGAACAGATTCAAGCCGAACAGTGTTTAAAAGAGAACATAGAAGAGACTCTGCAACTGGAAATAGAGTACTGCAAAGAGGAACTAGGTGAGGGGGATCTGGAGCAGGGAGCCTCAGGGTAGAAACCTCCACTGGGCAGGAGGATGGCCACTGATGTACATATTCCAGGGGCTTGCTGATATAGTTTACATTTCTTGCATTTTTGAGGTGCAAGGGCTTCGCAAATAGTCTCAGTATTTCTTTCAGTGAGCTGTCATTATCCCCGTATTGCATAGAGCATTCAAAGAAATCCACCACAGAGCTGTGATCAGCCACTCTTAATAAGCACACCTAGAGGTTGTAAAGCACTAGCCAATTAGTTCTTCGGCTACAGACAAATCTCTAGTGCAAGTTGATGCATTTCTTCAGTCCCTGTTTCTCACCCTTTACCACCCGGTGCTGATGCTTGAGGGAATGCAGGTGACAGTGCTCTAGTGGCACATAATTCCTGACCTTCAGGATGGAAAAGGGGCTTCTCGCTCTTCTTCATTCCCTTTCTTGTCCCCTTAGTCTTGCTGCTTTCACCAACTGCCTTCCCTGAAGTTCTCTATTTTCATTTGTTGCACCCTGCCTTCAGTCATCTGGAGTGCTCTATTTCTGAGTTTCCTGACCTGGTGACCCACCCCCTCAAATTGCTGTTGCTCCTAGGGCCAGTGTAAGGCTTCACTGCCAGCCAAACAAACAGTTTTTTTTCTTTTGTTGCAACAGTTGGAAAATCTTTCTGTTCTGACCTATTGGAACATCCATGAACGTTCTGTGAGCCCAGCTTAGTCAAATGGGGTCTGGGGCTTCTCTGCCAGGTTGCCATACAATATATATACTACAAGAAAAGATGAGCCCTCACATTTTCTTCTCCACACACTGGCCTCTTATTTTGGTGGTGTTTAACATTTGGGGAGAGGGAGAAATGACATGTACACAGGTGGGGGTGGAGCTGTTGGCTAGTTATAACTTTTTGGCGTGTGTTCTTATGTGTTTTCATAAAGGAGGCTGCTCAGTGATGTCATGCAGGGGGTACGCGGGGGTACGCGAGTACCGGTTTCTAGGATTTCAGCTGGCCCCGCCCATTCGCCCACCCACTTGTCGACTCCGCCCTCTGCCACGTTTGAATTTCCTGCATGTTTGAGTTGCCTGCATGTTCTCAGAGCCAGGCAGGCAGGCAGCGAGCGGAGCCTTTCCTTTCCTTGCCACTGAAAAATGAGTTGCTCTGGGGTTTT
The DNA here is from genome assembly GCA_029204185.1 of Lerista edwardsae. NCBI lineage: Eukaryota > Metazoa > Chordata > Lepidosauria > Squamata > Scincidae > Lerista > Lerista edwardsae. Next base: position 858,335 of record JAJKFI010000106.1, on the reverse strand, counting down.
AACATGATGCCAGGCCTCCTTCACATGTTCTGGGGGTGCTGTGGAATACTGTTGCAACTGTTGGGTCAGTTTAAAATCATCTGAGGCCCCAAAAAGGGCTTTTTTCATGTCACTTCCTGCCACAACATCACTTCCGGCTTATGACGTCACTTCCGGTGGGCGGGTCCCAACACATGCCAATCAAAAGTGAGTACCTGTTCTTAAATCATTTAGATGACACCACTGAGGCTGCTATATGAAATGTGGCTGATAAAAGTAATGGTAAAAGCCAAAGCTGATGAGCTGAATGTTTCTCTTGCAGCTGCTGCTTCCAGTCTAAAATCCGAATTGGAAAGAATAAGAGTGGGTAAGGAGCAGGTAAGCATTAGATTGGGATGCTTTTGGTGCTGTTCCACGTGTGTAATGGAAAATGCGGAAGATTACCCCGAGCAGATGAGGAATGGTATCAGCAGTGTCCCCTTGTCTATGTCAGCCAGCATACCCTCCAACTGGGGGGGGGGCCTCTGGCTTTTTAGCACCCACATGTTTTTTCAGTGGGGGCAGAGCACCCACCTTCAAGCCAGCCCCCACGGCTCCCAGCACCCATGGCAATCGCCCACTCTGGCCTCCGGAAAGGGGTGCTGAAAGTAGCCTCCTCCGAGGCTGGGCCTCGAAAGAGGCTGCCTTGCAAAGCAGCCCTGTCCGAGAGCCGGGCTGCGCAATCAGGCTGCACTGCAGCAACCCCTTGCGAGCCTGGAAAGGAGCAGCAGCGATCACCCACCCCGGACTCGGAGGAGGCTGCTGTCAGGCCACAGCAGCCCACTTGCCGCTTCGGAAGCAGCTGTGACTGCTTGCAGCATCCGCTTCCGGGGCAATGATGAGGTGCGGCCACGTCAGTGTCGGGGGTGTGGCTATGGGCACCCCAATGCCAAATTGAAGTTGGCGCCACTGTCAGCCAGGGATTATAGCGTTAACCTCAGCCTTTGCTTGCTGCTAGTTCACAGCCCAGCCTAGTAAGATGATGAGGACCTGGGGAATAAAGGTAGAAGCTCGATTGTCTGGGTGTAGAGATGTGAAAAGAGGATTGTTTGGAGAGACGAGTGGAAGGAGGGAGTTTGAAAAGTATGATTGAAATTAACTGACTGATGGATGGATTGTTTTACTGACTGACTAATGGATTGGATAAAGGATACTCGAGGCTGCTGGGACTGTGTGGTTGGAACTAAGGTTGCTATTGGAGACACTGGGGAATTATCGTGTGGCTGCCATGCCCCTGGAGCCCTGACTGGAGGAGTAGAGGGAGGAGGACCTGTGGGGCTGAGCAAGCAAGTTGACTATATTTTTGCCTTCTCATGGGTGGTGGGGTTTAGTGATGCCTTGTGTAAGACTAGGGTAGTTCTTGATTATAGAAGAAGCTAATTAGCCTACTGCAGACATAAGACTGAAGAGAGGGAATTTGGCACAACAATGTGCTGCAAGAAAAGTGAGTTCTTGTTGGTCCTTCTTGTATGTCTCCACGGCACCCTGTAGAGGGGCTTTGTGAGTTTGAGAACCGCAGTGGGCCTGATTTCGTGGTAGGGGCAGGATTGGAAATGCAATTCTCCCCTGCCCCAGAGGTTGAAAATTCATCCTCCCCATCACACATGAGGTGACTCTCCCTTAGGCTTTTTGGCCCTGTTTACATAAAAATGCATGTCCACCGAATACTCCATCGGATGGATTCCTGTTAATTTTCTGCCCTCATCCACATCCTTCTCTCCCTGAGCTTGATCAAGAAGTCTCTATTGATGGCTCAGAAAAGAATTGAGCCATTGTGGTGTTGCTGATCTCCTGGTATTTTAGAAAAAAATGTCGAATGTTGTTTTTAGTCCACCTAGGAGCTAAATGATTTTAGTGCATCGGTTTCCTGCTGGTGCTGCACTACAATGATTTAGCAGTTGACTTGCAACTTAAGTTGATGTCACTTTTGTAAGGCATGTGGTTGCTTTCCCGTCCACTTTCTTGGAAAGTCCAGGTTGAAGTACGTAAAATCCTTGACTGTGACTGTTCAGCTGTCCAAAGGTCTCCTGCTCCCACTAACAATTTCACTCTGTCCCTTACACCTGAGGCTGTCTCCCAGAACACCTCCAGTAAGCTACCTTTCTGTTCTTCAAATCTCTTCTAAAAACTGGTCTTTTGCTTGACGTCTCTGGCACAACCAAATGTCTGCCAACTGCGGATTTCCAAGAGGGGATGGCATTACCCACAGGCAGGGCATAGATGCCACACAGCCAGATGTGGGGGGAAGGAGGCTCATTCATTAGTTCATTCCTCTCATTTTTATAAGAGAACCAAAAAAGAATTACTGGATGGGATTGCCTATAGGGTCCCTTAACAAGCTGTTCCATGTAAGAACTGGATACCAGGTGGCTACTGGGGAGCCTTTTTGGTTTGACTCTCTAAACTGAGCATCATCTTGTTGACTTCACAGTTGGAAGCCACTTTGCAGGAGAGGACACAGCAGCTGGAGAGCTTACAAGAACGGAGAAGCGCTCTTGAAGAGCAGCTGAAGAGGGAGACTGCCGCAAAGGTAAGTACATGACAGTAGGATGGGGTGTGTGTGCGTGTGCGGACGTAATGGACCCTTTATTGCTGCTTTAAAAGGCTGGGAACTGAACGCTCAGACCTGGTAATTTGTGGAACAGGTAGCGGAGGGTAGGAGTGATGGCATGCCATTTCCTCTAAGGATCTGTATTGCGCTTAGTGTAATGTTCAGAAATGCTCGGATCACCAAATCCCTGTTGTGATAGAATCCTCAGCCCAGCCAGAAGTCTTTTTGATTCACAGACCAGACTAATCTGACCCCACACAGACTAATCTGGAGCAGCTGATGTTTGAGGAGAAGAACAAGGCCCAGCGCCTGCAGACGGAACTGGACGTCAGTGAGCAAGTGCAGAGAGATTTCGTGAAGCTTTCTCAGACCCTGCAGGTAAAGGATTGTGGTTGGCTTTAGACTAAGGGGGTGAACAGACCAAAGTGGGGCTCACCCGTTGCTAGCCAGGGGAAATCTGGAAAAGGGCTACTCCCTTGGAGCCAGTAGTGAACCATTATGTTTCCTTGAAGCACAGAGAAGCATTATAGGAGGATTGGGTGGTTAAAAGCTGTCCATGTAAGAGTCGTATGTACCACCCAGGTGCTAATAAGGAGGTGGGGGTGGGGGTGTCCTGCGGAGCTGACCACCTTCCAGAGAGGTGCGTGCTCTTTGAATAACTCTTGGGCTCAGTGCTGCTTCCTGGCCTATGCTCTTTTCCCATCAGTTGCCCCTGGCCTCAGCAGACTATACCTTGAAAGCTTTTGGTGGCTGTTAAAAGATATATGACGTAACTAATAAATACGTACTATCATGGAGTGTTAGAAGGAAAAATTCTTTCTTAATATCTTCTCCCTTCAGTAACATTCCAGAACCCAAATTGTGGCTTAATCTTGGCCCTGTTGATTCAAAGTTGTTTTCATTTATTAAAAATGTCTTTGATTAATCAGCTAAAGCTGTCATTGATTGATCTACTGACTTTAAATGTACAGTCCAACTTTTTGGTCTCTTCTGATGATCAGATCTGCCCCCCCCCCCATGTGATGATCTTGTTTTGGAAGTACGTTCTGGATTGTGCACAAAATAATGATGCTTTCTCACCTGTTACCCAGGTCCAGTTGGAACGGATCCGGCAGGCAGACTCCCTGGAGAGAATCCGTGCAATCCTCAATGACACAAAACTGACAGACATTAATCAGCTTCCTGAAACATGACATCCTGAGGAGCAGGGCTCTAAGGCTGAATTTTTGGGTGGTGTGTTTTTTAAACAAAAAACCCTCATCTTTATAGCAAAACATTTAATTATTATTTAACTCTAACTGAAAGAGCAGAAAATGACACAGGGGAGCACAGTGGCCCAGGCTTTGTTTCTGGAAGGGAGATGAGGCTTTGCTTGGGAACAAGAAAGTATCAGAGAGAGAGAGAGAGAAAACACAAAGTGCAGGACACCAGGGGTGTCTGTCTTCAGCGGGGTCAGTCTGAATAAACGCCCCGTCGTCGTCCTCCTCCTCCTTTAGACCCCACGCTCACCTTTAATTTAACTCTGGAACACACTCCTTTCTCCCTCTGCCCCCAAGCCCATCCTAAGTGAAAAATACTGTGATGAAGGGTGCTACTGGAAACCAGATTTCTTCCCTCCCAGCTCTTGTGAAAAGTCTCCTGTACACCCCCCTCCCACCAGTGATGAAATGGTGAACAGCCCTTGGCTAGATGGCAAGTCAGACAGCAGGGCTGCTGCGGGGTGCAGTATGCGTATGAATATTTTATATTAAAATATGAATTCATTTGCAGGACACTGGATGAGCTGATTGGGTTTCCTAGTCCAGTGTACTTTCAGTCCCTTGTGGCAGAGGGGCCTGGTTTACTGAAGTGAAAAACATCCTGAGTGGGACAAGAGGTGGGAGTGGTCAGGCAGGAACTTCCATCCATAGATTGCTAGAACATGGGAGTGGGAAATAGGTTAAGGCTCACTATCTAAATTTTTGGGATGGGAAAAAGTACAATAAAGACTCTTTCTGGGAGAAGACAGATGAAATTTGAAACACGGAACACAGGATGTTGCCTCCATGTTGGAGCTGGTAGGTAATTATATCTTGTCTGTGCTGGGCTTAAGGTTTCAGCCTTTATTTTTCCTTAACGCACTCCTTTTAAAAAAAAAAGTGATGTGAAAATGTAATTGTGTGTGTGTGTGTGTTTTGGGGGGGGGAGGGGGGTTCTTAATTCTTTCCTCCAGATGGCGCAAAAAGAGTCTCTAAGTTCAAGGAAAACTCTTAAAGGCATTAGTATGCTGAAATAGTACAGAGAAGATGCTTTGCCACCTTCATGTAGATTTTAGCTATTAAATACAGAGCCTTTGCAGCTGTTTGTTTTAAGAGTCTTCATCCTTTGGGGCAGAAAATCCTATACATGATGATGTCACAGTTTGGCAGTGGGAAAGGTGCTGGTGAGCTTGGGATTCCATCTTTCTTTAACATTCTCCTATAGAAACAGGCTACCCTTGGCACAGCCCCCTTCCTAGATAAATGTAAGCAAACTCTTGAATAAGAAGGGGGAGCTACCTTTGCCCAGGGAGTTCTCTGTACATGATTTACTATAGAATTTGGGATAAATGTGGCTTTGACACAGATGGCATGAAACACAACCTGTAATGGCATTAGCCTGTCACTTGCAGCACTGAAAGCATGCTGATTCTCCTCGACCAGATCATGTGTGCTTGAACCTCTGTTCCCTATGAGAGTTTAAGTATGTTGGGGGGGGGGCAGAAAGGTGAAATAGAGAGTGCCCCTTTTTGTCCCTAAACTGCACCTCCAGTGCTCTGATCTTTTCTCACAACTAGGGCAGAACAGCCGCTGCAGCTCATCAGATGAGCTTCAGAAAGAGGCTTCTGTGAGTATCAACTGCTGTCTTTTCATATTCTCATGGACTTTTTTCTGATATCCAAAGCCCAGCAGGGCATTCACAAAGCTATTCCTTTTTCCAATTGGAATTGGTCTAGCATAAGCCTCCCTAACTTTTAATCATGTTCTGCATTGTTGGGGTCCTTGCCTAAGCAACTGTTGATCTAAACCCCACTTTGTATATCTTATCATGGGAAAATGGCCATACTCCATTCAGTCTGCAGAGCTGGACTTACTTGGGCCAAGCATGGTGAAGTCAATTTGGTTTTTGTGCAGAGGGCCCTCATGGTCCTTTCGTCATGGTAGGATGTTACTTCCTATGGGAAATTTTGTGCACAACTCAATTTCACATAGATTCTACCCACATAATCTGCTAATGGCGTCACAACCGATTATAGATTGGATGTCTGAATCCACCTTTGCTTAATGGCTGCTCTGGGGAAAAACACAGCACTAACCTAATGGCTGGATAGAGGCTGTAGGTATGGAGTTTGTGGTTAAGTATGAGTAACCAGTTATTTCAAACAGTTAGCTTTGACAAGCTTCTCTATATTCCTGATTTGGTCCTAGGGCCAAAGGGCGGGTTTCTAGTTCCTCCTCCTGCTCCCCACCAAAAAAATCTTAACATTGCTAGAATGTTGTACATAGGAGCAAACAACTCTTCTGCCCCTCTGGTGAAGCATCTTTGGAAGTGTACCTGCTGTGTGGTCAGTTTAATTTTAACGATTTGTGTAAACGGTGGCTACAAAACTAAAGTGCTGAAGTTGAATAGAGTAGACCAGCCAGAAGAGCAACTTGTGTGCAATAAACTAAGCCTGCTTATCACAGCTTAATATCTATGAATAAAGGACTGCTAGGGCTGGAGGTCAGTGGCTGAAATGGCTATCTTCTGTATTCAAGTTGTTGGTCCTGCCTGGAGCCTAGTACTGCTTAAAACCGGCTAGGCAAGAAGAGGGTTTCTGCAGCTGCAGTAGAACTAGAGTTAAGAGTTCTGTCTTTGGAAATAAATTTTAAGAACTAGGATGGATAATTTAGAAGGCTAGAATCCATTATGTGCACAGGATTGAGATGCTTCCTATTCAGATACTGTTTTTAAAGGGATAGCAACATCCACTTAATCAGGGGCAATGCATCTTCAAGAGGATAAATGGTGAGCCTGTGTAAACTAATCTACTTGTGCACTTAAATTTTATTTCCATGCCCTGCCATTTTCTAAAAGGGAGAGGGGTGGGGAAAGGTGGTGCCCTATTTCACCCTGGCTCTTCTGTTCATGCAGGACTGCTTAATGGGTTACCCTCAATTTTCCTGCACTGAGCTGAAGCTACTACAAATGGGGTGTTGTGCAGTGGTTCAGTATGATTTCAAGAACCAGAGCTGGGCAGAGAACATCTGAGGTGAAGCCTGCTGCCTTTTAGCTCCATTTTGTATACTTGTACATACGTCTTACTATGTGCAAAATCAAGTTCTTACAGCATGTCTGGTGATGACCTTGTTACTGCTAACAGCTAACTGTAACACCTTATTTACTGTGGTGGCATTGCGTACAATTTGGGTTTGGCCACACTGTCTTCAGGGATGAGGGTGGGAGAAAGGATAGTCATCTGTAAACGTAGTCCCTTAGGTTGTTTATTTTTTTAAAAAGATAGCTTTTTAAGTTCCAAACCAGAAGGTTTGGTATCAATACTGCATTCCAATGAACCAAGCCACTGGTGTCCTGTGAAATTGTGGATGTAGAATTCTCCTGTCTACCAAACTCAAATGTAACCATTTGTTAACTGTATTGGAGGTGTATCCTTTAAAGTGTTCCAAATTAAAGGAGAAAAACAGTTACTGACATTTGTGGTGATTCTTCTAAGTTGCAGTTTAAAGCTGCAGAACGGTTAATTATGGCTTCTTTTGAAGGCAAGAGGAAAGTAAATAAGGGAAAGGTGAAGAATGAACCTTCATGAGTGATCATGTAGTGGCATTTATGTCTGAGTTGCTTCCAAAACACCTTACAACTAAACAGCAGTTCCCAAAGTCCTATGTGGATTTTTGGGACTGTAAGTGTGTGTGAGAGGGGTTTTTCCAAAATCAACTATTTTACCAAGGGAAGCAAAACCTTGTACAAAAAAACACACGAAACCCCAGAGCACTAGCAAGGCTAATGCAAGCCATCTTAGTGGCTCAAATGGAACACCTAGGACTCTTCCCCACATGGCTGCTCTTAACCATGCCCAAGATACACAACAGCACAACTCTTCCTGACCGCTCCTAGACTTAGAGGGAAACTGTTTATTAAAAAAAATTATTCAGTTTTATAAAATGTCTCCAGACCACTTGTGTGGCAGTAACTCTGCTTATAAATTAGGACAAGGCAGCTTTAATAATCTCCAGTCTGTTCTCTTTGGGACCAATTGCTGGTCTGCTAGAAAGTCACATGGTTTCTGATGTCATTGATCTGTTTCACCATCTCCTGGATGTGTTCACCCCTACAAACAGAAGAAAGCAGAGCAGGGATTACAGTAATATTAAGATAAGGCAGGATAATATCACAGCTCACAGAAATCCCCTTTGCTATTTAGAATTGGAAGTAGAGTTCTGGGCACCCTGAGCATACTTCCTTCCCATAGCACCTGTCTACTGGAGCTTGTACTCCTTTCTCTTAGGTTTAAAATCTGGGCAGAAGCACTGTGCAGGGCTATAGCCTGAAGCCATATGGACCCTGGTCCATCAATCTCAACATTGTCTATGATGGGTATAGGCAAGGAGAAGGCTCTTTCCCTGCTCTACTTGAGGCTGCTAGGAGCTGAACGTGAAGTTTTCTGTGCTCTGCCTCCAAGCTGCATAGAAGAAAGGCAGATGTAAACTCATTCCAACAAGGGGACCATGAGATCTAGCTGCATGAGTCTAACTACCGTGCAGCTCAAGAAGTTTGGCCATGCATCCACTTACTCCTCTTTCAGAACTGCCTGGATGCATTTCCGCTGGTAGGCATTAAGGTTGATACTGGGCTTCTGTGGGCTGCTCCCCTTCTCCATTTTTCTTTGCTGGTAATCCTTTTTCATTTTAACCTAGAGGCAAGTGATGGGCACAAGGACAATTGTCAGCTATCCAGAAACTCTTTCCACATGGCCTTGCTGAGTTCTTTTCGCCCCACCCACACCCCAGAATGCATCCTTTCACCTGTTTGATAGCATTTCCTAAGTGCCTCAGTTGCTCTTGTATTGTCTGAAGTTCCTTCTTCATATCCTTTTCACTATCCGACAAGACGGGCAACTGGGAGTGAAAGCTGCGCAGGACTTTCTTCATCCTTTAGCCATAAAGATTTAGGAAATGAGAAGCTCAAAGAAATGTTGTAGCACTGAGAATTATACACAGTAGTGATAGTCACAGGTTTGAGGCCAGCTGGCCCTGCCCCAGCATGCCTTCAAGCAGAAAAGAGACCAGTTAATTTCACACACCTTGGTGCAGTATTTTACTTTCTTGCTTTCTCTTTCCCAGGCAGTTACGGAAATAGTGCTGCACAGTGAAAGCAAAGTGTGCATAAATCTGGCTACACAACAGCAACTTGTGGCACCAAAGACAATGGCTTTGTTAAAAGATTTAGTCCATGAATGATCTTGCATGAAGCTGTTGGCAGCAGCTTCAGTTGTTGGTTTAGTTCAGGCTTCTGCCTACCCTCAGCAGGTCTCCTCTATGTTTGGGCTTTTGTCACCACTGCAAGCTCAACAGTTCAAAAGGGAGAGCTTAGCTTAAGTGAGTGGGCTTCAAAAGAACTGTGAATTAAGTATCTTTACCTGTTCACAATGTCTTCTTGTTTCTCTTTAGCCTCCTCATATTTGTCAGCCAGACGCTCGGCCATTTCCCGCAAGCTCTGCCTGCAGGTGAAAACATGTCAGTTATTCTGGGATGTCTGGAAAGAAGTCTTGTTCTGGGGACCTCTCTCTAAAACAGTCAGATGCATCAGTGACCCTTGATCATGAAAGGCAGCTGACTGTCCAAAATGGACCCCAGCAGCAGCTGAGAGGATATTTTGGAAGCAGCTTCCTCTCAAGTCTGACCACTGGTCCATCTATTTATTTATTTATTTATTATTAGATTTGTACCCCGCCTTATTGTGCCCGAAGGCCAGTATTTTCCATTCAGACTGGAAGCATCTCGGAGAGGTCCAAACTAGAAATGCCAGGGACCAAACTGTGGCCCTTCTGCATACAAAGCAGGAGCTCTACCGCTTGGCCATGGGTGCCTCCCATGGGATCATCCAGCTCTCTGACCCAACAACATACAATTCATCCCACGGTTCACAAACGCCAAAGAGGGCCAGGCTCACCGTTCTTCTCGACAGTAACCAAGATCCTCCAGCTGTTTCTTCTTCTGCTCGCGCAGCAACTTCACTCTAATAATGACAAAAGACCAAATGTTGCATTGGATGCAGTATGCCTGGTAACTCTTCCTCTAGTGATTTTTAGCATAATAAACATGTCTTGATGGAAACAAAGTTAATGTACATGGTTCTAATTCACAGGGAATTTTTAAGAACACAATCCTAAAACTACACAAAAAGCAGCAATAGAATACAATTTATTGGGAGGGGGGGTAGGAGGAAAAAGCAAGAGAGAAGGGCACAGCTGCAAAGTATAGACAAGCCTGGGATTAGCCCACTGTTCTCATGCCCGTGGAGATTATTCCCCGGAATAATGTTGCATGCTGAAGACACACACACAATATTTTTGATGCAGCCAGCAGATGATGGGCCCCGTGTTCTTTGCAGATTTGACCAGGTGGAGTCCAGCCCACCATTCCCCTGGACATTAAGAGCTGAGAAAAAAAAATGGTCCTGCACTCATTTTACCTTTGCTGGATTTCCTCTCTAGCCAGGTCTTGTTTCAGAATATACTCATCCCGGAACACTTGAGTGGCTCTGCTGAGGAGCTGAAGGCATTCTTCTGGGGGAGGGGAAGAATCTTTCGCCGAAGCCCTTAAAAACACAGAGCCAGCAACAGACTGACATGTACACAGCCATATCTTCTGAAAGGGCCAAGAAGTCACCTGGCAAGGAGGGGGCGTGTTCGGGGGTGGGTCAGATTAAAGTTGACCCCATCTCCACCTGTCAAAGCCAATTCCCTCTGCCTGCCCTTCTCCACCCCTCCCCCCAAAGGCACCTCAAGGTTCCTGGAGGACAATGAGCATGCTCAGTTCATATCAGTTTTTTAAGGGTGTGTGTGTTGGGTTAACTTCTTTCTTTCACATTAAAAAATAGCTCCTGGTGGCCCTAGGCAATGCTATGTGGAAACCATTACGTTAGTTTTGGAGTGGACTCGTTTTCCCTGCAATCCAAAAGTGATCGCAGATGATGGAGTGCCCATTATGTATACATGTTGATGCTCTCCTGGAAAAGACATGTGCCTGATGCAACAGGGAAGCTGCTGTCAAGCAGTACTAAACTGGATGGGCCCAGGATTCAACTCGGCAAAAGGCAACTCCATCAGTAATATCATTCTGATGGCAGGAGTCAAGGAGGAAGACAAGAGGCCACTGGGCACAATAGTGAAAAAGCCAGCTTGGCAGGCCATCCCAAAAGAGACCAGGTAGTGATTGGCCAAAGATTGCAGCAACAGGAACTACCAGCCAAAGCTGCCTCTCTGTGGCCAGGCCAAGTTAACACTACCAGATTGCTGGGAACTCTGGGGGATGGAAAACTTCCTGTCTATCATGCACCTAACCGGAAGAGTAAAAAAAAGAAAAAGAAAAAAAGGACCCCTTCACTCTTTGGGGTCTGGGCTCTTTCCCATCAAGAACTCCCCTTTACATTCATCTTCCCCTGCAGAAAGTTCATACTTTAGCAGCAGAGGGTTGGCAGAGCTGCGGCGCAGGATATTTTGGATATGCTTCTCAAACGAATCTGGCGACTGAGCCAGTATGCGGAGAGGCGAGGCTGTAATCCGCAAATCCTCCTTGGTGCACAGAAGGGGAGGAGATGCTGGGTGGACTGTGGAGCTGTCAAAAGAAAAGGAAAACTTAAGTGTCCGACCATAATCTCCATGAGCCTCTCTTTTTGCTTTCAACAAGCTATTTAAAAAGCTCTGCATCAAGAAACAAGAGAGCTGAGAAAACCAAAAACAGAAGTGATCAGGGACCTCTACATTGCAGTTTGCCTGATATGCTATCTGTAGTTTGAACTAAAACAGATGAATTACTGATTGGCATTACATCAGAATTGAGTTCAAGACTCAATGCAAGACGTGTTAGTGGTCTCCTACAGTGGATTTCGGGTTTCATTAGCAGTAGCGGATTAGCAGAGGGCACAAGCAAACAGTGAAAGGGGGATTTTGGATTGCCAGCATACAACCCCTTCCTGGAGAAAAACAAGAATTGCTGCTAGGACTCAGAGGCTTTTTAAAGAGCAGGTCATTCCAGGCCAACCTTGTTATCTCCTTTAGAGACACAACTGGCTGAAAACCAAACATTATATACAGTACATCTGAATTTCGGCAAGGGGGGGGAGAGAGGGAGAGAGAGATCAGCTCACTGGTAGCTACAATCTGAAGAAGAGCAACGATTTCCATGCAACGGAGAGCTGCCAGCACCAGACAAAAACCTCAGTGACTTTAAAGACACGAAGTACGTACAGGAGAGGCTTGGTGATACACTCGTAGTTACTGGTGATGCAGACCATCGTGGGGCCTAGGACATCTGAAACAATCCAAAATCCTCTAATAGAAGCTGACTGCCTGGAGGAGAGGAAGAGAACATGCATTAAACCCAACACACCCCGACTGTAGAAGAGCTGTTGGGCTGGGTGTAGCAAACGCAATGGGCATGAGAGATACTTTCCAGGCATACATGCCCAATGAACATCCCCTGCACTTCTATGCTTCTCTCACCAATAGAAATGGAGCTGGCTCTTACCTGCATGGCAAAGGTTTTGTGCAAAGGATGTGCTCAACAAAGCATTTCCGCTCCACACTGAGCTCTTGCAGACTGTCCTTGTCTTCTTCGTCTAGAAAAGAGACCGAACCTGCTTAGAATTGCAGTGGAGCCATCTGGAAGTCATCCCCACCACTATCCTGCAGACTGTGCAAAGTTTCCCCTTTCCAACTCCCCTTTCCTTTAGTGTCTTTTCTTACAGGTACAGACTGGGGCCTTTCTAGCTGCACGGAAAGAGAAAAATCTAGCTGGTATAGGTTTTTCACCCACTGTAGTGCTGCTGCAATGGGACAAAATGCATCTACCAGACTCCTCCCTTCTACACAGATACAGGCTCATGGTGCCGAACCCAGATTCCCGGTGTTGATTCTTGCCTTTAGTGCCTTGGGATTCTATCACTGACTGAAGCTCAGCAGATTTCCTTGCTGATCTTGTGGAATGGTCTCCCAAGGGGATCTGGTCTGCCCTCAGCTATACCCCAATGGTACATCTAAAAGGCCAGGACTGGCCTGGCCTGAAGATAAAGCATTTGGGTTGGTTGAATTTGACTCTGCAGGGGATTGTTCTGTGCCATTTTGCTGCTGGATCATGGTTAATTTTGACAATTTTATGTTTAAAAAAATGTTCTTGTGTCATGCCATTTTTCCCTGACTACATGGAGGTGCTTTCTACTGAATTTGGCCCTGATGCATCTAGCTGAGTGTTGGCCACACTGACTGGCATCAGCTCCTCAGTGGCCCAGGAGGGACCTTTCCCAACTAAAGCATCTAAAAAATTCTGCATCTAAAAATGCTGTCGAGGAACAAAGCCAAGACTTTCTGCATGCAAAGCAGATGCTCTGCCTCACTGAGCTTCTTTAGAAGACACACACAAAAGATGTATTCTTAAAACAAAAAGTGACTCTGCCACTTCAGCTCAAGCATCAAGGAGACTAAAACTACAAATTATGAAGCAAGCAGCATCTCCTCCCTTTGTGGAGCTTAGTCTTTGCCTTCTGGGCTCAATGTCCAGGAGGTGACACCTCAAAAGACTACCAAGAGTCTCCTCTCTCACATGCTTGGGAGAAGAATCAAAACCAGGAAGATGTCATTCACCTGATCCAAGGAACTTCTGTAATTTGTTGATCCAGGTGAGTCCGATGCTATGCACACCAGCATCATGTGTGCAGTGGTAGCGCGTGGGGCACTTGGGGTCTGAAAGCACCAATGAGAAGCACCTTTGTTAGCAGAGGATCTGGGCAGAGAGAGGTTCAATTCCACATCCCAAAACAGTTCCATGACATCAGTGAAAACACCCAGGCAGCTTACCCTGTTGCTGAACACATGTGTGAGTCTGCTCCCCATGTCTACAGAAATTGTGTTAGAACAAAATATTGTTCATGAAATACCCCCTCCTCCAATTACAAACAAAGAATATGGCTTGTTTTCATACAAAGATTTTCCACTGTTGGCAGAGTAGAGCTGGGAGACCCACAATATGCAGAAAAGCACAGGCATCGATCCTGCTCACACCAGAGCAAGAGGACTGTCACCAGGGCTGGCTTTAGCACAATTTGGGTAATTTTGCTCAATTACCTGTAGCCCGTGCTACAGTGAGGAGCGGGGCACCTGCAGCTGGCACCTTGCATGGAGGTAAGCCTCAATTCGGAAGCCAGTACAGTGAACAGGGGTCTCACAAGACCCTCCTGCCCACCGCTGCTTCCAACTGGCCACTCTGGGAGCAGTAGGTTGTGACATGCCAACATCAGTGTGTCATCACCAACCTACTTGGGCCATGTCTGGCTGGGGCCACTTGCCACCACTCATCATGGGTAAATGGTGGTGGGGTCCTGCAGGGAAGGGCCCCCCGCAAGGACTGTTAAATTGGGCCCCGCACCTCTCAAGGCTGGCCCTAACTGCAACACTTGTTGTGTCTTGTGTGCCTCACCTCTGTGCAATTTAATCGGGCAGGAGAAGTCTGATTCCAGTGGCTCTTCCCCCTCTCTCAAAGCCAGTTTCAGCGCAAGCTCCAGCTCGATGCATTCAAAGACGTACAGGGAAGGGATGATGTCAGTTTTAGAATCCCAGGACTTGACAGACTTCAGGGAGAACGAGAACATTTCTGTTAACCATTTCCTAATACACACTCCCTTGCAATTACATGGAAAGCTCCTTTATACTAAGTCAGACCATTGTCCCACCCAGCCGCTGTGCTCTGATTCACAGCATCTTTCCACGGTTTCAGACAAATACTCAACCCTACTTAGAGATGCTGCTGGGGACTGAAACCAGGATCTTCTACATACAAGGGAGGTGCTCTAACTCTGAACTATGGCCCTTCCTGGATGCCACATGGACTTCTGCTTGTGGAAAGCACCACTGACAGCAGCAGCCAGGATGACCTCCTTCCACTCTTCTGATAGCCACACACTGCTGTAAACACACACCTGTCCACTCCAGTTAGTCCTAACTAGTTGTCCTTCTCTTCCACTTTCCCTTCCTCCCAATGCATCTGGTCATCTTTGATTGTGAGCCTGCAGTACTCAGTTTTAGTACACTACCTAGAAATTGGATATTCCAATAATAGTAGTCCATAAAATGATCAGAATGGGGGACAGCAGTGTAGCATGTTATCACACTACACAAGATAGTGTAGTGCTATCAAAAACATCATCACACTACACAAGACTTCCAGTAAGTAGAAAAATGCAAGGAGATGGCACGGTCTGTGAAGAAAAGCAAAGGTCTAATCTAGACAGAGCTGAACCCCTATGTGGTGAAGCTCTCTCAGCAATGCCTGGGCTTCCGGGTCACACATACCATCTGCTCATCATCGTCTTCTCCCTCTAGCACCACGCAGTGATAGAGCACTCCAGACTCTGTGGCAATCACCAGGATGTTGGGAACACATGGCAGGCAGAGAATAGCACAGGCATCGTAGCCATAGTTGTCCTCGGCCGCAGGGTGCATTGGCAGCGGGCCCAGTAGCTTGCCAAGGCCACTGGTACTGGAATGAGAAAGAAAACCACCTGGGAAATCTCAGGCCCTGCTCATGTTCCCACCCACCCCCATTCAAGAATGGCCCGATCAGTAGCCTGCAACAGATGCCTCCCTCCTGCTCGCTTATCTAGGCGCTGGAAAATTGAGTGAGGCCATGACAAAGAAGTCAGGTTCTCTGCATTAGAGGGAGGTGTATCCATGGAGACATTCTGTGGCACCTTGAAATCTAATAAGCTGAGCCTTGCTACTAGCCAGAGCTCCTGCATGGTCCATTTCTACTTGTCAGAAGTTCTCTCTAGCAGTGGTTTAGATAGCAGCAGATGTGTTTAATCTCCTTTGGAGAAGGAAGTAGTCAAAGCAAGACATCCTGCAGGGCACTGTTACCAGCTCCTCCTCCTCCTCAAATTCCTGCAAATTCCCCTCCCCCACCGAAGGTCTCCTTGAAAAGCCTTTTCCTATTTCCCACCATATACCTCCAGGAAGCCCTGAAGGAAAGAGGTCCTTCTGTTTGTTCCCCACAAATGACATGCAGTTATATACTGCCCCGGAATATGGAAGCTCAGAGGTTCATGCCCATGGATGTTCCATTCAGCTGACCTCTCCTCATCTCTGCATTTGGTAAATTCCCTCTTTAAGGATTGGGGCCATTATCGCATCTTGCAGAAGTTCATGTTGTACATTCATTCTGCCCTGTGTAAAGAAGTCCTTCTTTTGTCAGTCCTGAATTTATTGCCAATCTATTTCACAAATGGCTTCAGGTTCAGATATTACACGAGCATCATGACTCTGCTGCTAAGGGCGCGCAAGCTGATAGAAGGCACAAGATTCCTAGGTGAAAAAGCTAGAAAAGGGTCATTAGAATCTGCCAGCTCACTATTTTCCATCAACATTACAAGCAAAAGCAAATGTAGATATACTGCCTGGAAACAGCTGGTTCTCAAAGCCCAAGTATGGACTTGAACCTAGAATTGTGGTTCACAATGTGCCTTTCAAGTCAGGACCCTCTCAAACCCCTTGACCAAACTCTGCCAGGGACTGAAAAAGACACAAGGCTGGCTTAGGACCTTACCTGTGAAGGAGACTGATGTAGGTCAGGAAGGTCTCCCCGTTTTCATACAAAATGTACAGAGGATAGGCCAGCACTTCCTCCCTCTCACACAGCCCAGTGAGATTCCTGGGGACTGTTGTCAGGGGTCCAAAGTCAAATGCCACGGCAGTCTCTCCCAGCAGTGCTGTGTAGGCTCTCCTGAAAGGCACAAGGGAACAGGCTGGGGAGGGGACACTTTCCACCCTCCTCCTTCCCAGAGCCTTCTGCAGCCTCCACTCCTGCCAGGAAATGCAGGCTATCCATGTTCCCATCCCCAGCAACAAACACACCTTACTAGGCAGCCTGGTTTTCAGTAGCACAGTGTCAGGGTAATCAACCGCCATGGGAGCCTGCCTAAGACCTTAGCTCAGCAACAGGGGCTCTGCTCCTTAAATCCGCTTGATCATTAATTGAGATACATTTGGTGACCACCAGAGCTTAGGCCCTGTCCACCAAAGAGCATCATATCAGCAGAATGCTCCACCCAGGGAGATGCATCTAGGCCCCTCGTCTGCTGATTTTCAGCAGGAGCTAAAATTTCTTCAACTTTTTGTCTCCATGAAACTAAGAGTGTTTTCTGAACACTCTTATAACTTGTGGTTATAAAGTCACCCTGCATCCAACACAGAAAAGTGAGATGTATCAGCCATCAGTACCTTTCAAAAAGCCTCCATATGTTTACTGTGCATCCATTTACTTTTATTGGAAGCTGTCCTGGAAGACTGGTGTCAGGCAGAAAAGCACATCACCTAAACAAATGTAGTGACTTTTGCAAGTCCATGCAGTCCCCAAACAAGGAAGCAATAGTCAGGGCCTGTTGATCCAAGCAACTGTAAACCCGAATCCTATGAGTGTCTACTCACAAGTTAGTCCCATTATAGTCAATAGGGCTTACTCCTAGGTAAGTGTGGATAGGATTGCAGCCTAAGAGAGATGCTGCAGAACTTACCCCTTACTGAGCCTCAATGTTTCTTCATCAGCATTTGAAAGAGCAATCACTTTCATGGGCGTCTGGGGAGAACTCAAGCTGTATATTCTACAAGGCAAGTAAGAAATTTTAAGGAAAATGACGCTCCATGATATTTGCTCCCCACCAATAAGGACTGAACAGCTACCAGCATGCTTCTCAGCTGTGAGGGTGTGCATTTCCATATTGCCTGTCTGCACATAACTTTTTCAGGTGTAGATGCTGGACCAATATTGCTTTACTTGAACAACCAATGACTATAGCAACAGTTCTTAACCTTTTTTTGGTCACTGATACCTTTAAGAATTGACAGCTCGGGGATATCCAGGTTCAAATCCTCACTCAGGGCTCAATCCTAACCTGGAGTTAGGCTGGAACAGTTCGGCCAACGAAGTTTGGCCAGCACAAGGGACACCGTAAAGTATGTTGGACAACTCTCAGAATCAGAAAGGCCAGCACACAGGCATGCACCATCCTCCCTGACTCCGAGAGTGGTCCAAACACACTTTACGGAAGGCCTTGTGCCAGCCAAACTTTGCTGGTTTAACTATGCCAGCCTAACTCCAGGTTAGGATTGCACCCTCAGTCATTAAACTCATCAAATGACACTGGAAAGGGTAAGATCGACCCATCGATCTTACCCTGGTGCTGGAAAGTTGGTAAGGATTGCACCAGAGTTATTGTATGGAAAGCCCTTTGGTAAGGGCTGTTTCAATGCCAAATGTTATGAGAAGGAAGGAAGGAAGGAAGGAAGGAAGGAAGGAAGGAAGGAAGGAAGGCCTGATTGACAACAGAACAAGCAAAGCAAGAAAGCTACCTTATTGTGTTGTCCGAGGTCAACAGCACCACATGGGGTTCCAGCGTCCCGCTTGGGTACCAGGCAGCATACTTCAATGTTAGAGATGTTGAACTCGTGAAGAATCTTTCTGCAATAGGAGTGGTGCTGCAATAAAGATTTCCAAGATAAGGCATCCAGTTCCACCTGTAAAGAGGGCTGCCAAATTTTCAAGTTTTTTGCTGTGCCTTTGGATCATAGGTCAGCAATCTTTTTCTTTAATGGGACTGGATGTTCGGTGGTGATGTCATGTCACCACCGAACTGCCAGGTTACCAAGAACTTGGAAGTGGTCTGTCTAGAGTTCGGCTTGGGAGGCAAAGCCTCCTTCCCAGTTTGCCACACACTGTATGGGGTGGCAAAACTGCTCTCTCGGGCTTGCAGAATCCCTGTGCCACTACTACCTTAGGAACCTTGCAAACACATTTGAGGATCTGATGGTTGAACAGACTGAAACAGGAGGAGAACCATCACATATTCGAAATGGCTTTCTAAGAGGTCTGCAAAGAAGAGGATAAATGAGAAGCCAAGTAGTCTTGCTGTCAATTGCAATGAACACCAAAATCTCACGTACCTGCAATTAACTGTTGCCTTTCCACCTTCAAATTCTGAATTCTTTCCCCAGCGCTTGGGCAACTCCAACACCATCAGTCCCTTGGTTCCAATAAGAGCCACATGCTGTTGCATAGGGCTCAGCAGAGTTTGATAGACCTCAAAAATGGGTGGATTTATGCAGAACAGAGTCTGGAAATTAAAGCATTGCTCTGTTAACATGGACACATTTTCACTTTCAGTATAAAGAAGATAGATGTCGGGGCAGTTTACATACAGATATACGAGACCTGACCGTACATTCAGATGAAACCAAATTTCCTCCACCAAATGGTACTATGTGTATTATTTCCTTTATGCCTTGATACTCTGCCTTCAAAAATACACTTTTCCAAAGGCGACTTAAGAGCGATAAATAAGGTGTAATCATCACTACCAAACACGTAACATGTAACTAAGGTAGGGTTCATTGGTGGGAAGCGTTCCATAAAGGAGTGTTTGCCCTGGGAAACCACTTGAAATGGGAAGAGGTACCACTTAGACACAGTTAAGACTTTGTCCATGAAAAACCAACTCCTGTGCAACTTCAACTAGGCATGTTGGTTCCTCCTCCCACTTGCATACAGAAAGCTAGCATATTAGGGGGATGACAAAGGCAGAACCTTTCTCCCTAACACACCCGTTTTCTACATACAGGGTTCTTTTTGGGTTAGGTTGAGGGGATTGGAACGTTTTATTCTGGGTGCCCTCCTTGCCACCTTTTGTTTTACAACCCAGACGCAGGTCAACCCCCCTCTTCCTAAGGTTCCTACGCAGCTTCACCTGCAAATACCAGTTTCTATGTAGAAAGCTAGCACATCAGGGAGGCTGGTTTCCACTGCAGGCTTTATCAGGCCGTGGTACTGGTGGTTCCTCCATGCAAAAGTGACCCCTAAGTATGGAGCCACCATCAGTCCTGCGAAGCCCAGCACTACCTCAATGAGGACTAGGTCCCTGCCGCGAGCGCGCGGGGTGGGGGGAGGAGTACAAGAACAGCCGCACCTGATACCGGCTGAGCCCCCCGTCAGACTCTCCGCCCAGGCTCCTCAGGCTGAGTACGTAGAAGGCGCTGCTCTCGCCGCTCCACAGGAAGAGCTCGCTGCCCAGGCCGAAGAGCAGGTCCCGCGGAAGCGCTGGCCCGGCAGACCCCGCCGCCTCCTCGCTCTCCCTCCCGAAGCCGGGCCCGGCCTCGCCGGCCTGCTCCCTCAGGCGGCACAGCACGGCGTGCAGGGGCAGCTCCGTCCGCCAGTGTTCGCCCAAGCCTGCAGCCGCTGCCATCATCCCCTCAGTCGTGGCGGCCCCCTCAAAGCTGGTCGGCAACCGCCGGGTCGACTGAGCGGGATCCGCCGCCTCTGGAGCGCGGGACCACAACTCCCAGGATGCACCGCAAGCCACCAACCCTTGGCAAGAGCGTATGCATCAAGAATGTTAGATGACTGGAAGCGCCATCCCTGTAGAATTAATAGGAGCGAATTGAAGCCAGGGGGCGGGCTTAGCGGCCATGTTTGTGTGCCCCAAACAATCTTTATTCCAAGCATTTCAGATTACTTTGCACGTACTGTTTAGGACTGAATAGTTTACTCCTGAAATAAAAACTTACGAAAATAAAAACGTGTGATCGTGTAGAAACGTTATTGGTAACCTTATTATGATTTAATATGCAATTCCAAGGTTTAATTCCGCATAATTATATTACTGAACATACCTGACGAAATGCTACTTGCTGTCTATTTAAACTCGGATTGCACTGTTTTGACAGACTTATTTTTTGAAATCTACACAACCAAAAATAAAGTGTGAACGGGAAGGAAAGAAAAAAAAGGGGGATGGTGGGCAAAAATCAGATAAATATATAGGAAAATTACATTAAAATCTCTTCATAACACAAGTAGTTGTCAATATGAGAGTAGTTCTTTTTTACTTCTAGACTATTAAGAGTATTTTTTTAAATTTCTACACTCACCCCCCCCCCATAAAACAAATTCTGTTAATGTTCAGAATTTCAAAAATATTACAGTAGAAAATGAAAGGCGGAAAAATAAAGTGTGAACGGGAAGGGGGAAAAAAGGATGGGGGGAAATATTTTTTTTTTTTACCTTCTAGACCATTGTCAGAAAATGGTGAATAAGACTGCTAGGAACAACAAGAAATTACACAGCTTCAAAAATAATGCACTCACTGAACTGTAGTTTTATTGAACTGATGTAATATGAATACATGAATCTTTCCGTGGAAATTAAATCCCATTTTTCGTACAGCGATTCGCACACCCGTATGCAGAACACGCAGCCATGCTTAAAGAGGTTGAGATTAACTTTTACACACGTGCAGGGAGATTTTTATTCGTGAATTCGCGGCAATCCTCCTCCTTGGCGGCAATGATCGGAGTCAGCCATATTTGTATGTCCCCGGCTTCAAGAAAATGACGTCATGCCGACTCCAGTTATTTAACCTGCTTGGTATGCATGGCTGGAGCAAGGAGGTCATCTAACCTGCTTGGGCTGGAGAAACAGATAGGGAGCACTGTAGTCGCCCTAGGATTTGGCAGCTTTATGGTAAAAGTAGTCAGCTTTGCGATTTTTGTTCCGAAGTGCTTCAAAAAGGTGGGCGCCGCTGTCCTCTCTTGCTGTGCCGGAATCTTGCTATGTGCGCCACTCTAGTCTTTTTTCATTTATGGACGTATTTTGCATTTCACTGGAAGTACTTCTGCTTTCCGTATTATGGGTGACCAAGACTACAACTCCCATCGTGCATCAGGAGAGCCGCGGCCAGGCCCTCCCCCAAGAACCCGACGCTGGAAGTTTTTTGCGGGATTGCCTTGCGCGAGTGGAGGAACGTCAGAAGAGGCACTCGTGCTCGGTCGGGGCTCCAGCCGTTACGGGAGGATGGAGGCGCTGGCCGAGCAGCGACGGTGCCGCCGGGCTCCCCGCAAGGACAGCCCCGCCCCGCTCTGGAAGGAAACTTACCGGCAGGTAGGCGGGAGGAAGACACGCCCCTCCTAGAACGCGGAGGCCGCCGACGTTCGGAAGGGTAGATACATTGTGGCGCAGCTGAGCTGGGACGCGGGATCGGTCCTTGCTCGGCACGGCAAGGCTGCAGTCCGATAAACCCTTTCCTGCGAGTAAGTTCCACTGAACACAATGGAACTTACTTCTGAGTAGACAGGCGTAAAATTGCGCTGTTAGTGGACCACAAGCGGAACACGAACCAGCAAACGCGATGCCACTGCAAAAAAGCAAATGCGATGCTGGACTGCGTTAGCAGCGGCATAGAGTCCTAATCACGAGAAGCAGCAGTTCTGCGCTGCCCTGCCTAGTCGGACTGCCCTTGGAATGCTGCGTTCAATTCTGGGCACCACGTTTTAATATTGATAAGTTGGAGCAAGTTCAGAAGAGGGCAATTAAGATAGTGAAAGTTCTGGAACCCATGTCCTGTGCAAAGAGCTTGGACAGAAGAAAAGTAAGGGGGGGATGCGGTGGCTACCTTCAAATATCTGAAGGGCTGGCGTGCAGAAGAAGGGGGTGGCTTGCTTTCTTTGGTTCCCAAGGCCCAGGCTAGAACCAAAGGGTTGAAACTGCAGAGAAGCAGATTGAGAAAGAACTACCTAACTGCGTCCAGCATTGGAACAGTCTCTCGCATGTGCAGAATGTACATTCTTCCTTGGACGTCACAAGCAGAGGATGGGTGCCTGCTTGTCAAGGATGTTGCCTTCACTGAGCGGGGGGGGGGGGTTAGACTAGAAGACCTCTGAGCTCCTTTCCAAGTCTTTATTTTTTACGGTTCAATGGGGCTTCTTTCAGAGTTGTGCATGCATGCAGATCAGGTTGCAAGGCATGTTGGTGGTTCTGGCTTGTTCTCCAAATCCCATTAACAGAGATTATGGTGGGCTGCCCCCCCCCACCTTCTACTCCTCTCAATCTGTGCACCCAAACTTAGTTGAGAGCCATTGTGGAATGGCGGTTAGAATGTTTGGCTGGGGAGAACTTGGTTCAAAATCCGCACTGAGCCTTGAAGCTTATTGGGTGGCCCAGGGAGAAGCACTGTCCCCCCACCCTAACCTACCTCCCAGGAGTGTTGCAGTAAATAGGAGGTGAGTTACCATATATGTTTCAGTTTTCCTTGGGAGACTTGAGTTCCCATCCCTGTTTAGCCATGGTTGCTTACCAGAGAACTATAAGCAAGTTGCTTTCTCCCAATTAACCTACCTAGCAGGGTGTTGTAAGTAGGAAAGAAGAGTGTTTTCTGCCTGAATCTCCTTAGAGAGAGTCTGGGATATAAATGTATACCTTCCCTTGAGATGGTACAGTTGTAATGGCAAGGCATTTCTCATTTTTATTTAGAATATTTATATACCAGTTTTCAATAACAAAACACTCAAAGCGGCTTACATCGTGGAATGAATGAACATTACTGAATGCTTCTGTGTACCAAAACAATTCCAAAATGGGTGCGCAAGTTCATGGAATGCAGAACACTAGTATGTCAGGGAGCCTTTGCTTCCTGTCATGTTAGTTTCCCATGAGCAGGGGATTTTTTTCTATTGATCTGCAACTAGCCATATCCAATGATAAACTTCTGTGAATATGCCTGTGTGGCTGGGGGTGTGGGGAATATCCAGGAAACGCAAGCTACGCTGCAGTAAAATTGTCTTCTTGCTCCATATCCTACCCTGCAGCGCTGCATGGAGAGGTTGAGGAACAGCCGGGCCAGGCTCCTCGACCGATACCGCCAGGTGGGCGAGAATGTGGCTGGTGGTGCAAGGAGCACCCTCCTGGTGCAAGAGGTGATGGAGGTTGAATGGCAGGCCCTGCAATCAGCAGAAGTTGAGTTGTCAGCCCTTGGAAAACAAGACACTTTCTCCCAGGTTAGTGCAACACAAGACAACTGGTGGGTTTCGTGCAATGATAAGAATTGGAAAATCCCAACGGGGTTTTCCCTGTGATGGTTCCTGAGAATGAAACTCTCTCCCATTGCTTTTCAGATAACTGACTCGGTGTGTATCTGATTGCTTGTTAAGATTGCAAACAAAGAGAGCTAATGAGCCAGAGAACATGAGAAGAACTCCATTGGAACAGGATAAGCTCCTCCTGTCAGTCGTGATCCTAACCCATGCGCTGCCCTAGGCCAGGACCGCAGGCTGCCCCCCCCACCCCTATTTGCCACCTGCCTGCTGCCGCCACCGCCCCTTCTCAACTCACGCAGACCCTCGCATGACCTGAGGCTGCTTCATGAGCCCTTCAGAGGCTTACAACAGCCCTCAGAAAAGTTTTAAATGTTTCTTAAATGTCTGGGGTTGGAGTTTTTTTATTTTTTGTTTTACAAAAAACACACTAAAAGCCTTTTCTGAGGCTGTTGTTAGCCTCTGAAGGGCCCATGGATGTTGTGAGTGGCCTGCTTGGCCCTTGGGACAGCCTCAGAGGGCAGGCAATGGCAATGGCTCCGCTGCCGCTGCCACCCCCGCCCCTGTGACTCCCTGGACCTCCTACTAGGCCTGACCCTGGGGCCTGTCTAAGCCAGCTTCCTGTATCTCATAGGGGCAAACTTCTGCCTCAGGGAGCACTCAAGTCAACAAGACACTTGTATCCTGTTGCCACTCCCTTGCATCTGAAATTCAGAGATAGGTTATCTCTAAAACCTGGAAGTTGCATATAGTCATCATGGCTTGTAACCCATGATGGACTTCTTCCTCCATGAACCTGTCCAAGTCTCTTTTAAAGACATCTGGGCCAGGTGCCATCAGAACATCTTGTAGCAAAGTTCCACAGATTAATCACACGGGTAAATAAATATTTCCTTTGTGTGTTATGATTCTCTCACCAGTCAGTTTTAGTGGATGTACTCTGGTTCAGGTGTTGTGTGAGAGGGGAAAAGAATCTTCCCTCACCCAAGATTTCCAGCTTCCATATCAAACTTTCTGTTAATTTGTGCCTTACTATCAGTTTGCTTATAGTTGCTGCTGGTTTGGCTTTTAGTTGTTTTGCCTGATTGTTCGTATATTGGCCTGTTGCAATTACTTTTGCCTCTGCCCTGAGGTAAATGTATAAAATCTTTTAAATACACATAATAAGGGTAATGGGAATATTGGGGGAAAGGGAGGCACTCCACTTACAGACCCCTTTAGTGTGATTGGAGCCATGGTCAAACATAACTGTGCTACTACAAAGACTGGGTGGGAAAAAACCCATTTCTGTTTTAGAGTAGTCCAACTTCCTGGCTGATGCGACATACAATGGCAATAACTAGATATAATAGTGTTCTCGCAAGTGGTGTTTTCTGTAAGAATCTGTGGATCTGATGGATTAAGGCTAGATGGTATCAAGGAACTGGTTCATTTGGTGTCAGCTTTGTCTGCTGAAGTCTGCTTGCCTGGGTTGCCCTTGTGATCATTTTACCAGGGAGCCCAGTTTAGGGACTGTTTACTATAGTTACTGAAGATGGATGCATGAAATGCCTGACTTCTGTTTAGAGAGCACAAGCGTTTCGGCACAAGTTCATTAGGAAGTGGTTCAGTACAGTGGGCCTCCTGTATCTGCAGGGGATCTGTTCCAGGATCCCCTTAGATACTGAATTCTGCGGCTAATGAAATACACAAATATGCGTGGGTGCGTGCGCCAGCAAACTGGAAGTGCCTTCAAGTCATGTCTGGAAGGTCTACTGACGTCCTCCAGCAGGGGGCTCAGCTAAGGGTCTTCAAATCTGCAGACAACAAGCTTGCAGAAACAAAGTACAATAAAAAAACCCAAGACAATAAAACATACTGTATATCTTCACGCAAATTGCCCTCCTTTTGAATCAGTTGCCACTTTTTGCGTTCAGTTCCAATTTGGGTTCAGGATCTGTTGAACTTCCTGCTTCTGTCGCTAAGCTGCTCTGACTACTGCTGTCCCGCTCTCCCCATTGCATTCCTGGGAACTGATCTTGAGTGGTTTTCTTTAGATGCCAACAGACTTGGATGAACTGGCTGTACTAGAAGAGATCCAAAAAGAATTGATCATACAAGGTACTTGACGTTACTTCCTTTTACCAGCTGCAGTGTAAATTGCTATTAGAAGCTATCATAAGTAGAAGCTGAAGGGCCTAAAATGGCTAGGCATTGTTCAAAAATCAGCACATACACAGGGTACAAACCTAACCAATTTTCCAGCACTGAGTTAATAAGGGCAATGTAGTTCTGAGGTAAGGAAACAAACTTTCCCTTACCTTGAGAAGGCCTCTGTGACTACTATTCCACTGCAAGATGCAGCACATGCCCCATTGGTACAGCTATGTTGGTGCTGGAAAGTTGGTTAGGACTGTACCAACAGTCTACATTCAGGCTTAGAATTGAAAAGCAACGATGTGATGCATTACAGAGGAAAGGGAAGTAAAATCAAACAGGAAGCCAGAACAAGAAGCTATTATGAAAGGACGATGGAAGGACTTCTGTGTATCTTCCTTAGTCTCAAGCGTCTGGTTGCTTCTAGAGTTCGAGAGGGAGGGGCGTGCTTGAGACAGGGGTGTGGCTCGGGTGTAGAGCATATGCTTGACACACAGTGGGTTCCTGGTTCATTCCCTGGTGTCTTCCTGCCTGAAGCCCCGGAGAACTGCTTCTGATAATTGTAGGCTATACTTAGATGGGTTATGGTTCATGTTGCTATAGAGGGAAATGTGGGGGCAGGAATGTGAATCGGTGCTGCCTGGGGCTGGAGCACTTGGATACTGTTGAGAAACATTTTAAATCCCTGTACTTATTTCTGTTCTGCTCAACTTCAGATTTTTAGGATGGGTGGGGGGAGGGGAGGGGAGGGGGGAGGGCTTGGCGACTGTCACTTTCCTCAGGGTCCACTGTGGATCTCTGGATAGCCAATGACAACGGCTCTCTCCCTTGCAGAACAGCTGGCCATAGAATACGAGAGGAGCCTGCAGTTTGACGAGGAGTGCCTCAACCTGATGCTGGATGGCTTCGACGCTGGACGCAAGGTCATCTGTCCAGTTTGCAGGAGGTGAGGACTCTTGCTGGAGAGCTCTTTAGTGGCCTCCTCCTCCTTGGGAGGAGGGCTGCTGCAGCATTTGCTCTGGTGTAGTAGTGTAGGTGCAGGGGGCAGTGCATTAAGTATTGCAACATGCTGTGTACGCAGTCCGACTCACTGTCAGAGGCATTCTGGGCAGTGGCGGCAACTGTGTTGCCATTGCTGCTCTGAATGGTTCCAACGCAAGTGACAGGGGCCACATTGTGGGCCTGCAATACCTACTGCACCACCACCCTGTAGCTACACTACTGCTTTAGTGGGAAAGCTTTTGGCCTTTGGGCTACTGGGGGATGGGGGCAATTCCACGTTACAGGACTTCCCTTAAAAGCACCCACAAAGCTTCCTGCATTTTGGAAGAATAGCAGGTTGGAGAAGAGGTTATCTGCCCATTTCCTCCTTATGCACAATACAAGTTCTCTATGGGCAGGGATTTCTTCATAGATTTCAAGTATTTGAAAATGCTTGATCATTCCAACCTGCAGGCTCGTCTATTATGGTCCAGGAAATGTTTTATTATACATTCTGTAAAACTGTATCTGCTAGCACTGCAGTAGAAACTCTGCAATTATTTCATTTGTCTCCTGCCATTCCTCTTAAGAGCTCCCCCTTCCCGATTCTTGCAACAAAGCTCTTAAACAACTGAGGCTCAGAAAACACAATTGGCCCAAGGTTGCCTAATGAGTTTTGTGGCTGAAGGGGAATCTGATGCCAGATCAGTCTGCTGCTTTATATTAATCATTGTACCATACTGCCTCTCGGTATTGTTCTGTGAGCTCCCCTGGTATATAGGCTGTCCTGTAGGTTTTGCTCACCTGTGCTTGTGTCTTAATCCTCCTCCTCCCCTGATGTACAAGTGTTCACATCTGGAAAAATTTCTCTTGTTTTTCATGGTTGCCTTTGTTTCCTAGGAACAATCTCACTGTGAATAGTCACCTGATTGTATGTCTTTGTGGACTGTATATCAGCACTCAGGTGAGCAATGGCACAAGAAATGCAAACATAGTTGCACCAAATAGGGGTGGTGTGTGAGATAGCAAACCTGTTCCCATTGGTTTGCTTGACCCCACAGACTCTATCATTAGCCGATCACCCTGGAAGAAAAGACCCCTTCCTTTTGGCTGCTTTAACCCCACTGTGTTTTGTTGTGCTGGTTACTTTGAGATTTCCTATTAGGAAGGAAGAGGGGATAGAAATACAACTAACCACATATACAAAGAATAGACCCTTAACAAGGCAATTGAGTCTCCAGGAACCTGCTTGTAGCCAGTGTCTGTTTACACAACAAAGAGGTGTTAATGAGGTCTGCAGAAGCCTGTCTCTGTTTACACAGCAAAGGAGAGGCTCTGAATGCAATCCATAGCCTGCAACTGCAGCCAGCCTGTCTGTTTTCACAAGAAAGAACAGGCTGTTTGTGTAAGGGCCCTAATTGCATTATCAATACCACTGTGCCTGTCATTAAGGTGTATAGTTGCATGTCTTGGTGAAGGTCCTTGTTCACTGCATTTGCTGGCCTCTCTACTTCCAAACACTTTTGATGCTTGTACTGAGAGTAGAAACTGGGCAACATGAAACCAGTGGCAAACACTTCAATGTGTTGGTTTTTAAGGTGGTCCTCTAAAGAGTTGGTCACACACTATCATTCAGTCAGAGATGGCAAGCTACATGTAAAGATGGCAAGCCAAGTAAGAATTTGAGCGACATGTAACTGGTAGGCAGCTGCTCTGCTCAACAGCCTGTGTTTTCATTCTTGATCTCCCAGGGGATGACTGAGGAGAAACTCCAAGGCCTGCTGGAAGATGCTGTCACAGAGCACAGCCAGCTGTGTCAACACAGTCCTGAATTTGCCATTGCTGGCGGGATGGAGGGAGAATCTAACCTCCTTATGAGCTGTTGGGTGAGTTTCTGTCCCAGTATGAAGAAGGTCGCACAGTTCATGCACCATGTAGTGGTTCCGTCAGTGGGAGATTTCAGAGGGAGGACACTGTTCTCTCGGCCCTTGCCTTTTGTCGAGTCCTGTGTTTAATGTGAATGCAAAGGGGGCTCTCCTGGATTGAACCAAAGATCCATCCTGTCCACAACGTTTCTCCCAACACTGGCCAGTTGGAGGCTTTTGGGATCTCCCAAGCAGAGTGTGGGATATCTTCAAACGCACCCTTGAGAATCTTTTTGATACTCAAAATGAGTAGATTCTCATTGCCACCAGATTTGGCTCTAAAACTGTGGGGTTTTTCTGCCCCACCTTCTGGTAAGCCTAAAAAACCAAGATTCCCTTGGCACATAAACCAGTGTCTAGCACAGCGATCAAAGGGAGCCAACGGACCAGGCTGGCCCCTGCTCTTCAGCATCTACTCTTATCGTCTTGACCCTGAATGGCTGTCAGAGTCAAGGGGAGAATGAAACAGGCAAGTCTTGTAAAAAGAGTTTGGTTTTTATAGACAAAAATAAAAAGACAAATAGACAAGAACAGATACTTGCAGTTGGACGATACGTGTCTGGGATTGGAGTTAAACTAAAAATTTCCCAACACGACAGCCTAGACTAGGGGTTCTCAAAGTGTGTGTTGCAAAGCCTTAGCATTTGCATAACATAACATGCTCAGAGGGGCACTGTGAGATGTCCCTGGTGGCCTATCCTACCTATTCTCCCCAGTGTCACCATCTTAGATTTTGCAAAATCCCATGAGATTTAGGCACCGCCATCTTGGATCTTGTAAAATTTTGCAAGATTGAAGATGGTAACACTTGGCTGAGCCTGGAAGAGGCTGCAGCAACACTGTGACCCTGATACGTTTGGGAACTGCTGTTATTTGATCTTTCGAAGCACTCATTTTGATGCAGTTTTCCCAATCGCCTCCATGGGAAGCAGGAGGGCAGTCAGCAATGGACAAATCACCTTTGTCCCAGCTGTAGCAGAAGCACACGCCAATTTAAGCTGGCCATTTCCTTCTCCAGATTATGCTGGATAGCTAATTCAAAGGCAGGAAACCCAGGGTCATCTTCTGATGCTTCCCCTTGGCCATAGCTGGTAGACGGTCTGGACTAACAGCCAGGTGCTTGCCAAACATGGCCTGAAGCTGGCCATTTCCTACCTGGACCTTCGTTTGACCTGGCCTCTCAGGCATGCCCAATAAACATCCTAGATAGGTTGCTCCTGCTTTGCTTTGCAGGTAATGAGGGCCAGACTGACTAGGGTTCCCTAGTCAGAAAGATGTAGGGTTCCCTGATTCATCACCTCTCTCACATTGTTTGCCCTTCAACATCTGGGGTATGTGGGTACATAGTATGTCCTCTGAGCATGGAGGATCCGTGTTGCTGTCATGATCAGGATGGTTATTGGATACACCTGAGAGTTTAGCCCTGGCCAGGTCAAACAAATTCCTGCTGAATTCTGCCTGCAAAAATATGACAGTGTGGCTTTTAAAAAAATGAGACAAGTACTTCTGTTTCTTTCTCTAGGTTTGCGATTACTGGGTGGTCGTTCTGTAATGCCTGTGCTTTAGCAGCTGCAGCAGATTAGAAGAGAGACTTTTCCTTCAAGAACCCAGCGTTCCTTGTACATCTTGTTAATATTATTCAGTACACACCATGTATATAATTGCAGAGTGTCGGACTATTTTTTTAATTTAAGGTGAGCGATGCTTTTGAGTTTTGCCACGCTCAGTATAATCACTTCGAAAGATAAATAAATGATTTGGAATCAGACACACCGCTACATCTCCTCTGTAGCACAGTAGGATCTATCACATGCTCTGAAATTCTTGCCTAATGTGTGTGTTTACACAGTCTGCTCAGTGGCACTGCACAGGCTTTGCAGACAGAAGATCCCAGATTCTGTCTCTAGTGGAAGATGTTGGGAAGGTCCTTTAGCCTGACATCCTTAAGATGCCTGACATCCTACCGAGTGGACAGCACTGAGATGGACCAGTGTTCTGATAAAGCAGTTCATGTGCACTCAGTCTCATAAAACCCTATAAGAGTAAAACTAAGCAGAGAGATAGTGAAAGTCAGGAGGAGGAGGGAATCTCTGTGCCCTCCATCTCCCAAATTTCCTCTGTTGGGTATAGGCTTATGGACCCTTCTGCTTCCCCCTGAATCCATTTTTGTAACTTGCAGACATTTTCTCTTCCTTGTACTGCTCATTGCTTCACCATCCATCCAAATAGTTTGCATACTACAGGCATGCCCTGGTATCCACTGATTCTGTATCCACGGTTTCAGTTATCCATAGATACTTGGATATCTATTAAAAAGATAGGGGAACACTGAACAAATCTTTTGTTTAGCTTGTTGCAGCAAAACCACTAATGTTCCCCTATGTTCAAAAGGTGTAACCAGTGTCCATGGTTTCAGGTCTCCAGTGGGGAGTCCAGAATAGAACCCCAGCAGATACCAGCGCATGCCTGTTCTTGCTATTCAGAGGGGTAGATGCTTTACATGCATACAGTTCTAGAGTCTCCCTCTAGTTAAAGGGGACTTCAGGTGACATGGATAGGAAGGAACCTCACACATTTCTTGGGGTACACCCCATACTTTCTGGCATAGGGAGATGAAGCTTCTTGACTAAAAATCCGTTGTATTAGAAATTAGTAGTGTTTTTTAGGGGGTGGGGTGGGGAAAGCCTTGGTGGTAGAACAACCAGATTCAACCAGTAGCACCACCAGGTAAAAGATTTTGAGTAGCAAGGCCAGTAAAAACCCTGGAGTGATGTAAACACATGGCTGGGTAGGTTTCCTACATCAAGCTACCTTTCAAAAGACTTCTTAGAACCAGCAGAGATGGGCAATTGACAGTTCACCAAGGCCTCTCCTGGGAGGATCCTAACTGTCCTCAAGGCCCTCTCAAATAGACAGCAAGTGAAGAGTGGGAGTTGGTTAATTCTAAGTGGAAGATTGATCTTAAAGCTTGCCATGTCGGAAACTAAAAACAACTTGGCAGCAAAGTATAACAAGTAACTGCAGGCTGCCTTGGGGTTGGGATACCTTCCTCTTACCTCAGGGTAAGCCCCAAAGGGCTACTCAGAGCTGTGCCAGCAAAATTGCTGGTGCAAGGCCAAGTGGGCTGGGGATTAGGAATCTGGTACATAGGCCAGATCCTGTCTCCACCCACTCCCTGCCCAATGTCCTACCCTCTCCACCCTCCCCACACCCCAAAAGGCCTCTCTCCTGCCCTCCACAACAACCCCCCCCCCACAATGGCTGGTGAGGCTGCATTTGGCCTCCGCAGCCAGCACGACTGCCTGTCATCATGTTTACGACACTCCTATATTGGTGAAGGGTACATGCGCCAGCCTAAGAGCGCAATCCTAACCAACTTTCCAGCACTAGGGTAAGGGCAATGCAGCTCTAAGATAAGGTAACCAGTATTTCCTTACCTTGAGGAGGCCTCCTTGACTGCCCCCCAACTGCAGGATGAAGCACATGCACCATTTGCACTGCTATGCTGGAAAGTTGGTAAGGATTTGGGCCTAAGTGGCCTTCTGGATTGTACCGTCATTCAAAGATGTTGGTAAGCCACGCTGAAGCCCTAAATGGTGGAAAGTTGAGATATGAACCTGATCCATAAATTGTGAGTGGATCACTGGAACATAACCTAAAAGAACATAATTCTTTTAATACCACACCTACCAATGGCAGCCGCTGGGTTGGATAGGGAACTATATACCCATATAGAAATCCCCTTTTTATGCTGAAATTTACTTTTACTTTCCTGAAAGCTGTTTGGGCAAGCAAGTCAGATTAAACCAGCGACCTCCAAACCGCTGCCTGCTGCACCCCAAAAATTACCTTCTGGGCGCAGAAGTGGTGCCTGCTCATTGTCCCTGATCTTCACACAAGACGTGCACTGAGCAGCCATGACTGCTTACTGTCACCCAGAAGGCTCTGCATCTCGATTTCTGGGCATAAGCAGCAGCCCGGTGCATGTCTGTGTGAAAGATCAAGAGTGACAAGCAGGGGCTGTGATGCAGAATGCTAAGGCTTTATCACCACTGCGTCTGGAAAGCTACTGGAGCACCGAATCCATCCCGCAGGCCAGGTTTTGGCAGCTCCTGGATTAGACATATGCTAACCGAACTACTTGGTTTTGAATTTTCTATTTCGTAGAGGGCCTATCGCAACCTGATTTTCATGGCCACACAGGCTGTGCAGCAGTAACATCAGATAGGAAGGACTGCTATAAACAGACCCAAGTCTAATAGTGTTTTTCTGTTGCCATGTTAAATTTATTTACAGTTGTGAGGTAAGGGAAGGAAACAGCTGTAATATGTTAATTGGCAGAAACAGAAGCAGTTAAAAACAGGGTTTCTGAAACCGAGGTCAAATATAGAGATGATGTATACCTAACAGTCTATTTCCTTGCAAGAAGCCATTTCGGGCAATATGACACCCTACTTGTATTTGGAAGAAAGTCAGAATTTTACATCACTGTCCAGAGAATACTCAGCTGTGTTTTCTAAACTTGTGATTAAGAAAAAACACACCACATAATTTCAAATGTTTCTTGGAGTTAACTACTAGTCCAATTGGGGAAACACAATATTTTTTTTTGTTCTTTATTTGTTTTCTGTACATGCTTGATTTTGCTGTATCTTGTTACTTTTCTTGTCAACTTCCTGCACAACATTTTGCAGCTTAAAGGAGGTTGCCTTCAGGAAGGCAAAGCTTTCTCTGAGGTTGCTGGTCCCATGTTCTCTGCAAACACCATCCAGGCTGTCAAACCACTGCAAGATTTTTTCAAGATGCACCTGGACAGCTTTCTGCTCTTCCAGCTCTGCTTGAAGAGTTTGTTGGGCAAACATTTCCGCCTTGACCTGTTGTTCAAGCTGGCCGATTTTGTCCTGCAGCTCCTGGAACTGTCCTGCGGTATATTGGAATTTTTCTTGGACCTTATCTTCAGGAAGCAACACATTTTTGGGGATGTTCAGCACCATCTGCAGAAGCATTTGTTCCATTTTGCCAAAGAACTGGTTGAAATGTTTTTTCATGAAAGAAAGAAACTTCTCGGTGCTCCTCCGGATTTGGGAAGATGTGAGGTTAGCATGATGGATGTTCTCCAGTTTCTTCAGTATCACCTCTTCCACGGCCACCATCATGTCAAAAAGATGGTCTTGGAAAGCAATGTACATTCGTAACATGCATGTTTGAGGCGTGAAACCAAAGAACTGGGTTTCATAGACCATTGGAGCAACTGACATTTTGAAGCCTGTGTTGTTGGGACACAGTGTAGAAGCCTGTAAGCTGGAAAAAAGAAATCCTATCAGATGCTGCTTGTAAGGTTGCACTAGTAAATGACAAGGTTGCAGTGAAGTCACATAATATTTACATTCGAAGCACAAAGGAGGGCATGATCAGAAATCAAATATGAACAGATAATAAAGCTCCTGTCAGGGAAAAGAAGGGCAGTTTAGCTGGGAAAATGGCCTATGGGTAGAAGCAGAAATACCTGTGGCTTGCCTGAATTTGGCAGCTGCTACATTGATTGAACTTTATTATCCCTCAGTTTAAAAATCTTACACTCACTGTTGGATGACAGTGCTTTAATTTCCGTGTAAGCTGCTTCTAATATTCTCTTTAGTAGAACAGTGATATAGACATTTTTCTCTGCATACATTCAGTAACAATATACATGTATTCACTATACAAACAATGCATGTTTATATAGCAGAATTTAGCTCTGTATCTTGATTTTCATTTTGCAATGACTAACTGGTTGTATATCTTTAATAAATGTTTTGGAATTTGTAAAAAGAAATTGTTCGTTTTATTTTACTTTCTGTAAGCTGCTTTGGTAATTTAATGAAAAGCAAGGTATGCAGTATATCTGGCAAATAAAACCACACTATCTCGTGTTCCTGCCCCCAAAGTGCTTGCTATACTTTCAGTCCTCTCCCTCCGCACTTGGGCAGCAAAGAATGAGAGATACGTTTAAGACGACGACCTTACCTCAATCCGGATTCGAACTCCGAGCTCCCGCCGATCCCACCCAGGTGCTCTCCGTCCTTTTTCCCGCCACAATCAAACCGTCGCCCTCCCACTTGCAACTCCTCATCATAAAGACGACAGACCCTAGAGCGACACAAGTCCTGGTCATGGAGATAAAAGAGCCTAGAACGACAGTCATCATAGAGATGATAGAATGTAGAGCGACACATTTTCTGGAAGAGCGTGAAAACGCCCCAGTTCCATTTGGGTAAGGAAGAAGACGTAAAACAAGGAGGCTTATTCTTGTTTATTAAACCTCCTTGACTTAAAATGATACCCCGCCCCTCCCCGTTTCCACTAGGAGGGAGGTGGAGAGCGGTGATTGGGTGAGAGGACGCCGGTCAGTCGCAGCCACAGAGATAAAACCGGCAAGAGTCAGAAAAGGAAACTTCCGTATAGTAAATAAAAAACTAATATACTGTACTACACCATAGCAAAATAACCTGCTATTTCATATCACAGAGCACGGCAACGTTATCTCTTTTGAGGAATATTGATTTCAATTGATTTCCATGGGGGAGAAGAAAGAGCAGATGGAATACAAGACTCTTGCGTGTTCCTTCCTCTGTGTCGCCAACCGATTGGCTGCCCACCGAGCCAGCTCACGAGCTCTGATTGGCCGAGGCCGAAGAGGCGTCGTGGGGCGGGGCCTGGGCGGCGGGGCCGCCAAGATGGCGTACCAGACCTTTCGACAGGAGTATATGCAGGTGCCTCCCGTCACCCGGGCCTACACCACCGCCTGCGTCCTCACCACCGCCGCCGTGGTGAGTGGGCTGGAGGGCGGGGGCTGGGCCGTGGTGGAGGGGGGCGCCGGAGGGCGGGGTAAACTGGCTGGCGGCTTCCTTCCGGCATGGAGCGTCAGTCTCCAGGAGACCGGCTGGCAGGTGTCGGTCTCGACGGGACCCAGTGGCGTTCCTATAGGGGGGAGCAAAATCTAGGTTTTGCAAGAGCCTGAGCTCCTGAGTAAAGCGGCCCCTCTCCTTCACAGCTATTCGCGTCTCGGAGAGCTGGTTTGCTTTGCTTTCCGAGCTGCGAATGGCTGTGAAGGCGAGGGGGAGAGAGCGTTTTACCCTGAGAAAATCCCCCCCCCGCAGGAACGGGCCTCTCAAGTGGGGCGGGCGGGGGGAAGACCCCCAGGCTCAGACTGAGTGGGCACCCCCAAGCAAGATGACGAGATGTCATAACCATAAAGGAGGACACAGCCTCCCAAAATATAGAGCATTCAAGAAAATTTAGGACGTTACAAAATAAAGCTAAAAACACTCATATATTGATTTTGGGGGTGTCTTGTCCTCCAACGAATGAAGGAATAAAGGACAAATTAGTAAGCACGTGATGTGTGCAGCCCATCTTGATGCTGGCACCCCATTTGTCTTGAAATGTAGGACGTTTTAAAATTTACGCAGGACAGAAGGTTGACAAGTAGGATGTCCAAGAAAAAGAGAACATATGGTCACCCTACCCCAAGCCCTGCCTTCAGTGTCCAGGTCTTGGCATGTCTTTTTTTTTTTTTTTAACCCTCCTTCACTCCCACCAGGTTCTTCTATGGCTGCAGCTTTGACCACTTTCCACCTGCTTTGTCCAGCAGGGAGTGAAGGCATCCCTCCTATTTGAGTCTCAACATAAGGGCAGGCTGAGAGAGGATGCATGGGCCCAGGCTACTCAAGCCCCTTTCCTGTGGTCACAGTGTTTGCCTCCCCACAAAACTGTTAGTGTTTTAATCTTCCTCCAAGTAACTCAAAGCAGTACACAGCATTCTTTGCCTCACCATCATAACATCCTCTCTCTCTAGCCCTGTGAGGTAGCTTGAGCAGAGAGTGGTTGATCCAATGAGCTTCATGGTTGATCCCGGCTTTGAACCTTAGCCCTGGTCTGATCACCACACTGGCACGTCTTCCTCTTCTTGAGCCTTTAGCTGGTGCTTGGGAAACAGGTCGTCCTTTCAACCGATACACTGCTGTGGGTACTGCTGGAATCCGTGTGTATAATTCATGATATACTTGCACTCTTGGCGATTGAAAGACTGGCACTATACTATACCACCTCAATTTATGGATAATAGTTCAGTGTAAAATATGCATAAACACTGCTGTGTCAGAATACAGACTGCCAGCATTCGTGAGGCTGTCTTCCCCACATTGCCTGGTCAGGCTGGGTAGCTTAGTGGGGTCAGAGGATGCCCAGAAATGAGAGCAAGTCGTTCATTGGACTGGGATCAACATATATTCTCTCCTTGGAGACAAAGTCCAGTGCCTGGAATGTGTTTGAAACATGCATATTAACAAAAAGGTTTCTGATCACATATCTCCAATATCCATATTGATTGGCAAAAATACCAGAATGTCCACATTAGTAATTCTCACAACCACCTGGTTACATTATTTTCTAGCTAGTTTGTGAGTTAAAATAGCTGTATTCATTTGTTAAGCATCATTTTGCAAAACAACAAAAACCCACTGACTCCCTTTTTATTCTTGTTTGTTTCAGCAATTAGAATTGATCACACCTTTTCAACTGTACTTCAACCCTGAATTAATATTTAAACACTTCCAAGTAAGTGTCTTTATGTTGTTTAGTGTTCAAAGATAGCTATACTGGAGTTTTCACAACTGCAGGTTACTGGTATTTCTATCTGGGGGAGGGGGACTTTTCTAGTTGCCAGGGGCGAATCTATTTGAAAGGGCGCCCATGGCGCCCAATGAAAATGCGCCCCTAGGGGCACGCAACGCCATGACGTCACATCGTGATGTCATGACATAGCGCCCCGCCCCTTTTAAGAGGCATGTTCTGTTTGCTGCCGCCGGCCCTTTAAGGCCAGTGGCAGCGAACAGAACGTGGCGGGGGCGCCGTGTTCTGTTCGCTGCCGTTGGCCTTTTCGGGCCGGCGCGAACAGAACGCAGCGCCCCAGCTGCGTTCTTTCTGTTTGCTCGTGCCGGCCTTAAAGGGCCGGCAGGAGCAAACAGAATGCGGTGCCGCCCAGCGCCCCGCCCCCCTTGAGAAGCGGGAGGGGGCGCCGGGTGGCAGCACATTCTCCTCGCTCCGGCTGGCTCTTTAAGGCCAGCTGGAGCGAGGAGAATGCGGCGCAGGGAGCGGGAGGGCCGTGGGCACCATTTGGGGGGGCGCCATGCGAACGGCGCCCCCTGCAAGATGGCGCCCATGGCTCGTGCCACCCCCTGCCACACCCTAGTTACGCCCCTGCTAGTTGCATAATATATTGGGAGTTGTAGTGAGTTTTCAGTTTCAACAGTATTCCCACCCATGTAGTGTTATGATTTTGTTATCTGGCAGAAAAGTTTACTTTTCTGACCTTATAACATCACACTGCAGTGTGGCAAAGCTACAGCTAAGGCAGCCGTATCACTTCCCAGCCCCCACACCATTTAACTGACAAAGCTATCAAGGATGAGCTATGGGTTGATCTGGTGCAATTTTTCTGTTATTTAAAGAAAATCAGGAGAGAGGCACAAAAAAGCAAGGTTCTGTAGAGTTTGGGGAACCATCATTTTCGTGTCTTGGAATAATAGCATCTATGTTCCGGTTGCTTGCTTCCTTGTGTCCCTATTTGCATTCAAAAATATGTGATTATGGGGAGAAAAAAAATCAGATTTGGCCTACACTCTGTGCCAACCGGATACCAACCTCCATACTGCAAACTGAATAACATAATTTGCTTTATTATAGTACAAATTCCATTGTTCTCATATAGAAGTTTCCTTGTTGTGTTCAGGTAACCAAGACGGCTTTCATGAAAATGGTGGCTATATTGTTATAGTGTGCTATAGCACATAAGATATGTTGGATTAGGACACCTTGCAAAACAGTGATAGAAACAGTGATAGAAGTATGGTCATCTATGGAGTGCTGATATTTGTGCAGGGATATCAGTGCAGTATGCACTATGTGCCTTAAAAGGTTTCTTTAAAAGAGGCTGTTCTTAGAAAGCTGTGGAGGAAAACAGGGCTTTATTTAGTTCCTAAAAAACAGTACTAGGGTTCAGATCTTCATGGAAATTGTAGTATCAGCCCTTAATTTGGGACTGGCTGTTTCTTAGGAAGAAAAAAAGCTCCGCATGCATGCTCAGAGGTACTATTATTTTACTGCAGATCTGTTTAAAGAAAAGCTATGGTCAGAATGGGAAATGTGGGATTAAGTGGATCTGGTTAGAGCTGGGGTTTCAGATCAAAATCAACCATGTTTGCAGGATACTTCCTATTATTACCACTGCTTTCAGAATTTTTGAAAAATCAGGAGGAATGTTTACTCCATCATCTGGTTTGGGCCTATATATTTAATCCCAGTTGAAAGCAGATTTCTCATAATAAAAGCAGATAAAGCTTTCTTGGTGTTCTGCTGGTCCTCCCCAAGGGCCCCAATGCCTACAGTAGGCTAACTAGTTTTCCCTCCAGAGTGGCCTCAGAGATAGGCAAAAGGGAGGGGGTTCAGGCACCCACAGGGCCTCCTCTCTTCCAGCAGCTTTGCTTGGGATCACGGCTGGTCAGCCTTCTCCAGACTGCCCTCATCACTGGCTTAGCTCAAAATACCCTACCACCAAACAATAGGCAGTCAGCTTGCCTAAGCCAAAACCGCCTCCTCCACTTGGTGGCTCCAGGAGCATGGCAGCCATACAACTGTTCCCCACATTGATCTTACCTCAGGCAGTCCGGCAGGCAGGCCAGTACTCCATTAGTCCAGCAATCCATCCATCCAGCACCTACCTGGTGCTCTCATCTAGCAGCTCCTGCCTCCTCTTTATACTGAGGCAGGCCAATCAGTGTCTGATGCTAGGCATGCTCTAGCATCAGCCACACCCATCTGCACCTGTGCTAACCTCCATTGCCAGGGGCTCATCAGCCTACAGCTATGCTCCCGAGGCTTGCAAAGACCTTGGGGGGTTAACCCTATAATCCCTGGTTTATCTGGGAGAAGGGGCCATTGCTGATACCATTCCCTATCTCCTCAGGGTATCTCCTGCCTTTTCCAATACACTTGGGCATCCATAAACATGGAGGACAATGGGGTAAAAATGATTAAATAAACATTTTGACCATGAATATTTTAATACCTGACACCTCTCTTGTCTTGCAGGTATGGAGGCTTATAACAAATTACCTTTTCTTTGGACCAGTTGGATTTAATTTTTTATTTAATATGATATTTTTGTATCTTTTAACATTTTGATGCTTGGCTTGAAATTCAGGTGCAGATAGGTACTGCAGACACATAAAACTGCTCTGGAAATGTGCCAGGGCAAAGATAAGAGCTCACCTTGTCAAGCTGTGCAGCTGACATTAAACAACTAATTCAAGGGTGGTTGACACAACCTGTGAATGTTCCCTTCCCCTTTGATAAACATTTTTTCACCCCATCCCCGCACCCCCACCCATCCTTTCACATGGGCTTTCAAGGGCTGATTGGTATTTAGTTTATAGCAGCGTTTACCAAAATTACTGTGGTCATGGAACCTTTCTTTCCCGGTGCCCTCTTCTTCCTGGCTCTCCCAAGTGCAGCCATCTTTAAGCATGCTATCCATGATTGTGGCACCTGAGAGAACCAGGAAGAAGAGGTTGCTGGGGACATCCCGTGACGTCCCTGTGAATTTCTTGTATTGAGGTTGAGAGTGCAATCCTAACCTGGAGTTAGAGCAGCACAATTCGGCCAGCAAAGTTTGGCCAGCGCAAGGGACACCGTAAAGTTTGTTTGGACCACACAGACATGTGCCATCCTCCCTGACTCTAAGAATGGTTCAAACACCCTTTACGGTGGCCCTGATGCTGGCCAAATTTTCCTGGCTTAACTGTGCCAGCCTAACTCCAGGATTGTGCTCTGAGAGCGCAATCCTAACCTGGAGTTAGGCCAACAAAGTTTGGCCGGCACCAGGGACACTGTAAAGTATGTTTGGACCACTCTTGGAGTCAGAGAGGCCAGCACACAGATGTGCGCCATCCTCCCTGACTCCAAGAGTGGTCCAAATGCGCTTTACAATAGCCCTTGTGCCAGCCAAACTTTTCTGGCCTAACTGTGCCAGCCTAACTTCAGGTTAGGATTGCGCTTTGAGTCTTGTAATGGGCTATGTCAGTGTTTCTCAGACTGTTGGTTGGAACCTGCTAGGTGGGTTGTGAGCTGTTTTCAGGTGGGTTGTGTAGCTCCCAGGGCAGCCATAATTGAAAATATGACAAGATGGGATACTGGAAAGGGGTACAGTTACTTTGCTTGTGTCAAGATTGTAAACAGGTGCTTTCCCTTTCTGATTCACTTTGCTGTTGGAAAATTGCTGAGAAATAACCCAACATATGGCCGCATTCTCAGGAAGCGGCAGACTCTGGTGTCACAATGATGGCACTTCCAGCCATGACATCAATTCTTGTGGGTCCCAGACATAGTCATTCTAAAAAGTGGATCCCATTACTAAAAAGTTTAAGAACCACTGGGCTATGTTAAGATTGCAATATTTTATTATTAGTTGTGATCAATATTTTATGTGCCTTAGACAACATTCAGACGAACATTTTGGGGGTGATGGTGGTAAGAGGATGCAACTCCTAAGTTGCATGCAAACCCCTTCTCAGACCACAGCAATAGGCTGGCAAGATCATCCAGTTACTAAAACGGAACTGAGATGTGCATTAATAGTATCATGTTGAGTTGGGTGACCACAGCTGTGAAAACAAGCTGCAAACATCTGCCTAAAGATCAGAATTCCCCATTGTGAAAAAATTCACATTATCTACAGCATGTTTTTAGTTGTTTTAATTGTTCCTGAAAGATGCTTTGAATATTCTTTTTAAAGTTGTTTACTTAATGATTATTTTAAATAAAAAGGAGTAGAACATGACATGATAAATGTCAGCAGTATATATGCAGGTTTCCTTAAATATACAAGTTAAACACAAAGATTCAGTTAAACTCGAGAGAGAGACTTTCAAGAAATATAAATAGAAAATGACTTCCTCATCCCTTGAAAGTTGGTAATCATACATTCCAGAAAGGCAACCAAACTACTGGGAAATCAGCCAAACTAGCTCGGCCTTTCTGTACAGCAAAGTCACATGTGAATTTCTAAATAAAATGAATTTCAAAATGTAAATGAAATGAATGCATGTCTGGTATCGAGAGTTTTCCTGACCTCTTAACTTCAGATATCGCTACTGCCGAATGCTTGAGGAAGGATCATTCCGGGGTCGGACAGCAGACTTTGTATTTATGTTCCTTTTTGGTGGACTGTTAATGACTGTATCCTTTCATTGGTGGAGTTATAGTAATGTGTAATGTGGGTTAAGAGGAGCAGTAATAGTAATGTGGGTTAAGAGGAGCAGCGGCACTGCTTGGAAAAATCATTCTAAGACTATAGTGATCAGACTGAATAACTCCAGGGTTATCTGGAATAACCAGATGTGTTATCTGGATTATTTGGAATAACAGTGTGAAGGACAAAACCATGTAATGGTTTTCCCTGCCTCTGGCATACCCTCTGTGCAGCGCAAGTGTGCTGGCCCAGAAACTAAATCTGTGGCGCAGATGCACCTTACATCACACTTGCGACAGCCCTGGCCCAGTGCAAGAGCTCTGTGCTGGTGCAATGCCGGGCAAGCATTACGCTCTCAGGCTGCAATCCTATTATATCCACATTTAGCTGGGAGTAAGTCTCATTGACTATCATTGGACTTGCTTCTAAAAAGACATGCAGAGGATTGGGCTCTAAATTGTTGTACTGTTTGTTATAGTGTTTGAATTGAGGCCTTAACGTTTTGACCGAGTTCTGTGATAATGGGGAGGAACATAGTTTTGGGGTATCATTGTTGCTTCATACTTTTATACCCAACATAACACAGCTGAACTCACCACTA
Organism: Lerista edwardsae; assembly: GCA_029204185.1. Lineage (NCBI taxonomy): Eukaryota > Metazoa > Chordata > Lepidosauria > Squamata > Scincidae > Lerista > Lerista edwardsae. The sequence continues at coordinate 815,693 of JAJKFI010000106.1, read as the reverse complement.
GCTATCAGGGTAGGCAGATCACAGAGAAGCTGAACCACACTTGCTCCCTCTTTTCTGCCACTTTATTTCTAAAAGGTTACAGTTTCTTAGGATGTGATCAGCGATACTTTCTTTAACTGCCTTTCCCTCAGCTTTTTGGCTTGTTTGTCAACCTGGTCTTCCTAGGACAGGCATTCACAATAATGCTGGTGTATGTGTGGAGCCGTCGGAATCCTTTTGTCCGCATGAACTTCTTTGGGTTGCTCATCTTCCAGGCCCCGTTTCTGCCATGGGTTCTCATGGGATTTTCACTCTTACTGGGAAACTCCATTATTGTTGACCTCCTGGGTAAGACATGGCTATTTTGGCAAGATTGAGCTCTCTTGCGAAACCTGTTCAAACCCTTTCAAACCATCTGAGCTACTGTAGGTGATGTTCGTTCGTGCAACACACACTTTATTTTTTTAGCAGGATAACCTAATTTTCTCTACCAAAACAGGATGAATACATTTGGGGTTGTTTGCAACCAACATGGCTTTTGAACATACATTGCTACTTTCTACAGAGAATCACATCATCAGTCCATGTAGTCCAGTATTGTCTACTCTGACTTGCAACAGCTATCTCAAGTCTCCAACCAGTAGCTTTTCCCAGCCCTGCTACCCAAGATCCTTTTAGTTAGTGACAGGAACTGAATTTAGGACTCTCTGCATAGAAAAGATGGCCCCTCCCTTTTACTCTATGTGAAAATTCCACCTGTAGTGTTGTTTTTAGCACAATATTTTATCAAATTTTTCTCTTTGATTCTAGGTATTGCTGTGGGCCACATATATTTTTTCTTGGAAGACGTCTTTCCTAATCAGCCTGGGGGAGGAAGGCTCCTAAAAACACCATCTATTCTGTAAGACTCTTCATATGCGGAGAATTTAGGAAGGGAATGAGGGAGTTGCCCCACCATTTGTCAAAGATGCTAGTTTCAGGGAGGGAATTCCAAACTTAGGAAGTCAACGAGGCAGAAAAGGGATAAATAATAGGAAAAGGTAGAAGCATATGACTGGCCATGCATGGAAACAGACTGCTGAACCTTTTGTCTGATCCAGCAGGGTGTGGTTTTAATGTTATTGACCATGATAGAAACAGACCTTCCATGGACAGAGGCAGAATACCTCTCAATTCAAGATGACAAGGGAGTTCTTGTCCTACCTGCAGGTGTTCTAGCAGCATTTTGTTAGCTACTGTGCTGAACTAGGTAGTTCTTCGGTCTTTTCCAGCATGAGCCATAGTTACATTATGAGGACCATGTTGCCTACCATGCTCCAAACCACCAGAACTACTGCTATTCATGGAAGGTGTTACCAGATTAGGGTAATTGTGCAATTCTGCACAAATCAGCATGAGCCATAGTTACAGAATTTTGAGTCATAATCTTCTCTCTAGATTAATGTGTTAAATTGTAACAGATTAACATGCTGTTAAATAGGGGTGGGTAGAAGAAGGTAGCTGAAGGCCTAAATCTGCCTTTTTTAAAAATTTGCTTACTAGGAAAGCAATATTTGATATGCCAGAAGACGACCCCAATTACAACCCACTGCCTGAAGAACGTCCAGGAGGCTTTGCCTGGGGTGAAGGTCAACGACTAGGAGGCTGAATCAAGACTTCATGGCCAGTACCCAGATGCCTTTGGAAGAGACTAAACCACAAACCCATCTTGGAGATTTGTTTTTCCTCTCTTGTGGATAAAAGTACATCTTTTGATGGCTTTCCTGACACGAACATACAAAGCGCTTTTTTTAAAGACAAAAAATATGGTGTTCTAATCATTTTTTTCCCTGGAGACTGTCAATAACGTCGTCCCCTCCTGGAAGTATTTGTTGCATTTATTTGGTTCAAGAGTGATTTATCTTAATGGAGCCAAGAAAGAACTGGAAATGCAGTTTTTGTCAACTTCATTTAATGAGACCATGAGTTCTTGTGTAAAAAACAAACAACATATATGTAAGGCATTTTTTCCCTACATTTGTTTGATACAGGAACTGGACAACTTCAATGGGGGAATAATATGTGATTTTTTCGACTTTGAGAATAGACAAAATTCAGGCAGGCAAGATCATAATTTGGGTTATATTTATTTTATATGAACACGTTTCTGGTCCTCTGCACTAGAAGCAGTTTTAGGTATGCTTTTCTACATAACATGGCACTATTCTCAGAGTGGCTATTATTCATGTCAGACCTTCTGCATGTGCATTAGGCAGGATCCCCAACCCCATTCAGGTTAGTAGGACAACTAAAGCTGCAATCATAAATGCAAACTTTAGTGAACACAGAACTTTTGAGTAAATGTTCCCAGGATTATGTGTGGCTGATCTATCAAAAATAGTGATCATTTTGCTTTCAATGAGATTCAGCTGCATCTGAATGCAGCTGGATTTGGAGCCTGTGTAGCAGAAGGAGCATTGGGGCAGAGGTGAGGGAAGGATGGTGTTAGCAGACAATTATTGTCCATGGCCTTTCACTATGATTAGCAACAATGAAATGCATAAGCAACAGAAAATTAAGTTTTTTTGTAGTATAGGTGCATAGAGTTGTTGAGAACAATCCTAGTGCAAAGTTGCAGCCTTGGAAGTTTGATTTGTATCAAGCAGTAAATCTAAAAACCCAGAGAATTCATGGTATGTCAGATTTATGACTGAGGGCAGAGGAGACTAAACTGTGAAGCAGGACTTTCTCATTTTGAATCTCACCTCTGCCATGAACTCACTGAGGGCATAATCTTAACCTGTGCTAGTACAGTCAGACGCATGCCCTGTGCTGTGTCCTACATAGGGTAGGAGCAAGCTGGAAGTCACTTCGAGGTAAAGGGATATTTTTCCCTTTACCCTATGTAACACCCAGGCAAGCCCTATTGGGCTACTCAGATCTGCGCCTGCTATTTAGCTGGAACAAAACCAAACAGCCTATGTAGGGCTCTGAAGCCCAGGAGTGGGGATTAGGGTACAGCATGTGCTGCCACTGCCAATTCTACCTCCCAGGCCCGACCTCCTACAGTGTTCCTAATCTTCGGAACACTCCCATCCTCTGCGCCGCCCAGCACTGAAGGCACCTGAGCTGGTGTGCATCTGAGCATCATTGTGCTGGTGTGGCTGGCTCACAAGTTGGCACAAAGGTGCCTTATGGCACATTTGCAAACCTGATCTGGTGCAGGGGGGCTGTGCCAGCACAACACGCCCTTCGGCTTGGGCTGCCCATGACCTTGAGTAAACCACTCTCTCAACTCTGGCCTTCCTCCATCTGCAATATAGAAATAATAATAGTAACTTACCTTGCAAGGTGTAACAACGTGTTCCTAACTAAATCATTTTTATTAAAGTCAAGATGTAATGAGATGCATAACAGCCATCAGCGCCTTTGGGGGTGCTTCTAGCTATCTGTGAAGGACCAGGGAGATCCACTGTCCCTCCACGCAAAGAGAGGAAAAGCGGCTGAAAGAACTACAATTCCTAGCATGACGGGGAGACGCGGGGCATGACGGGAGGTGTAGTCCGCATGCTCTGAGAGGCGGGGCCAGTCGAAGCATGCTACCTGACGCTGCCGCCGAAGAGGACGGCAATCGCAGCGGCGCTGCTGGAGGCTGGTTCCCGGCGACGAGAGACGGAGGATGCCTCAGGGGGGCGGCGAGCTGCCGCTGCCCCCGTCGAAGAAGCTGAAGCTGGCGACGGGCCCGCGCAGAGCCATGTTGCTGGCGCCAGCGGCTACTGCTGGCGCCCGGCGCCAGCCTCCGTCCTCGTCCGGGATCGAGAGCCAGCGCCGGAACCTGCCCATCTTCCAGGCGCGGGGGGCGCTGCTCGGGCAGCTCCGCAGCCTGGATTGCGCCGTTCTCATCGGTGAGGTTTCTTCATAAATTACCTCAGCATAAGGGGGCGAGAAGAGGGGCTCCGTGGGACACGCCCCTCCTATTGCGGCGTGGCGGGCGTCGGGCAGGGCGTTTGGGGGGTGCTGAGCTCCCCTTGGACTCGAGGCTCGGGGAGCTCCTCCCCTTTCACTGCAGGAAAGGGGCGGGGCGTGCAGGATTCCTTTGGCCGCCGGCTGCCCCATAGAGGTATAATAGTAACAGGAGTGGACATGCCTTAAGAATTAATAGGAGCGAAGTGAAGCCAGCGGGAGGGCTTAGCAGCCTTGTTGGTTGACTCAAAACATTCCTCATTCCAAGCATTTCAGATTGCTTTGCTCGTACTGTTTAGGACTGAATAGTTTACTCCTTAAATAAAAACTTACGAAAATAAAAACATGTGATCGTGTAGAAACATTATTGGTAACCTTATTATGATTTAATATGCAATTACAAGGTTAAATTCCTCATAATTATATTACTGAACATACCTGACGAAATGCTACTTGCCGTCTATTTAAACTCAGATTGCACTATTTTGACAGACTTTATTTAAATCTACACAAGCAAAAATAAAGTGTGAACGGGAAGGAAAGAAAAAAAGGGGAGGGTGGGCAAAAATTAAATATATACGAAAATTACATTAAAATCTCTTCATAACACAAGTAGTTGTCAATATGAGAGTAATTCTTTTTTACTTCTAGATTATTAAGAGTTTTTTTAAAAAACTTCTACACTCACCCCCCCCCAATAAAACAAATTCTGTTAATGTTCAGAATTTCAAAAATATTACAGTAGAAAATGGAAGGTGGGAAAAAACGTGTAAACGGGAAGGGGGGAAAAAGGAGCGGGGGAAATATATATATTTTTTTCCTTCTAGACCATTAACAGTGGGTGTCAGAAAGTGGTGAATAAGATCGCTAGGAACAACAAGAAATTACACAGCTTCAAAAATAATGCACTCACTGTTTCAGTTAACGGTAGTTTTATTGAACCGATGTAATGTGAATACATGAATCTTTCCATGGAAATTAAATCTCATTTTTTGTACAGCGATTCGCACACCCGTATGCAGAACACGCAGGCATGCTTAAAGAGGTTGATATTACCTTTTACACACGTGCAGGGAGATTTTTATTCGTGAATTCGCAGCAATCTTCCTTGGCGGGAATGATCTGCGTCAACCATATTGGTTGACCCATCTGGCTTCAAGAAAATGACGTCATGTCCATTCCTGTTACTATTATACCTCCATGGGCTGCCCGGATCACTCCACCTCCTCATCAATTGGCTGCGAGAACCCGCCCTTTCTGTCCGGAAAAGGGTGGAGCCTCGCGCCGACCCCCTTCCCCGAGTTCGCTCAGGGCGTGACGCACGATAGCTCCACCCACTATCTGGAATTGGCTGGGAGAACTTTTTTCAGTATTTTCATTCCAAAGACGGACCGTGTAGCAGGAAAGGGATGCAGCCTAAGGACTCCTCGCATACTTCGTTTTTTTTACATATGTTTATATATTTTGATCTGTCTTGAGCGTTGCATTGAAAATGCCAAAGTTTATATTTATACTTTTCTTTAAAAAAAAATAATAATCCTGACTTCCATCTTCCCCCATCAGTGGAAAGCTGACAGTCCATCCAATCCTTTTCCCCCTTTCACAGTCAATGTAGGATCATCTGACAAAAAATTAGTTGGTCTCAAAAAATATTCCATGACTCAAAGCATTGGCTTTTTATTTTAAGTTACTTTATTGTGAAGGCGAAAGGTTTATATGATCTGAAGAGAAACCAGAGTATTATTGTGTTTTTATTCCATACTCTTTCCAAAGTGCTCAGGATAGTGTATAAAGTATTTTTTCATTCCATCGTCTTTGTATTTTAAAAAATGGCTTTTATACAGTGGATAAAAAGCAGATATTTAATTAGTGCCACCTCTGGTTCTGAAAGAATAACTCCTTGGCACACATCACATAAAACAAAATAGTGGCCAAAAAAGGAAAGAAAAACATCTGCCAGTGATTTCCTCCTTGGGCAAATTGTCCTTTTTTTCTGTTCTCAGGGATCCATTTGGCGAACTAAAGGAAACCTCTCACTGTGTCACAAAGGGTCTTGCTTTCTCCCACATTTAATCTTCATTTTATATATGATTTTTGTAATTCTGACCCACCAAGTGCTGTTTGCTTAATATTCTGCAGGGGAAACAGGTTCTGGCAAGACCACTCAGATCCCCCAGTACCTCTATGAAGGAGGTATTGGACGCCAGGGCATTGTCGCTGTGACCCAGCCTCGCCGTGTAGCTGCGATATCCTTGGCTACTCGAGTTGCAGATGAGAAGAAAACGGAATTAGGAAAACTGGTATGTCTCCATTTGGTTGGGCAGTCGTAATCTGGGTCCCTGCAATCTGAGATCTAGGATTGAGTCTAAAAAATGGAGATTTAGACTGTCTAATAAAATGGAGATAAGAATAATATCTTTGGCCATTCTGCATTTCTTATTCCTGCTTTCTGCAGGTTGGCTACACAGTGCGCTTTGAGGACCTCACTTCAGACGAGACAAAAATCAAGTTCCTGACAGATGGGATGCTGCTCCGAGAAGCCATCGGGGACCCTCTCATGCACAAGTACAGCGTCATCGTCTTGGACGAAGCACACGAACGGACAATCCACACAGATGTGCTGTTTGGGGTGGTGAAGGCAGCGCAGAAGAAGCGAAAGGACTTGGGGAAATTGCCACTTAAAGTGAGTGTTGCGAAGTGGGATTAGTGTGTGGGCACTGCTTATAAGCTGTTCATTTCACAAGCTTTGGTTTGCCTGTGGAATGTGGATTACTTTCACCAAGAATGGTGTTTCTGCCCCTCCTCGTGGGCTATATGCAGAGAGCAAAATGGGTAGGCGAAGCATTCGGAAAACATTGGAGCTTCTCTTCCAATCTTGTAGATGCTTCCAGAAGGGGAGGGAGGATATTGCTTCTCCATAGTGTCCCTAGTGGTTCCTAGGCCCAGGAGAGGCAGTCCTTTAAGGAATACATGGTGAACAGGTGGAAGATAAGTGAACAGTTATTGACAGTTACTCTGGGGGGAGACAGCCAATCTATGGTTCTCGCCTGGGTTAGGAAATGAAATACTTCATGGCCATCAAGCTTGAATAGTTCTTGCTGCAACATTAGGGAGAAAGGGTCTGTTCTGAAGCATCGTTCCTAGAAATGCTAATTGTTACTTCTCTGTGCACATTTTTATAAGTCCAGTATAGGTAACTGGTTCACGACAGCCAGGGCTGTGCATTTTGTAACTCAAGAATTGCTGGGTGTATGCCCTATGTCAGTGTCAAGACCAGGGGGAAAATGGGAAAAATCTAGAGGAATTTTTTTGTTTTCCTCCCCTCATGCCTCCAGTTTCTGCCCCCTTTACCCCTATTTCTAGGGGAGAGACAAAATAGCACACACATGCTTTTCTTGCCAAACTTTTCTGACCTTCTTATCTCTACTCCCAGGCATTACCCAGAGACCTCCTAGAGGCTGGTTAGTGGATTTCATGTTATTGTATTACTGCAAGTCACAAAGCTGCATGTGGAAGAAGCCACCCAGATTGGGAACTGGTATCTCCTATGGTCTCTTTTGTCTATGTTAAATAGACTTTTTTGCCGTCCTTGAATAGGTGTCATCTGGGTGACGAACATCTGTTATGCTACTGCCCAGTAAGACCTGTCCTGTACATAGTTTCAATCAGGCCCAGTCCTCATAACAAGAATTATTACAGGTGATCATCATGTCGGCTACCATGGATGTAGACCAGTTCTCCCAGTACTTCAATGGCGCTCCTGTCCTCTACCTAGAAGGCCGGCAACACCACATCCAGATCTTCTACACCAAACAACCTCAGAGTGATTACCTCCAAACAGCACTGGTGACAGTCTTCCAGATCCATCAGGTATCACAGCTTGTTTTTGAGTCAGATGTGGAGATATCTGTAAGCACGCTTGGACCTCAGTCATTGGCATGGGTGTTGATTAACCCCTGCTAACTGGGCAAGAGGCACTTTTTCAAGTGGTGTCCTCTTATATTTAGCAGGGGGAGAGCAATTATCCCTCTTCACCCCAGCATAGTGTCTTTCTTGTGGCTGTTGCTGGTGGTGTTCTCCATTCTTTTAGATTGTGAGCCCTTTTGGGACAGGGAGCATGTGGGCCAAACTTTAATGTTATTATTTGCCTGTAAACCGCTTTGTGAACTTTGTGTTGAAAAGCGGTATATAAATACTAGTGCTTGGTTGATTGATTGATTGATTGATTGATTGATTGATTGATTGATTCAACAACATCTAGACAGCTGAAGTTTGGCCCACATGCTGCTGGTGCATGGACTTGCCCAAACCTTGTGTTTGTCATCAAAGGTTCTTCCTCTTAACCTGGAGTTAGGCCAGCAAAGTTTGGCCAGCATAAGGGACACCATAAAGCATGCTTGCACCACTCTTGGAGTCAGAGAGGCCAGCACACAGTCACGTGCCATCCTCCCTGACTCCGAGAGTGGTCCAAACATGCTTTACAGTGTCCCTTGTGTCGGCCAAACTTTGCTGGCCTAACTGTGCCATCCTAACTCCTGATTAGGATTGTGCTCTGAGTCTGTCTACTCTCTGAAGTGTAGCAGGTGGTAACCAGTTAAGTGGGCCTTTGGGCTTTCTCAGTGGTGGCATCCCGGATTTGAAATGCCCTTCCTGGTGCCGACTTGGTATTTTTTCAGTGCCAAGAGTTGCTATTTGCCTGGTGGATATAAAATGTTTGTAACTTTAACAAAATGCACCATGTAGCTTATTTTAATTGTACAGACATGCTTCTTGATTTTACTGACTGTGGCTACAATTCTATCTCCATTTACTTGGGAGCAAGCCCCATTGACTGTAATGGGCATGCATAGGCTTGGGCTCTTAGTGGCTTGCTGCTCCTAATTTTGAATGTAATATATTAGATATATTTTAACATCACACTTTTCTGGAAGATCTATGCTGAAATGTAGCTTATACGTTTTTCAGATAATATGATGCCCCAGTGACTAGAGAAGTCTGAAAATGAAGCATAGCTACTGTTCTTAAAAACATACAATATTTTACTTCACCTTTCCAAAGCACAAACAGTGCTAGTTAGAACACTAAAAAGGAACAGTATGATTAAACAGAGGAAAAGTCCCAAAGGTCCAGTTAAGTGGAGTGTTTATTTCCCTCCCTTTGAAAACAGGTCCTGCTAAGTCACAAACTCCCATTGATTCCAAAAGAGATTTGCCATCCAGTTTGGGAGTAAAGCCAGAGGCTGCTGATCCAGGAATGCAAGCCAAGGGCTTTGCTGGACAATTTCAGATCTTTCAAGAAAAGCCCCAGTACCTTGAATTAGGCCCAGAAACTGTGGGCAAGCCAGAGCAGTTGCTTCTAAACTGGCTGAATCCTCCAGGTATACAAATCCTGTTCCCTTTTTGTCAATTATTTCTTTAAAGGAAGCACCTTATGCTCAGGACATCCTGGTATTTCTGACGGGTCAGGAAGAGATAGAAGCCATGACCAAAACATGCCGTGACATCGCAAAGCATCTTCCCGACGGCTGCCCTCAGATGGTGGTGATGCCCCTCTATGCCTCCTTGCCCTACTCGCAGCAGCTCCGCGTCTTCCAGTCTGCGCCCAAGGTATGATGCCGCAGGAGTGTTTTCTGCTTCCCACGCTGCAGGTTGTTTTTACCTGCTCAAGTGACCCAGGTGAACCGTTGGCCATGTGGTACCAAGAGACAGCCAAGGGCCTTCTTCACCATCAACCCATCATTCTTTATTTCCCAGGGCTATCGCAAAGTGATTCTCTCAACCAACATTGCTGAGACCTCCATCACCATTGCAGGCATAAAATATGTTGTGGACACCGGCATGGTGAAAGCAAAGAAATACAATCCTGGTATGTATTTGTAGGTGTGACTGCCTTCTACTGGGCCAGATCATGTATCCATTTGGCCCAGTATGGCCTCCTCGGCAGCACCTCTATAGGGTCTTTCTCTGGGATTCTTTTCACCTGGAGACACCAAGGATTGAACCTGGGGCCTTCTTCAGGCAAACTATGCTTCCAGCAAAATTTTCACTCAGTTCTTGTAATTTTGATCTTCAGGAGGCTGAGTAGACCCTGTTTCCCTACTCATGGTCCTCTTTGGAAAGATGCCTGGCCTATACGTGGTTAAGGATGAGGTGGTAGAATGGACAGTACCATTTCAGGCTACTGGCAGAAATGCCCGTTTTGAATGCTCCCTCGTGACTTGTTTGTGTTTAATCTCTACAAGAAAGAACATCAAGCACATTTGGGAAAACCTACCATCTCACAACTGTATCACTTGATTTTGCTGTATAGGTAGATTGGCCAGAGTACCCATGAATTGAGCTTCACAATGTTGGCAAAACTATAGAGTGTCCTCAAGGAGGCATGACTGATTAGATACCAGGAGGCTATATAATCTCTACAGGGGCTGCTGGACTCCCTTGAAGTGCCTTTTCAACCCAGAACCATGGTTCAGTGACTGATGTCTGCCATTTGTCTTTTCTAGAAAGCGGTCTGGAAGTGCTGGCCGTTCAGCGGGTGTCAAAGGCCCAGGCCTGGCAGCGGGCAGGCCGGGCCGGGCGAGAAGACAGTGGGTTGTGCTACCGCCTGTACACAGAAGATGAGTTTGAGAAGTTTGAGAAGATGATGGTACCAGAGATACAGAGGTGAGACTGCCTGAAGAGGGCATTTCGTGTCTTGCTCTCAAACCTGCAGTTCCTGGCTGGCACAGCATCCAAAGGGTAGGGTGCTTTGGCATGTTTGCTCCTTTAAAGGAAACCTGGCTCCATGTCAGTTAGAGAGTTAGGGCGCAGCCCCAACCAACTTTCCAGCACTTGACATACCTGTGCCAATGGGCATGGGCTGCTTCAAGCAGTGGAATAGTAGTCACAGAGGCCTCCTCAAGGTAAGGGAATGTTTGTTCTCTTACCTTGGAGCTGCATTGCCCTTTCCCCAGTGCTGGAGGGTTGCTTAGGATTGTGCCCTTAGTCAACCAGCAAAGAGTTAGTGAGTCTTGGGGAGGAGTAAAAAAGGATTACTGTTTTGAGAACCAGGACAACAATGGATCTGACTGACTCACAGCCAATCACCGTGACTGGCTTACCCAGGCAGCACCTCTCTAGCCTTAGAGAGGAGAGCCAACATGCTCTCCTCTCTTTTAAAACAATAACAACAAATCTTTAATGATTTCTTTCCCTCTACAGGTGTAACCTGGCCAGTGTGATGCTCCATCTCCTGGCTCTGAGGATCCCCAACGTGCTCACCTTTGACTTCATGTCCAAACCATCACCAGGTGAGTGGGTGATGACTGCTTAGGGACAGGATGGGGGGGGGAATGCTTGGGGACAGGATGCTACTGCAAATAAAAAAATAAATTCTGGCCACCATTAGGGAAGTTACAGTGAGGGGAAAAACTATTTGATCCCCTGCTGATTTTGTACGTTTGCCCACTGACAAAGAAATGATCAGTCCATAATTGTAACAGTGAGAGACAGAATAACAACAAAACAATCCAGAAAAACGCACTGAACACTACCAGCCTGGTTTGAACTGTCACCATTCCCAACAGCAGTCACCTGCACTTGCACAGTCCGCTGTGTTGTGCTGAGCTGAGCTAACTGAGCACCTGGTGCATGTCCTTCTGGGAAACAGGAGCAGTCTGAACTTCAGCATACATTTGTTTCTCTTGACAGAGGCTGTGCATGCAGCTATTGAGCAACTAGCTCTCCTGGGCGCCGTCGACAGGAAAGATGATCAGCTCCTTCTCACCCCACTGGGAAGGAAGATGGCAGCATTTCCCCTGGAGCCCAAATTTTCCAAAGTAAGATATTAGGAGATTACTCTTTTTGTTTCATAAATGTAACAATCAAGTCTTTTTTTCTCCCTTCACAAACCCCCGAACAACGTGAAAGGAAAGCAAATATGTTAGTTCAGATCCTTTGCATTCATCAAAACAAAAAGGGGAGGTGTCATTCTGCAACATTGTCAGCCATTTCTACCCCACGTTTTGGCTCCAGGACCCACAAAGTGGCTTAAGTGCTCAGGACAAGATAAAAGGAAGTACTTTTTTACCCAGCGGGTAGTTAATCTGTGGAACTCTCTGCCACAGGAGGTGGTGATGGCATCTGGTCTAGATGCCTTTAAGAAGGGATTGGACGGATTTCTGGAAGAAAAGTCCATCGTGGGCTATAGGCAATGATGGGTTGTAACCTCCTTACATTGGTAGTAGACTACTTCAGAGTACTGGGTGCAAGGGAGTGGCAACAGGATGCAAGCATCTTGTTGTCTCATGCCTCCCTGGGGCACCTGGTGGGCCGCTGTGAGATACAGGAAGCTGGACTGGATGGGCCTTTGGCCTGATCCAGCAGGGCTCTTCTTATGTTCTTATGACACACCACCTCCTCTGTCAACCTGGGTGTGCCACCCCACCCCCCATCCCCGAGAGACCAACCTCCCATGAGGTGGGGTTAGGCAGCCTCCTTGGGAAGTTAATTTTTAGCACTGATGGGGAAATCATTCCCCTGGGCTAGTTCTGATGAGATGAATACAAGAATACAATACAAGAATAAAAGTCAATAGATATGATCCGGACATGTTCCTGCCATGACTCATTCAAACCCACTGTCCTCAGCCATCCAAAAGTATCTTGCCCCCTGAAGTGACGTTGCCTTTTCCCTGCCGCCCCACATGCATGGAATTCAGTGGTGTTATCCTACCGGTACGCTGGGAGGGACATCTGGGTGATCGGCAGCCTGCCCGTCGCGTACCGCAGCGTTACGCTGTTTGCGTAACGTACGCAAGCGGCGTAATTGGTTACGCAAACGGCGTAACGCTGTGGTACGCGATGGGCGGGCTGCCGATCACCCGGATGTCCCGCCCAGCGTACCAGTAGGATAACACCACTGATGGAATTGCACCCAGATTCCATCCATCCGCCCTTCTGTCTTCAAATCCTTCCTCAAACCCTACTTTTCCCTTAATTCCTTAGCCCACACCCCTCGTTCCCATACCCTACTGTAACTTCTGTCCAATTACAGGTAACTAAAATAAACACAAAATCTGCTCCTCTGTCTGTGTCAATTAGGGCAGGGGCCACTTGGGTTTGTTGATTCCAAATGCCTTTCGGCAGCTCCACCTCCTTGTTCCTTTGTTCATGATGGTTTACTTGTCGCTTTCTTTTTATTTTAATGCCCTAAAGGGAAGGTTGTTGATCTGCAGTTCCAGGAATAACTTTGTTAGCAAAACAAAAACAGAAGGAAACCCTATCCCCTGGCATAGTCATTCATTGTAGTTAGGGAATCCCCCGAGAGTGAGACACTCCTGAAGCAGGCTGGCAGCCGAGTATCCTGTGATCTTGTAGGGAAAGCCACAGAACAGCAAGGTGACACACACCCTGCAATGTGAAGTGGTGCAGTCCAGACTCAGGTTTATTGCCCTTCTAGCAGCAGGAGGAAAGGAAATCAATCCAAGCTTTCTCAGCACCTGACACAGCACTCCAAATGCACCCCTGCCCATTTCCCGCTTATTCTGCTTCTCCTCTCACTCCCTAGATTATTTTGTTCCACTATGAAACCAGGGAGTGCAGACAGAAGCAGGTGTCCCTACCAATCCGTGTTGGCAGGCTCACCCTGGTAATTTGGCCCAGTGTGCTTTGAGTAACTGTTCCTCAGTACCTACAGATTTCAATAATGAAACATAGTTCTAAAATACTTTATATGCTGGTAGGGATCAATGACGCTAGCTTCTAGAAAGAGGCAAACATGACTGAAATATCATGGAAAATGTGGTGTCTTACTTCCTGTGAATTAGACTTTGGATCTTCTCGACATATGAGCCCCATGTTAAAATGCTCAGGCTCAAACCCGGTCTCAAAACAGCCATGTTCTTCTCCCTGCCTGCCTTCTGCAGACCATCCTGATGGCCCCCAAGTTCCACTGCACAGAGGAGATCCTGACCATTGTTTCGCTGCTCTCTGTGGACAGTGTCCTTCACAACCCCCCGTCCCGGCGGGATGAAGTGCAGGCCGTCCGGAAGAAATTTATCTCCAGCGAAGGGGATCACATCACGTTGCTCAATGTTTACCGAGCGTTCAAAAACATCAGTGGCAATCGGGTAAGCGCTTCGGACACGCCTCAACCTGGCATGCCCAAGATGTCTTTTTTTGTAGCAACAAGAGGGCTTCTGCAATTCAGTAGGGCAGTCTGCATATCTTCTTGTTGGGTCCCACAGAACTCAGAGGGGCTTCCTTCAATGTGCCCTGGATCATGCTGTTAGGTTACAGGGGCTGGGTTGGAGCCGTTCTTTCGTTCTTTCTTTCTTTGCATTTTCAATCTAGCCTCCATTCTCTCTATTTCACACAACTAGATTCTTACAGAATCCTTCCTTTGTTATCTCCCTTTCACGATAGGTGGACCCTCCCTGTCCGTAGATTCAGGACCTGGGGATTTTATTTATCACAGACCCAACCTGTGTCTGGGGGGCCTCACGAAACCTCACAGGTGCAACCAGAAGTGCCTTCTTGGGAGGCCCCTGGGAGTGTTCTGAGGCATGAGGAGGTCACATGCAACCTCTGTGCACCTCAGATGGCACTTTGGGTCATGTCCAGAGGTCCTCTTGATGGCCCCCACATGCGGATTTAGTTTTGGTATCTGCAGGGAGTCCGGGAACAAATCCCACACAGATACAGAAGGCCAACCTGTATTAGACTCCCTAGGAAGCAAACGCTTTTGAGCCTCATTTTGCCACCTTTAGTTGGTGTCTGTGAGAGTGAGTGAGTGAGTGAGAGAGAGAGAGAGAGTTGCAAACCTCTGGAGCTTACTGAGCACCCAGGAACTTTAATCTTTCTTACAGATGATCCCATTTTGGCTACAGTCCTATCAGCATGCAAGAGCTGAGTTTGCAGCTCTTGGGAAGAGCTAAATATAAATAAATAGGAAATTATATTTAATAATTACCTAATAATTTCTGTATGGCTTTTGCTGCAGTATGATTTCTGCAGAAGAAGCAGAAGAAAAAGTGTGATGTATTGGTAGATCAGTACCAGTGTGATGTACTGGTCGACTCCTGGATGATTTGAAATAGAGAGGCAAGGATTTCTAACTGTTTTTACAGTGGGATTCTCCCTTTTTGTTTCAGGAATGGTGTAAAGAAAACTTTGTGAACAGTAGAAATATGATGCTGGTCTCGGATATCAGAGCTCAGCTCAGGGACATTTGCATCAAGGTAACTTATCTTTTCATCCTGGCTCCTAGATGGACTACATCTGACATTGGGGTGGGGTCATAGTTTAATGGTAGAACACTTGCTTTGCATGCAGAAGGTCCCAGGCAAGCCTGGGCAAACTCTTCTCTGCCTGGGACCTTAGAGACCTGCTGCCAGTCATAGTTGGATAACACTGAGCTAGATGGACCACAGGTCTGCCTGTATACGTTCAGAGCTAAAATACGGGCACTGTTAAGATTTGCAATCCATAAACCTGTGCTGGTAAAATTGGGTAATTACAGGGCTAGTCCTATAGTGACTGACTCAAGGTACACTTCTTTCAAAGAGAACAAGACATGTCCACTGAGACAGAGTGTCTGAGAGTGTGTTGAGCAGTGGCCCATAAGCCCCAGTTACTATACGACTTTTTTTCCCTTTTACAGTTTTCGATACCACTAGAGTCTTCCCGATCTGACACTGGAAATATTCGCCGCTGCCTCGCCTACAGTCTTTTCATGAACACAGCTGAGCTGCAGCCAGATGGCAGCTATGCCACGACTGACACCCACCAGCCTGTGGCCATCCACCCCTCCTCGGTCCTTTTCCATTGCAAGCCAGCCTGTGTCACATACAATGAACTCCTGCACACCAACAAGTGCTACATGAGGGACCTGTGCGTGGTGGACGCCGACTGGTTGTACGATGCGGCCCCCGAGTACTTCCGCCGGAAGCTCAGAGCAGCCAAGAACTGACCTTTGGGGCGTGGGCATGCAACAGAAGAGGATTGGAAATCAGGGTCTTGTGAATGGAACCAGGGACTTCGGACGTGCCAGTGGCTGTGCATGAATAACAGATGAGCTGCTCCAGCAACTGGAACTTGACAGGTTCCGCACTAATGAGTGCGACACACGGTCCTTCCCAAAATGCATCCTGTTCCAGCAGTGCTTCCCAGTCTGTGATTATGGCTGTCTGGGGAGCTTGGGGAGCTTTGCACCAGGGAGAGGTTAGCTTCAGGTTCCCTGCGGAGGGAAGACGAAAGGAAGAAGGGGGCAGTGGCGTTTCTACAGGGATGGCAAAGCTCTAAGTTTTGCAAGAAGCCTTACCTTGCAGTGGAAATCACTCCCCTCCTGCCTGCACCGTTTTAGCCAATCCTCACAGGGAACAGCAACATCTTGGTGTTGCTTACTGGCTACAGCAGCAAGGGAGAGGAGGGATTTACACGACAGGGTAAGGCTTCTTGCAAAACTTAGAGCTTTGCCCTCCCTGTAGAAACGCCTCTGGAAGGGGGTGCCCCAGTCACTTTTGATTGGGCCTGTAGAAGGGGGAGAAGGTACCTAATCTATTTAATAAAAACAATGAATGTCCACCACATCAACATTGCATGAAAAAACCCTCATGTTTTACACTGGAAAGAAGCAGAATCCCCTGAACTGTCTCATCTGGTGCTGAAAACAAGGAAGGGGGAACAGAAAGGGGAGCAGTCCTGTTATTTAGACCTCTGTTTTCAAAACTTCTCCTGTCTGTGATTAACTATCCCCCCCACTACATTCTTGAAATGGAGGTTGTGCTTCTACTGGTTTCCCTAACCCTCCCACCCTTTCAAAAACAGGCAATATTTGGCTTCTCAGATCTGGACTACTCTGCTTTTGTCCTGCCCCTTAGGAAGAAAAACCCACCTTTTCCCCATAGACTTAATGTTGCTGCATTTCTTAAACTGCACCCTCTCCCTTATTTCTTTTATAGAAGCAGTTCTTGTGGGTGTCTTATTTCAAGGTGGAAGCAGAAAGTAATTCAAAAAAATCCCTCCAGATCACTGTTCTGTTCTTGCTCATTTGCATGCCCGCCATGGGCGCCTTTTCTCCCTTCCCCGCCCTTCTGAAGCCATAAAGATAGCGAGATGCACACGTCCACACACCCCTGATGGTTGCTATCACTGTCCTGTTCAAGGGCTGAGGGTTCGGCACACCTGCATGCTGTGAAGCAAAAGACATCTGCATTTAGCTGAGCACTGGCTGGAGTTTGCTTGAGGGGATCACATAGCGTGGTACAGTGGAGCTGTGATTGTAATGGAGCTGAATATATTGTGTAGCTGTGTAAACATTGTGTAGTTGCGAGAGGAGAAAAGGCACCCAGGGCATGCATGCAAGTGCACATGTACCAGATCAGCCTCCCCACTTGTGTCAATCACCACTAGGCAACTCCTCAAATGAATTGACAGCACAGCCTGCTTGGTTGGTGTCTTCACTCTCTCCTAAACACTCCAGCTAGCCTCAGAGCTAGGGGTCCCTTAGAGAAGACCTGGCTACCAACAAGGTGGAGCTCTCCTTGCTGCAGCTGTTCAGAGCATCATTTACATTTTTCCTGGGATTCCTCTCCCCCTTATAGACTTAACAAGTGTCCCTTATTATTATTTAAAAATCGTGTCCCATATCAATGTTGAACAGGGCTTTAAAAATCCCATTCTAAAGTTCTGTTGCTGCTTGCTGCTGCCTCGCCACGGCTAATTGCATAATTTTTATATTATTTCTGGTAAACATGGAGTGGTTTGATAGAAAGCAATATCCCGATACCTGTATGTCCCTTATTGTCATTTTGAAAACCTGGCAATTCTACCCCCTTACCCCCTGGACTTTTGTACCTGTGTGGCAAAATCAGAGCCTCAACTGCTGCAGCTTTTATCCACAGAAGAGGTGAAATTGGGGAGAAATTTCTGCCTGGTGGATTTCTGCCTGTCATGTAACATAATATACTATAATGGGGAGCTGTAGCTAATGGCTACCAATTGTCAAGCGAGCCACAAGGCGAAAACATTTGGCAGGCACTACTCTATGGCATTGGTTCATGAGTTCGAGGTTCAAATTTCACCTCTACCGCTTTCTCAGTAAGATAAAATACAGTGTTATCACAGGGTCGGGGGGGTGCAAACTGCATAGGGTGACACCCTCGGGGGAGGATGTCGCCACTAGTGGTCAAAATTTTAGAAACTTCTTGGAAAATGTATATTTATGAATAATACCATCACATTATGTATCACTGGAAAGGTAATTTCATGCAAAATGTAATGAAACAAACCACATTGAATTATCTGTATTTATGGCCAATTAATCAGAAGAAGAAAACTGCCTTATATAACAAAAAGTGGATTTTCTTCTCAAAACTGACCAATGGTTGCAATATTCTTCAAAGGAAATGGATCTAATGGGTGAGGGAGAGTGTGTCCTCTTATGCAAAGAAAGGGAGAGAACACACACATGCACAGCCAGAGCAAAAAGAATTCCAAACCAACAGAAAGGGGAAAGTTTGGAGTTTTTCTTGCACATGGATGGCAATCCACATGAATTTGCATTTGCAAAAGGGAAAATAGGGTGGGTGTGGTTTATACAATCATTTAAACAGCAATGTAATGTGGGAGTTTTAAAGGGACAAAAGAAGGGGGGCAAAACAAGTGTGCAGAGCAATGGGCTGCTGGAACACTGGAAGAGCAGAGGCTGGCACATCCCAAGGAAAGTGGGGGCAACATTTTGGGCAGCACCCCAGGCACCAGAAGGCTTTCTTGGGATGCCCCAGTCTTTGTGTGTATGTGTGGTGACGCTGTGTGGTGAGGGGGCATGGCTTTGCATATGCATAGATTTATTATTTAATGTGTGTGGCTGCAATACTAGATTACGGTCCCTGGGGGCTAGCAAGCCACGTGGAATGGAATGGGTAGGGGTGTTTGTAAATGGAACTATTTTTTTCATGATTTGAAAGAGTGTGAAAGAACAGAGTGTGATGTGTTTTTATTCTAAGCTCTTAATCCCAAATTCTCCTTTGTATTAATTTTAAATGCCTTAAAAGTGGATTGGGTAATATAGGTGAAGTAGTGTCAGCAGATGCAGCCACAGTATTATTTCTAACCAGAGGCGTACCTAGAGGGGGATCACAGCACTACCTTTTGCAAGCTGCCTCTCCCCCTCTTCTTCAGAGCCAGCCTCCGTTTTGCTCTAGCCCCTGAGAATGGCTCCAACGAGGAGGGGGAGCGGCCGCTTGCAAAACTTAATTCTGTGATCCCCCTCTAGGTACGCTTCCACTTCCAACTGGAAAACGTATCTATTTTAATTTCTGAAAAATAACCAAAATGCGGTGTTTTGTGATTTTATGCGTTTTTAACAAAACAATAGTGCGACTTCCATATGCGTGTACATGCTTGACGTGCACTGGTAAAGAATACCGGTATGTACTGCAACTCAGCTCCGGCTGCAGGAGCTTTGCACTTGTCCTAGCCATGGAGGTAGAATCTAACCTCCTTGGTCCTAGCCTGCGTTTTCGAACTGCAGTTCGAACACGGACCGGACATGAAAGCGCCTCAGAGCCAATCGCGCTCTCGAATCCCGCCGCGACACGTGCGCGCCGCCCGGGGCCACCCTCGCACACTCTGAACGCGCGCGCACGATGCGCCCTTAAAAGGAGGGGCTCGGCGCGGGGGGGAGGCTGGCTGCTCCTTCCTTCCTTCCGGCGCGCGCAGGCTGCTTCTCCCCTTCCGGCCAGAGCCGCCCCTCCATCCCCCCACGTGCCTCGTTCAGCGATTCTCCCCGCTGCGGCCAGGATGCTGCTCGCCCGGAGTCTCCGCCGCGCCGCCACCGCGCTGCGACCTCTCCAAGCCCACTCGCTGCAGCTGCCCCAGCTCCGCGCGCCCCGCCTGGTCGGCCCGATCGCCGCCGCCGCCCGACCCTTCACCCGCTCGCTCTGGCTCCTCTGCAGAGAGGCCAACGGGCCCGGCGGCCTTCTGCGCAGCACCCCGGCCTCGCTCTCCTGCGGCTGCGGCCGGCTCCACACCGAAGGTGAGCGCGCGCTCCGGCCCTGGAGGTGCACGTGGGGAGGCGGTGGTGCGCCCTTGGCGGTGCGTCCTCCAGAGTTGGGGCGCGGTGTGGGGACTGCGATCCGAGGCAGGCCCGTGGAGGTCACCGAGGACCGCGTGGAAGGCGGCTGTCCCGAGGCACGCCTCCTGGGGAGTTGGGCTTAGGGGGTTCCGGGCTGCCTCTGTGTGAATTCCAGGCTGTGATCTCGCACGTGCTTATTTGAGAGCAGGAGTCCTAGGCATGCCTATTCAGACATAAGTACCATTACCCCTGCTAACTGGGCAAGAGGCACTTTTTCAGGTGGTGTTCTCTTATATTTAGCAGGGGGAGAGCAATTGTCCTTCTTCACCCCAGCACAGTGTCTTTCTTGTGGCTGTTGCTGGTGGTGTTCTCCATTCTTTTAGATTGTGAGCCCTTTGGGGACAGGGAGCCATTTGACTTTAATGTTACTACTTGCCTGTAGACTGCTTTGTGAACTTTGTGTTGAAAAGTGGTATATAAATACTTGAGATTGATTGAGATTACAGTCAGCGTCCGTGTGGGTGGAATTGCAGCCTTAGGCGCCACCCTCTTTGGGGTGGATTTCTTTTGGAGTGGATGTAAAAGCTGCAAGGCACGCTGGCTCCGGGGGAAGTCTGTGGGATCGGCTTTGGAATACACACGTGGAATCTGGCACACTCCTGGATCAGTATTTCCCAAACCCTTTTGCGCTGGGACCCACTTCTTAAAATGGCAATCTGTTGTGCCCCACTGACCAAAAACGTTCTAGAAAGAAATATTTTAATCTTATTAATAATAATTGGGGTCCTGTACTTCTGAGGCAGCTAAAGGTAGGGGTGTGTGTGTGTGTGTGTGGACAATTGCTAGATCCATCTTAGAAATGGTGTTCAAGGACTGTTCCCCACCAAACCTTACCAGGAAAGGGGGTGCCAGCAAAGTTTTCAATATTTCAAAAACTTTTTGGGACCCACCAAAAATCAGCTTGTGACCATACCCACAGTTTGGGAAAGACTGTCCTAGATTCATGTATCTGAAATGTTTCAATCCAAGCCTCCTTCCTCCCAGTGAGGAGGTTCAAGGACAGTGATTGAGATTCAAGGACAACCTCACATGCAGTATGTTAAAAGAATCTAGTCTTGCTGTAGCTCAGCAGTTTTCAACTTTTTTCTTCTCACAGAACATTTAGCTTCTATGGTCCAAGAATGTTAGATGACTGGAGTCTGCATCCTTGTTGAGTTGATAGGAATCGAGTGAAGCCAACGGGCGGGCTTAGTGGCCATGTTTGTGTGCCCCAAACAGTCTTGATTCCAAGCATTTCAGATTGCTTTTCTGGTACTGTTTAGCACTTAATAATTTACTCCTGAAGTAAAAACTCACGAAAATAAAAACGTGTGATCGTGTAGAAACATCATTGGTAACCTAATTATGAGTTAATATGCAATTCCAAGGTTTAATTCCGCGTAATTATATTACTGAACATACCGGACGAAATGCCACTTGCTGTCTATTTAAACTTGGATTGCACTGTTTTGACAGACTTATTTTTTGAAATCTACACAAGCAGAAATTGTGTACAGGAAGGAAAGAAAAAAAGGGGAGGGTGGGCAAAAATCAGATAAATATATAGGAAAATTACATTAAAATCTCTTCATGACACAAGGAGTTGTCAATATGAGAGTAATTCTTTTTTACCTCTAGACTATTAAAAGTATTTTTTAAAACTTCTACACTCACCCCCCCCCCCCAATAAAACAAATTCTGTTAATGCGGGAAAAGATGTGTAAACGGGAAGGGGGGAAATATTACATACCGATGTAATGTGAATACATGAACCTTTCCGTGGAAATTAAATCCCATTTTTCGTAAAGCGATTCGCACACCCGTATGCAGAACACGCAGGCATGATTTAAAAAGTTGATATTAACTTTTACACACGTGCAGGAAGATTTTTATTCGTGAATTCGCGGCAATCCTCATTGGCGGGAAAGATCTGAGTCAGCCATATTTGTGTGCCCTGGAAGCTTCAAGAAAATGACGTCATGCCGACTCCAGTCATCTAACCTTCTTGCTATGGTCTTCTCTATGGTCTTTGCCTCATCTGCTGTCACTTTTGGCTTCCAGGAGACTCTTCCAGGTTCTGTGGCTCTGTTTGGGCAACCCTCTGTAGCAACAATTGTCTTTCCCTCTGCCGGCAGAACTTCAGACAATACTGCAGATAGTTGCCGTAGAAGCAGAGCCGGAGAACCCAGAAGAGCAGTGTTCAGTTGCTGTGCTCCACAAAGTCCTGCAGCACACCTGTGGGCCTTTTGTGGTGGGAAATGATGCAATTTCTGCTTCCAGGAATGGTTGCAATTGACTCGTTCGCCTAATTGGGGGAAGAGGCAGTCTGAACCACAGCCACTACTGGTCATCCAGGAGCCAGGCTGGGTCAAAGAGCACCCTCCAAACTATGAACTTGCTCTTTCGAGTGGACTGTAACCTGATCCAAAACAGTCCATTAGTGTGAATTGCAAATTTCATGGGGCAAGGACCATTCTGGGTGGTGAAAAGCAGAAGGGATTGTGAAGAGATTCAGAAGGATCTCTCCAAACTGGGAGAATGGGCAGCAAAATCGCAGATGTTTTTTTAATGTAAAGTGATGTACATTGGGGCAAAAAAATCAAAACTTCACCTATAGGCTAATGGGTTCTGAGCGGTCTGCGACGGATCAGGAGAGACATCTTGGGGTGCTAGTGGACAATTAGAAAGGGTTGACACAGTGGGCAGCATGAAGGCCAATTCCATGCTTGGGATCATTTACAAAAGGGATAGAGATTAAAATGGCCAATATTATTATGCAATTTTACAAATCAATGGTAAAGTCGCATCCGGAGTACTGCGTATAGTTTTGGTCCCCACATCTCAAAAAGGAAAATATGCAAAAGGGAGCAACCACATGATTATTGGGTGGTTGTACCTCCCTTACGAGGAAAGGCATTTGGGGCTCTTCAGTCTAGAAAAGAGGTGACTAAGGGGGGGACCTGATTGAGACATACAAAATTATGCATGGGGTGGATAGAGTGGATAGGGGAATGTTTTTTGCCCTCTCTCACAACACCAGAACCAGGGAACATCTACTAAAATTGAGTGTTGGGAGAGTGAAAACAGTTAAAGGAAATCCTTTTTATCCAGTGGGTAATTCATCTGTGGAACTCTTTGCCACAGAGGTGGTGATGGCGTCTGGCCTAGGTGCCTTTAAAAGGAGATTGTCCAGATTTCTGGAGAAGTCCATTGCATTCTACAGTCCATGATGGGTAGTGCAACCTCTTTATTTTAGAAGTAGGCTACCTCACAATGCCAGGTACAAGGCAGTGGCAAGAGGATGCAGGCATCTTGTCTTGTGTGCTCACTTGAAGCATCTGGTGGGCCACTGTGAGATCCAGGAAGCTGGATTAGATGGGCCTTTGGCATGATCCAGTGGGTCTCTTCTGATGCACTTATGACCTCTTTTTGCTTGTTACTCTGAAAATTGCCAAGCAATACAGCTCTGGTAGCAGTATAGAAGGTAACCTGTCAATCCAAAGAGTATAGTAGCTTGTTCCAAATGCAGAGGCGTGACTGTGCTTTGTTTGATTGTGACATGGAATACATTCTTTTTGGCTGGCAGGTGACAAAGCTTTTGCCGAGTTTCTGACAGATGAAATAAAAGAGGAGAAGAAGATCCAGAAACACCAATCCTTGCCCAAGATGTCCGGAGGCTGGGAGCTGAATGTCCACGGCACTGAAGCCAAACTGGTGCGGAAAGTAGCTGGGGAAACGTAAGTGTGCGCCACACTTTAACATGGCATCTGCATACCCCCAAAGTTGCGAGCAGGATGCTTTAAGACTTGCTTTCCTTCTGACCTGCTAGCTAATCTTTATTTTGAGCTCTTGGACTTCTAGGGTCCCTGCTTTGAGGAGGAGCCATAGTTTGGTGGTAGAGCCCCTCCTTTGCATGCAGACCAGCAGCCAGTGTAGTTGTAGGAGCAGGGGCTTGACCGAAGTGGTTTTCCGAGCCCCAGTGACCACCAAGTCTGCTGCTTTCTGCATGAATTGCAGCTTCAAGGGCAGCCTCTTGTAGTATTGCCTTGTGGTTCTTTGCTGTATACTGGCTGCTGCTTCCTTTTGGAGCCCAAATTTCTTTCGGAGCTGTGGTTCCCAAACATTTTAGCACTGGGACAAAAAACCAGTGATCTCAAAAGGAAAATTTTTTTTTAAATATACAAGTAATGTTTTATTTGCCAAAAAACCTACTCGATCCATTTCTTGTAATGAAGTAGCCCTAATGAATAATCTCAGGGCTTGAGGAGCTGTTGTCTTCATCTGCCCCCTACTACTTGTCATTGATGGACTTTGGGGTGGGTGGGATGGGAAGTTACACCAGTAATAATAGTTATCTGATCTATTTCCTGTGTTTTCATTGGAGACTCTGCGCGACCTGCTAGTGGATCCCGACCCACAGTTTGAGAAACATGGCTTTAGATGAAATGCTCTAGCCTACGGCATGGGCTGCCTCAAGTTCTCCCATGCAATTGTGCTAGCCCAGGATGGGCTCTTCTCAGTGTGGCCCCCTACCCTTGGACTCCTTTCCTCTGGAAGCCTGCCTGACAGACCCTCCCCCCTTTACAAGAACTATGAAAAGCTGCACGTTGCTTCTCCCTGCATTTGTCTCATTAGTGCTTCATTTTTTTAAACTGGAGCATGTGTATTGTTTAGAGTTTGTTGTTGTGCACTTTTATATTGCTTGTAAATCGCTTCTGAGATCCTTTATCAGATTTAAGAGCAGCAGGTCTGTATGCTTGCGGCTGGGTGCGCGCGCGCTGTTTGCTGATCTCCTTTATTGTCTTCTAGGATCACTGTCTCCTTTAACATTAACAACAGCATCCCACCGAGTTTTGATGAGTCCCAGGAAGGACAGAAGCCTGGCGAGCCAGAGGTAAAAGCGGGAGAAGGTCCTGTCCCCTTGAGACTTGCCTGACTCCTTTCCCACCGCTCTGTTTGTCCTTTGCACAATGCTTAAAGCAGTGGTTCTCAAACCTTTTAGCACAGGGACCCTCTTAGAATGACTCTATCTGGGACCCACTGGAAGTGATGTCATGACTAGAAGTGCTGTCACTATGACATCGGAGCCTCCTGCTCTCCTGCAATGCAGCAATAAATTGGATTATTCTCAGCCATTTTCCAATAGCAAAAGAGAATCCAGAAGAAAAAAAACCTATTTACAACCTTGGCACAAGCAAAATAACCACACAGCCCTCCCCCCTTTCCAGCATCCCATCCTCCCATATTTTCAATAGTGCTTTACAACCCACCTGAAATTGGCTCATGACCCACTGGTGGGTCCTGACCCACAGTTTGGGAACCACTGGCTTAAAGAATGATAGATATCTTTCCACATATAATTGGAGGTCCTCAGTTGATACACTGATTACATTTTTCACCATTGAGCCCCGTTCTGGATCAAGCTGTGTAGTTATTTAAAGCTGTATCAGTGTCACTTGCCTTGCTGGAGTGGCCTGACACAGCCTTGCTGGTCTCCCTTTCCACAGCCTGAGCTCACATCCACCCCGAACTTTGTTGTGGAAGTAATGAAAGATGACACCAAGCAGACACTTGTGCTGGACTGCCACTACCCTGACGAGGAGGTGGGTGCCGTTCGTATTAACCGTCAATTGCAAGCCTAACTTTGCTGGCCAGAGAGATCCCTGCCTAGAATCTGGTGGGGTACAAAGCCTCTTATCAACTGACGCGTGTATGTTTTGCAAGTTTCTACAATGCAAGCACAGTCTGAAATGCCTGTGATGTAGACCCCCTGCAGGAGCCGAGAAGGGTCTAGGTGTAATCTAGGCCTGGGTGAGGGACTGCCTATTGTGCAGCACCTTGAATTGCATGGAAAAAAGATAGATTATATAAATATAAGTAATGCAGTTCCCTGCTTGTGGAAAGCTAGCAGTTAAGGTTCCAGCCTAGTTTTTATCTCATCGTACCAGTTTTCTATGTGCAGGATTTTTTTTTTAAAAAAAAATATTTTAATGGAACCTACAAAATACCCAGTCAGGCCTTGGGCCTGTCTAGGTCAGAATTATCCAGACAGACTGGCAGTGTGTCTCTAAGCCTCTAGGCTTAAGGTTCTTTTCCAGCCCTAAATCTACTCAGCTGCTAGGCTGTACCTACCACCACCCCCCATTCCTATCTTGTGAACCTTCATTCAGACAAAATTTGAGCTGGATAATTGGCTGCCATAAAATTTACTAATGAAAATGAACTGTGATCAGCAGTAAAGTGTATTAACTTGCATCGAAGTGAAAGGAGGTCATCTAAGCATGTGCTTCTTCACCAGCACTGCATTAGAGTTTGGTAGATGCCAGCGTGTGCTCTGTGCCAGGCACTGGAGAAGGGCTTTTCTTCCTGCGTCTATCCCTGTTCCAGCTAATCTGATTGCTTTCTTGATCAGGTCGGCCACGGTGATGAGGAGGAGAGCGACATTTTCTCTGTCCAGGAGGTCAGCTTCCAGCCCCCGGGAGACTCAGAATGGCGAGAGAACAGCTATACCCTCAACACAGATTCTCTTGATTGGGTAAGGGCGGAGGTGCCCAAGGCTGCTTTTGTGGGTGCAAGCTAGTTTTTGCAAAATGGTGACTTGGGTTTAGGCCCGTGATGGCGAGCCTATGACACGCATGTAAAAGGTGACACACCACAACATTTGGGGTGGCACACCAGTGTTCACTCACACCTGACAAAAATTAAGTTTATTTTACTCATTTTTCTTTTTTGCAATTATTTGATGTTTCTTTATAAAATACATAGAACCACACGATTGGACTGTATTTTTGGTTTAAATAAATGAATATAAAGAACTGTTCTCTTTTGTTTGGGAAGGGGATTGACACGCCAACAGAGTCAAGTTAAGCATTTTCCAAAGTTTTGACACACCGAGCCCAAAAGGTTTGCCATCACTGGTTTAGGCCAATGTCAGAGTTAGTTCACTGCAAGTTGCCTAGATTTCATGTGACTCTAACAAGACATTGGGGGTGGGAGGAAGTGTGTGTGTCCGCATGCATGAGAAGACTTCCCCCCCCCCCGGGAGGGGGGCAGGGGGGAGAGATGTAACATATTTGACGCACACAGTGTGCGTGCACTTGTGAGATTTCTGCTGGTGAGGACTGGCACGTCATCTCAGTGCTGCAGCAGGCACCATCTGAAAGAATTATGGGGAGGGAGGGGATGTCTCTTCTGGGGTACTTGCCTTAAATGACTGATTTTTTTTTCCAGTTTAAAAAGATTTTTTTTCTTTTTTTGTAAATTTATTTTTTAAAGAATGAGTAGGATACAAATGAATGAATAAGTGATTGTCACCTGCCTCTTTTGCCAGTATTTGATTTTTTTTAAGAAATGTGCTGCCCAATTAATGGAGACCTTTTTGAACCAATTCCTAGCTGAATAAGTTGATCCATTGTTGCAGTTCTACCCCATTTTTGCTTGCATTTTGCCAAATACTTGTTATGGCAAAATGCAAGTCACACTTGCTGCACAAATACTTGTTCTGATGCCACAACTGACTATCACCAATTCTTACTGCAGTCATTAGGGAGGTCTGAGATGTGAAATTTGTCAAATTCCTGTGCGCATTCTAGGTGAAAATCTGCAAAAGCTCAACCTTTCGCAAACTTCAAATTGGTTTCTTACAGAGGCTCAAATGTGCCTTAAAAGGTTGATGTGTGGCAAGCACCAGCTGTTTGCAATGTTTTGAGAGGAAAAGGAACTTTCTAAGCAATTGCAGAGGTTCAAACCTTTGCAGGCAGGTTTGTGCTTCTCTTGGTTGTGGTTGCAAACAGGACCACAGCTCTCTAGCTCAGAGTTCAATAATTCGGGCTTGCCTTGGTGAATGTTTGCAACACCTCGTGAACAAGAATCCTTTATCTTCCCAGGCTCTGTACGACCACTTAATGGATTTCCTGGCTGACCGAGGGGTGGACAACACATTTGCAGACGAGCTGGTTGCTCTCAGCACGGCACTGGAGCACAAAGAATACATCCAGTTCCTTGAAGACCTCAAGCAGTTTGTCAAGTGTCAGTAGGGGTCCAGAGCAGCGTTCAGCCTGCCTCTTCGTACAGCCTGTTTTCCTTTGCTTCTGCTATCAAAGGTTGGACTCTTGTGTTTAGAAACCCCAGGGAACAAGAGAGAGCTGAAATTGCAAAAGGAGGATTGGACATACATCAGCGGGGGAGGGGGGCAGGGGAGTTGACCAATTCCCAAACTTGTGGGTGGTTGCAGTTCAGGCTTGTTGCATACTGGCTCGTAAGTTTAAATCAGGTTGCAGCCACCATCTGTTCTTGGGAGGGTTTTTTGGTGCAATTTAAGAAGGAAGGTGAATGATGTGAGAATAAAACCAATTGGAACACTTGTGAATGCTGTATGTGTTACTTTTCACAGCCATCTTATTGTGTGTTTCATAGTCCTGAGGCGCCGATCCGAGCCCAGCTTCGCTTTTCTGGACAGAACTAGATCTGTATTTTATAGGTATCCCATCCTCTTATGACTGGAGTGCAACACATGAGAATACCATGTATTAGAAGTTGCTTTCTACTGAATCAGACACTTGGTCCATTTAACACAGTATTCTGATTGCTAGTGGCAACTTCCAGACGGTGTTTTTGCTCTTTAGACAAGGATGAGGCAAATGCTATGTCTAGTGCTTGTGGGTTTTTTTGGGTGGGGTAGCATGGGAGAAACCCACACAGCATACCGAAACTCTACTTTTTAGCTGAAATTAAGCCACCTACCAAGGAAATTGACTAGTCAAAGATATAGCAAAAAGAATAAGAGAAGCAAGTAAGAAGCAGCATATCTTAACTACTTGTATCCTGTCCTAAAAGCTATAAAATATCTCAGCCACTATCTTGTCTTATCAACTATTTCTCTTAATTCCATCCATAAACTTTAAATCTAAACTATCCCATCAAATCCACAGGTCATTGCATCCTTTTTTTTCTTCATATGCAAAATGTTGATGAAAATTCTCCAGTTATCCCTGGAAGTAGTTACTGACTTAACTAGCAAAATAAATTTATCCATGTCTGCTAAGTCCAAAATATTTGTGCACCACTCTTCAACTGAAGGTGTTTCTATAGTTTTCCAGTATTGTGCCTAGAGTAGCCTTTTCTACTGTACAGGAACAAAATTACTTAGGCTTTCTTCTCTCTCCCCCCATCTGTCCAAACCCAACAGGGTGCCTGTCTGTAGTAATGAATTATCTGTTGTCCGTCCTCTACTGGCTCCTTAGATCAGAGTTTCTCAAATTGTGGGTCCTGGACAGATTCTACAACGCGAGTCCTAGTGCTAAAATGTTTGAGAATCGAGGCCTTAGGGTGTTTCACTATGTTGCAAATTCCTGCCGCAAACCTTCCATAGCTCTCCAGTTGAAAATTACTCCTTCAAGAGGTAAAAATGCAGAAGGGAGAGATCTCTTATGAGCATCCGTACCTTCATGTGAGTTTCTCTTTTGTGAATTTCTGCCAGCAAACATCAGCCACTCAAGGAGACAAAATACACTGTTTTGCACACAAATAATCTGCAATGAAGGGGAATAAACCTATAGACTTGCTCTCCTGATACGTGAAAAAATGCTGCTCAGTCTGAGCAATTGTGGTCTCCCTTTCAGCTTTCCTTTTGTTTCTCATTTTGACTGATCAGATGGCTATTAGCAGAACATAGCACAGCTTCCATTAATCAGAAAGTACTTCTTTGTCGCTGGTGAAGCAATTGATGTGTACTGTCTCCCTCAAGAAACATGGCTCCTTAGCTCCTTCTGTCAGCAATGATTCCTTTTTTAGCGTGCCCCATTATGCCTGCAACTACCTCCTAGAACAGTGTCCTTTTTATCAGATAGGTTACATATGGTGGTACCATCCTGTCTCCCTGCCCAGGGCAGATGATTGAGTTGCTGGTATGGCCTGAAGCTAAGCAGCACAATCTATGGTATTGTTTTTGGATGGGAGATGGAATGCCAGGCTGTGACAAGCTACAGTACCTGTTGTGGCAGAAAAGTCACTGTGGAGCTGAGCAGCCAGTGTGGGAATGTGTTAGAAGGCCAGCCAGCAAAAGAAGAATATGACCTTGAGGACCTGTCCAGGCTGGACTTAGGATTGCCTGCTCAAGCTCAATGGCATGCAGCCACAGGAGAGAACCACGCTGTGAAGGCTACATCTGGGATTTGGTAAATCACAGAATACTGTATATTTGTAAAACCCCCATTGAACAATGGTGGTTTAGACTAGCCTGCCCATGTAAGCCATCTTGGACATTTGCTTTGGCATGAGAAAGGCGGCATGGAAATTCTTCAAATAAAATAATGTACAAGTAGGCCATGTTTTTTTCTTTTTTGGGGGGGGGGTTCCAGGAAAAGTGAGTAGATAAGGAATATCACAGCAGAGAACACATCCCTAAATACTAACTAAAGCAGTCACTCCTGGAGCATGATAGATAACGTGGTTAGGTTCATTTCTCTGGCCATGCCTTAACCAGCATGTCACTATGCCTACAGACTCCCATAAATACTGGCACCTGTCCAAGTGATTTGCGCGAGCCAAAAATGATGCATGTGACCTGTGTTCTTGTCATGTGGGTGTCTATACCACTGTGTGGCACCAAGGCTTAGCAAGCTGTCTTCTGGAGCAACAACTCTCGCTTTCTCTTGAAACCCTTCGTATCTTTCCCCTTCTAAGCTTAGAGACAGAGTCAGAAGTCAGGGTTCCCCTGCCCCTGTGCAATACCTTATCGCAGTGGTATTCAAACTTTTTAGACTAGGACCCACTTTTTTGAATGGCACTTGTGTCAGGACCCACAGGAAGTGATGTCATGGCAGGAAGTGACATCTTCAGTCAGGAAGTGCTTTCACTGTAACATAATAAAAGGACACTTCTGACATGCAAATGGGCATTCTTGGACTGCAGCAATTGTACAACCATGAAAGATCCCTGACAGAAAGTAAGATTAGGACAAAATACTATGTAAAAGCACTGAACTAAAAACAAAATTTAAAGAAACCCTCATTTGAAAATTCGAACTGTTAACACTCACAAAAGGAATAAAACAAGAGTAAGGCCAGCAGATTCCAAGATGGCTGCTCCCAGCTTTCCACAACCCACCTGACATCAGGTCACGACCCACAGTTTGAATACCACCGTGGAATAAATATTTGGAGCTCTTCTATTGAAAGGATTTTAAGAACATCTGCATCATGCTAATTTGCACTCAGTTTAAAGATTCCTTATAAAGGAGCTTTTTTTTCCCCCTTGGAAGGCACAGGACCAGTCATTCTGTGCCCTTTGTCAGAGGAGCTCTTACTAAGGGAGCTGCTTAGTAGGCTTGGTTTGGGAACCACCGCTCTAGGCTGAAGAGATCTGTTGACCTCAAAAGCTTGCAAACAACTCTGTGCCCAACTTTAGAGCTTATTTAGTCTATCCCACCTTTCTCCTTGAGAGGACCCGAAATGGCTAAAGGGGTTACTATTGCAGTTTTTGGAAACTAGAATTTTGTTTTGCCCAGTAGAGGGCATCAGGAGACCATCAGTGATGAAGACTAGGCTTTCCTCTGTGCTGAGGATCAGCTT
Organism: Lerista edwardsae; assembly: GCA_029204185.1. Classification (NCBI taxonomy): domain Eukaryota; kingdom Metazoa; phylum Chordata; class Lepidosauria; order Squamata; family Scincidae; genus Lerista; species Lerista edwardsae. The sequence goes on along the minus strand of JAJKFI010000106.1, from coordinate 784,108 downwards.
TCACATTGCAAGTCTGCATTTTGCTGCTATAGTTACAAGAGTTGCAGGTAGGGGCAAAAAATTATGGCGCCCATGTCTACATGCGTGCAGTCTTCAGATTCATTGAATTCGTAGAGATCAGCTCCATTTGGAAAGTGCACAGGGAAGTCTCACATCACATCCACTGGCCTTGCTGGGCTTCTGAGCTGCTTAAGTATAAGGGTTGTTGGCCACAGAGCCAGTAATTCAGATATTACATTGCATAGGCACCTTTGCACACAGATACTTTCATGTGAACTAATGCCCAAGTTCATATCAAAAAAAGGGAATGACGGCTGGGCTCCTTGAAGACTGCAAAAGCTCGCAAACCGTTCCATGCCCATGGAACCTTTCTTTCCCGGTGGCCTTTTCTTCCTGGCTCTCCCGAGTGCTGCCATCTTTAATCATGCCATCTATGATGGTGGCACCTGAGAGAGCCAGGAAGAAGAGGTTGCTGAGGACATCCCATGACATCCCAGTGAATTTTTTGTATTGAGGTTGAGAGTGCAATCCTAACCTGGAGTTAGAGCAGCACAATTTGGCCAGCACAATTTGGCCAGCACAAGGGACACAGTAAAGTATGTTTGGACCACTCTGAATGAGAAAAGCCAGCACATAGATGTGCACCATCCCCCCTGACTCCAAGAATGGCCCAAACATGCTTTAAGGTGGCCCTGGTGCTAACTAAACTTTGCTGCCTAACTCTGCCGGCCTAACTCCAGGGTAGGCACTCAGGCACAGATGAGGGCTCCAGCAAGCTTTAGTTGCATAGTGTGCTGTGCATGTTCAATAAGATGTCAAAGCCAATGGGTGAATAGCAGGGCATAAGAGAATGTGTGTACACAGGCCATACGTAGTGGGACAATGGCTTTGGATCTCATCTACCTTATTAAATGGTGGCTGTAATGGTAAGCACTGTTCACACAGGGGAAGGCTTTCAGGAGGCACCAGATTGGGCCTGCGGGCCATATTTTGGAGGTGCCTGGTCTAGACTATCCAGCAGCAGTGCTGCAGGGTTTCCAACCTCTGCTTGGGGTGCTGCCAGGGATCCCAAAAATCCTGTCTGAGGAAGTCTGCATTCAAAGCATGGACTCTGCCGCTGAATGATAATCTGCTCCCCAGCACAGCGCATTAAACGGTAGCTGTGATGAAAGCACACCAGAGCTTTTGCCACCAGAGAAGGGCGCGTTGCTCATTGCCTTCTGGTCACTACAAAGACAATTTATTCCAAGTACTTTATTGGCATTTCCACCCCACCCACCACCCTTCCAATACAAAAGCATGCAACCCTCCCAAAAAATAGCCTCTCTCTTCATGATACATATTTACAGCGCAACGGACCCGCTGCCATCAACTGCGAGCAACCGCGCATAGCTTCATGCTTTGGGTTTCCGTCAAATGTACATAACAGAGCATTGATTTATCACAGTGAACGTCACAACAGGACAAAAAGTACTGACACAGGAAGCATGGAAGTTGGGGTACAAAGCAGCAAAACACAGAAAATTTACAGCGTGAAGAGGATTCCGGTTGCGACTCCTCTAGTCTCAGCCTTGTGCGGGTGATCTTGTTAATTTTTATAATTAAGGCACCATTACAACACCAAGAATACACTAACTGCAAAGTATCGATTAACAAAGTACAGTTTCAATTGCTTATTCAGAATGAGGGATGCAACATTAATATTTCTCCTAATGGCCTGCTCATTTCAGTTCCTGCACATCAGCCTGAAGTTCCATGAAGCGCCAGTATGTCCAGGGCAGGTCTGTGTGTGCAAAGTGTAGGATGAGTGGGTTTCCCCTGTTCCATTCATTTATTGCAGCAGTTTTCAATATTTTTCTTCTCATGACACACTGACCTATGGTCTTATCTACGGCCTTTGCCCCTTGTGATGTCACTTCTGGGACACTCTTCCAGGTTCTACAGTACAGCTCTGTTTCTAGGGGAACTGTCTGTAGTAACAAATTGTCTATCCCAAAGGCTCTGCTGGAGAGCTAGGCAATTCATTACTATGGACAGTTGCCTTGGAAACAGAGTCGCAGAACACAGAAAAGTTTCCCAGTGATTTTCAACCGCTGTGCTCCAAACTCCTACGGCATACCTGTGGACCTTTCCTAGTGTGAACATTTGTCCGGCAACATCTAAACATTTCAAATGTTTTATCAAACGTTTTAGACTGGGACCCACTTTTTAGAATGGCACTTGTGTTGGGACTCACCAGAAGTGATGTCTTTAGCTTGGAAGTGACGTCCATGGCCAGTAGTGACAACATCAAGCAGGAAGTGCCATCATTGTGATATAATAAAATGACACTCCTGGAATGCAAACTGGCATTCTTGGACTGCAGGAATTGCACAACCATGAGGCATCCCCGACATAAAGCAAAATTAGAATAAAACCTTATGTAAAAGCACTGAAAAACAAAATTTAAAAAACCCTCACTTGAATATTAACATTCACAAAAGGAATACAGCAAGAGGAAGGTCTGCAGCTTCCAAGATGGCTGCTCCCACCTTTCTGCGACTCACCTGACATCAGGTTGCAACCCACCAAGTGGGTCCTGACGTACAGTTTGAGAACTGATCTAGATGGCTTTTATGCAGGGTGTTCTCAACATGTGCGCTGTAGCAGAAGGAAAGCTGTGGGAAACAGTGGGCATCCAGCATTCCATTCCAAGGTTCACACATTTCTTAAAAAAATGGAACAATGGCAAATTCCTAATGCAACAGCTCCGTCTGGGAAATCTGACAGGGTAATCTGGAATTTTCTGGAAGAAAATTTCCAGAGGAGAGAAATTAGGAGGAGAATCATTTCAGAAACATCAGGTGAACCAACAATTCCGGCAGACTCCACGTGTCACACACACACAACTTGGGGAACTGGTTCAAGCCAAACAGGTGCAGTCTTACCTCAGGGAATAGAAACTCTTCACTCATTGCAACAGAAAATCAACAGGCCCAGATATAGAAGACACAGGTTGAGCATGCCTAATTCGAAATGCTCCAAAATCTGTGGCTGAGATAGTGACATCTTCGCTTTCTGATGGTTCAACATACACATACTTTGCTTCATGCACAAAATGATTAAAAAATATTATAGAAAATTACCTTCAGGCTAGGCATATAAAGTGTATATGAAACATAAATGAATTTGGTGTTTAGACTTGGGTCCCATCCCCAAGATATTGATGTATCTTGATGCAAATATTACAAAATGCCCCCAAAATCCTAAATCCAAAGGGTTTCTGGTCACAAGCATTTTGGATAAGGGATGCTCAACCTGTTTAAGGTTTCCCAAATTCAGGTTGTTCTTGTATCTGTCAGCAAAACCATACATATGCAAAAACTCAACCTGACCTTGCCATCATTTTTTAAAAAACTGGAACACAGGAAACCCAGAGGTACACTGGTGGCAACAACCAAGCAGCCCCTAGTGGAGAACGTTTGGCTCGGTTTACGAAACAGATGCACGTTTGTCGGTCGAGTTATTGGACTACGCGGACCATACACCACAACGCGAAGCACAAACAGGAAATGAGGCACATGTCAAGGATACAACACCCAAAATGTCTTAGGAAGGATGCAGCCAGCCAGCCAAGACAACAGCCAACTGTTCTATGTACAGTATCATGCTATCCACACTGGCTGTGGTGTCCCCACTTATTACTTTTTTGGCATTCTAGGTGTGTGAGTGTACTATCTCTCTGGTTTTCTTTTTCTTGCAAGTCACAAACTTTGGTTGATGAGAGTGGCACGGCGTGCAAGACAACATCACAATGATATACAGCAGCAACGATCGTCGAAAGAGCAGTCTGTGACCAGCGCAGGGCTTCACGAAGTTATCTCGTCCTCGTTCACATCTGGAAGGTCAGGGTCTTTGATAGCGTCCCGGCTTCCTTGTTTTCTACACAAACCAGCCAAGGGGAAAAACAAAACAAATTAGGAGATGACAGCAATAGCAAAACTCAGCAGAAGATGGATTCACAGATTTCCCCAGAACAGTTTTGTTTACGGCACCTCTTGTTCACTCTGCCCTGTAGTCCATACTGTCTGAAGCCTGAGAGGAGGTGAATTCCAAAATGTAATTCTAGAATTAAAGAATGCAGTGATTCGGATTTCGGTTACTACAATTCATTCACATCTTTCTTCTGCTCTGACAGAGGCACAAAAAGCCATCTTGATACGATCATATGTAAAACTGCACTCAAATTATTTTAGTGCAGTGTTTCACTGATGCACACCTGTGCTCCTACACATCAATATAACTATGTTCAACTGCTCTAAGTGTATCAAATATTTGAAAGTCCTGTATCCCACCTTCTGCCATCAAGGTGATCCAAGGTGGCTAATAATAAATAAAAATTCATAACCATGAAATGGATATGATCGTGAAAATCTTGGTTTAAGGCCACTAAATATGTTCATATCTGATCATCTGCAGCAGGTCTGTAGTTCTGTGGGGCAGTGCATGGTTTGCACAGACAAGTTCCCAGGTTAAAACTCGAGCAACATCTTCAGATAGGGCAAGGACAGTCGTTTGAAATCCTGGAGAGTAGCAATCAGTTGGTGCTTGGGGAAAGCCAGCACAGTTAGGATTTGACTTGAGGTCTGTTCCCAGGTGTAGCTCTGGCCTGTAGCCTTAAGGTTGAAACTCACCACCACACTTTGGGAAACCTCATAGTATAGAAGCCATGCCAACAAAATATTTGATGACAACAACTACACATGAACACAACACAACCATGGAGGAGGCATTGGAACTGAACAATAAGGCTGCAATCCTACGCACTCTATCCAGGAAGCAAGCACCACCGAATGCAGTATGATTTACTTCTGAGTAAAGAAGCATAGGATTAAGCTGAATGGGTCGCTCAACAGAGGCTGCTGGTAGAACTCATTGAGGGAGATGAGAAAGAAATGGCTCTAACGGATCCATCAGATGAGAAATAGATTGCTAACACACACACACACACACACACACACACCACAACACAATACAACACAACACAGGAGAAGATACAATTCTACTGCACTTGGTAGAAACACAAGACACCAAGTTACCTTAAAGATGGGTGCAAATAAACTGATGGGCTTAGGCGAAAACCGTGCCTAGAGGCATATGACAAACACAAAGAAAAACAGGGAGGGGAAACCTGATAATGAGATGGAATGTTGGAATTTTGCAAAGTCAAGCAAAGAGAGTAAAAATGAAGCAGCGAATGAGGAGAAGCAATTTCTTATCAAGAATTTGGAAGTAATAAAACTGGTATGTGACCTGCAAGAAGCTTCTCCGTGCAATGCGTAACTTATGGAACTCATTGCCACAGGAATTGGTAGATGTGGAGATGGCCACCAGTTTAGATGGCTTTTAAAAGGGAGTAGACCAAGGCATGGAGGAGAAGCGGTTTATCAATGACTACTTGATCATGATTATTATATGGAACCTCCATGATTTGGAGTGTCACTGAGAGCGCAATCCTAACCTGGAGTTAGGCTGGCACAGTTAGGTCAGTAAAGTTTGGCCGGCACAAGAGCCACTAGAAAGCGCATTTGGACCACTCTCGGAGTCAAGGAGAATAGCACAAATCTGTGTATTGGCCTCTCTGATTCTGAGAGTGGTCCAAAAATACTTAACGGTAGACCTTGTGGCAGCCAAACTTAACTGGCCTAAGTGTGCCGGCCTAACTACAGGTTAGGATTGCGCCCGGAATATCAGGTGCTGGCCCTTCTGGCCCTGCCTGAGGACTTCACAGGCTGTCCACTGCGATAAAACACGATGCTGGACTAGGTGGGCCCCCTTTAGTTTGATCAGGGCTTTTTTTATGTCATTAGCATGGAGTGAAACCTTCATGTACAGAGGCAGTCTACCTCTGAAACCAAGATACTGGGGAAATATAATGGGAAAGAGCTACTGCCTTCATGCCCACCTTCAGGCTTCCCTGAAACACTTGATCAGTGATGGAAACAGAATGCTTTACTAGAAGGGTAGACTGGGTATTAGAAGGGTTGATTGGATATAGCAGGGCTATACGAACAAA
>JAJKFI010000106.1:683239-778043 GCA_029204185.1 Lerista edwardsae | reverse complement strand
TGGGTATTAGAAGGGTTGATTGGATATAGCAGGGCTATACGAACAAATATAATGGGAAAGAGCTACTGCCTTCATGCCCACCTTCAGGCTTCCCTGAAACACTTGATCAGTGATGGAAACAGGATGCTTTACTAGAAGGGTAGATTGGGTATTAGAAGGGTTGATTCGTATAGCAGGGCTATACGAACAATCAGAGAAGAACTTCTCTTCCCATTCAGGTGCCCTCAGAGAGAATGGCTGTGAATTGCATGGGGATTTCTGCCACGTTGAAAATGACAAAATTCATTTTCTGGAAGTAATATTTGGCATTGAGGGTCGCAAAGCAAACCCGGCTGCCCAAATGGACAGGAAGGGAAACCATGAATCCTGACAGGCCTAGTACCGCTGCACAATTCTGGAAAGAAAACCCCAATTATTTTTTTCAAGCTGCCTAATTAAACAAATTGATTGCCAAATTGCTTTCCTTCTTTCTTTAATTTTCTTCTCAAGGAACATGAAAGTCGTTATCGTCCCTGCGATTGGAAAGAAATGCAACATTACAATTGCTAATTTGCCATCCTTCAAAGCCAAGTCAGGGGGGACCGGGGGGAGGGGGGGTCATCAGAGCTGCGGAAATGTATTAAATCACTTTTAGTGGTTTTTAACGTTGGTGTTGCTTGCATGGCAGGGGACATCCCTTTCTGCTTATTAAGATAAATAAGCTTTTCCCACTGACTTTGAATATTCCGGTAACGTGTGAAGTACCATTGCCTGAGAACATGATTTCCATGACGTTTGATCCACCAACCCCTCAACCCTCAGCAATCTGGAGTCTCCTTGCTATGACTCCACCAGTTCTGCCTTGCCGCTGATGCCTGAAAATCCCTCCGAGAGCCTCAAAGTATCTCTGCTTCCTTGACTCAAAAAATAATTCCTGGTTTCCTCGGATGCCTGGAGTGTCCTCCCAGAACATCTATGCAATGACACCTCTGACTCTCTTCCCTCAACCCTACTTCCTCAAAGACCTAGCCCTCAGGCGGAGGCCTGACAGTGAAATACACACAAAGGCCTGTTGTTACTTTAGTGGTGCGTACAGGGAGCCCTGTTTATCTGTGGGCCTGGCATCCTCAGATGAGAGTATCTGCACATGCCAAGCCCTTGGCTGGTGGGCCTCAGAAGAAGTGGTGAAGATACCTATGGGTCAGGAGGGGCCTAGCTCCCCAGGTGCCACCTTCAGGGGTGTATGTCACCACTGAACCCCAAATTCCAAAAATCGTGAGTTTACCGCATAATATGGTCATGCTGGATACCGCTGGATGTGGAAGTCCACCCGGAATTCAGTGAAAAAACCCAGAGTGTAATATCTCTATCCTATCAAAAGGTATGGCCAAAAGTAAAAATCAAAAATAAAACTAATTTTGAACAAATTGCGATTTTCAAAATCGCTGTTTTAAGGAATAATACCACCATACTGTATACCGTTGGATGTGGAATTCCACCAGGAATTCAATGATACCCCCTGGAGTGTAATACCTTAATGCTAGCAAAAGTTATGGCCAAAAAACAAACAAAAGAAAATTGTCGTGAGAGGTGTAAAAAAATTAAGTAGTCCCAGGTGCAAAACGCCCTAGCTATGCTGCTGCTCAGAAGGCCTCACGGACATGACAGGAAGGCACTTCTAGTTTGGACCAGCCACTTCAGGAGGTTTTCTGAGGCCCAGAGAGACCACGTGCAGCCTCCCTATGCCTCAAAACACTTCCAGACACAAACTGAAGTGGCTGGGGCGAACTGGAAGTGCCTTCCGGTCATGTCCAAAAGGCCTTCTGAGGAGACTGGGAAGCCACATGGGGAAGACGTGCCCCCCATGTAAGTTGTTGCAGTGTTGCACCGGACCCCTCAGGGTATTCAATTATCCATGGAATTTGGTATCCATGGAGATTCCTGGAATAGATTCCTCACGGATATTGAAGGCCCACTGTAATGTCTTTTCCAGCACTTCAACTAGGTAGGGCCCCTGAGGATGGGGAACTCATTGTCAGGCGCGCCATCTCTAGCCCTCCCTAGTGGCGCAAAATGTGGGTGCCAGCACGACTGGACTTTCACCAGTGGCACTCCTGGCTATTCAGTTACAGAGAGCCACTGCAGGTACCTACATTAATAAGTCCCCCGGAGCCGACATAGACCGTTCCTCTCGCCTGGCCTGGGCCTCAAATGGATTGCCAAAGGAGCGTTTCCTTAGCATGGCTTTCACCAAAATCTTTGGGAAAAGAAAGGGAAGGATCAAGAGATGAATAAGTGTCCAGTACATATTATTCAAAACACGTTTGTACCACAAAAATGCTCATCAAAGCAGGTTTCACAGCAAAATAAATGAAGATTCCCTGTCTCAAGGAGAACACAATTAAGGACACCAGCTAACAGCCAGTGGGAAAGACACTATCCTGGGGTGGAGAGGTACAATGATTCCCCCCCCCGGCCCTGTTAAATATGCCTATAATGCTTAACACAGACGTTACAGGCAGAAAACATTCAATGTTATGGAAAGTTTGAGGAAGGTAAGAAAATTAATAAGTATTATTTGATGGAATGCTGACATATGTTTATCAGATATCAGGATTAAATCACTTAAAAATGTTCCTGGAGTCAGAAGTGTTTAGGCTGTTGATCCAAAGCTTCCTGGACACTGACTTCCAAACCCCTCATTCCACTGCCTCTGTTCCCCCTTGTATTTCCACATTCCATTACTTTTTGGGTGCTTACCACCCTACTTGTCTTTTTTAACAGCTCCAAGGGAGGCAGGGTGGTCTCTTGCACTCGATTCAGTGTCACTCCTTCCCACGTTTCTTTGGGAAGATACCGCAAGACCCCATTCCCTGATTGTTGCTGGCTGCCCTTGTGATTCAGGTGTGGAGGAGACCGTATATCACATTCTTTTTCACTGTGTAATCCACAAGGGGTCGTTTATCTGGATCTGGCTCTAAAAAAAATCAATTAGAACTCCCAGACCCTACAAAATTGATCTTCCTCCTTAGCAAAGATCCCCCTGCTGTTATTTGGAGAGCTGCAAAATTGGTACTGCTAGAGCAGGAGTTTCTGGCTTGTTTGTTTGTATGGTCAACATCTGCCCTGTGGACAGGCCAATAAAGGCTGGCTGGCTGGCATAAAAATGTGTGAAAGGAAGTTTTCAGTTATCACTTTGCAGGTGGTCTATTCCAAAGTTGTTAACGACCAAAAGCAGCTGAACGGCCCATTAGCCGAACACCCATTTTGTGCACTGAGTAGAAACCTAGTGAGGCGAGCCCAGTAACCAAACATCCTGGCCCATTCATGATACCTACCACCGCAGGCAAACTGGGGATCATCTTGACTGAGTTCTTCACCTCCTCTTCGGTCACCTCCACGAATGTGCAATGTTCTTCCTCCAAAGGCAGAGGGTCCATTCCAAATCGACTCACCCAAGGGTGCAGCTACATGGAAAGCAGAGAGGGTTAAAATTCCAAGCATGAGCCAGGAGGGTTTAATCCATATTCAGCTGTCTTCTGCAGTGTCAGACCCAAGTTGGGTCACCGTGCTCAGCACTGCCTGCCCTGACTGGCAGCAGCTCTTTAGCTACTGGGGGAGACGTGGTAAGTACTGCAGATGCTGCATTGCCATCACCGCCTGGAATGGCTCTGATAGCAAGTGGGAGGGGCCACTTACACAGCCCGTTCCAGCACCTGCAGACCTTCTGTGTGCAAAGCAAGGACTGTACCACTAACCTCCAGCCTTCCCTTTAAGAGTCACATTACCTTAATTTCAGGGACTGTGATCCTAGTCTCGGGGTTTTTATCCAGCATCCTCAGAATCAGATCCCTGACTTCCTCACTCACCCAGGGCCTAGTGGAGAGAAACACAAATCGGTTTGCTATTAGGACAGAATGAAATTGTAGAATTTCAAATCTCTTGGTTTTGGTGGTGGCAGCATCAGCAGCCTGGGCTGGGAAGGCTGGTTGCATTGCCAGCCCGGTAGCGCCTGGGGCTGGGTGAGACTAGAGCAATGTGGCACCCCCATGCCTGTGCCGTCATTCTCCTCCCCAGTGCATACATGGCCCTCTCCTCAAAAAATGGCTCCATCTGGAGCCCTACAAAGACACCTAGAGCATAGAGCACCTAGAGACTCTGGAGAGCTTCCACCAGGCAGCAGAGGCATCCCTGAACTAGAGGGAGCATGGCTCTGACTCAGAAGGGAATTGTGTACTGAGTTTGGGAGGCTGCTGGCAAGACCACGGCTCTCCTCACCCAAATCTGCCAGCTTCTGACATCAGCCCAGACAGATTCACCATTGCAATTTTGTAGGGAATCGCGATTTTTACCCTGCCAGGCTTGCCAAAGCCAAGAATTGCTGCTTGTTTTCATGGGAACCGAAATGCCGCAACATAACTTTTGCTTTTGTAAACTGTTTTGTGACATTTTTATGTTTTATTATGATTGTACTGTAAGCTCCTCTGAGGGTCCTTGTGGATGAAAAGCAGCTCATAAACTGAAACATATGTTCACAAAAAAAATCACCCTGGTTGTTAATCCCAGACATTTGGGGGGTGTGAGCAGTTGCTGGAGCCATTCAATGACAATCACCACCACCACCATCACTACTGTCTTATCACTGAGCCTTTTAAAAGTCTGCCCTTCTAAAATGTTCTATCAGCAACATTGTTTGAGAGGACCTTCCCTAAGGGGATTTTGTAAAATATGGAACTCCCTGCCTCATGACATGGGAACCATCTTCCAAAGTTTGTTCAGGACTTGATATATCCTTACATTACATGAATTATGGTTTTTCCTCCACTGGGTCTCTTGGGATTCAATTTTTATTGCTGCCTTCTACATTGGTTTTTTTTCTCATTTCTTACACCCTTAAGTTACCAGGTTGGTTTTGAAAATTGTGTGAGTCACTCTTGTGTGGCTTCTGAGAAAAACAGGCAGGACAGCAATTCTCTAAAAGAAGAAATAAACAAATATTGTACATGATGGGGAACAGGCACCAAGACTTGACAGCCCAAGAAATGATCCATTAATATAAAACCAAATGGTATGTATTGTGTCGAGGCTTTTGGAGCGTAAAATCGAACATTTCCCTGACCTTTGAACTTAAAGAGGAAAAAAGATCAGCCATCGCACAGACTGATGGTTCGTGGCTGACTTATTTTCCGTTCACGCTTGAAGAAATAAAAGCGCAAGATTTGGTGACCTCTCAGTAAACAGAAGCTTGGATGCTTCTTGCAGTCATGGCAGAAGTTGTTCAACATCCAAAAGGCATGACATCATACCGTGTGCCAAGTCCGCGGGAGGTCTGAAGTGGACTCAGTCCAGTCCATTCTAATTTAAGCCTGCTTTTCTCCAGCACTCCCCCCTGCTCTCTTATTCGCTCTACCGAATTAATGGGCTTAGTTTAAACATCGAGTCAACACACCGTCATCCACTCTGCCTCTCCGTGCACACTAATGAGCAGAGGGGCCTTTGGAGATGGAGAGAGCAGGTCGCCGGGATGTCAAAATAAGTCAAGCAAGGAGAGTTATTGCCGCAGGAAATACTGGAAGGAAGGAAAAGGTTCATCAGCGCAACCCAGTTCACCCATTAAATGTTAATCTCTTGCAGAGGAGGCAGATGGGAACAGTCACTTGCAGGCTGACTAATAAACCCAAGTCAACGGCAATTTGGAGAAGGCGGGCGCAATGCCCGGGATCTGGGCAACTTTTGCTGCCAAAGAAAAGTCAGTTTCTTTTGCTGAAGGATGAACAGAATTTCCCAGGCTGGGTCCATACATAAGAATGGCATAGGGAACTGGCTGCCTGCTTCCACCACTCCTCTTCCTGCACCTTGGATTTGTAGAAAAGGGAGCAGAACAGGAAGTGCAGAGGAGTAGAAAGTAGAAGGCTAGAGCACTGGAGACACTCTAGCCCATCACTCTCTTCTCCTCCACATTTCCTTCTGTGTTCTGTTCCCCAATCTCTTTTCAAGCCTGGGGAGATGGAGGGGGAGTTGCAGCAGTGGCTGACATGCCAGTATCTTGGGGAGGGGAAGAGGCATTTGGAACAACAAGATGCCGTACAAGGGGAAGGATGCAGAGTTTGGCACAGTCTCTCAGGTGGTGGGTGGTTTTGGGTCAGCCCTGGCTTTTATTCCCTTCCATTGTCATTCTGTGGGTCCAGTCTCCCCGTGTTCTGGAATTCTGGTTTATCAAACAGTATGTCTGAATTCTATTCTGGAATTGTGTAGAAACTACAGTGTAGTTTCATCAGCTTATAGTTTCTACTGTTCATTTGCATCTTCTCCCACGCCTGCCCCCAAACCCAATCCTGATGCAAGTCTGACTGCACCAATTTCCTTGTTGTTCAGCCTTTCTCCAAGGTGCTTGTGTGCTTCTGGACAATCAATGAAACACCACTGGAAAAGAACCATGACGGAACTGTATGACTACATTGAGATTGCTTTTTTGCAGTGTTTTATCAATGCACATGTGCACATGGTTTACTGCAGTTAATGTGGTGGAGGGAGAAATAAATGAACTGAAAGCAGCATCAAGCTGCTCTTCATCAAGAGACTGTTGCTGTTTGACTTTGGAAATTGACAGAGAAAGTTGCAGGTAACTGAACTGGAAGTGGCCTTGCAGAGTTGGGGGGCGGACTTTCAAGTGGGTGCTGTTGCTCTCTGGGGACCTGAGTGCAGGACAAGCGGTGGGGGTGCCTGTCTGAGGAATTTGCTTGCTTCCAAAGTGCTCTGCTTGTATATTATAAAGAGAAAAGGGGTTGTTCTCTTCTCCATCCCCTCAATTTGTTGTCTCCCTTACATTTGTTTTTAGATTGGAAGCCTCTCAGGGCAGGGACCTATCTTCTCTTCTGTTGTGAAGTACAATGTATATGAATGATGCATGATGCAGAGGAGGAGGAGGAGAAGAAGGAGAAGGAGAAGAACCACCTCCAAGGACATCTCTTACTACATAGAAATTAAACCTGTGAAGAGGCAGACCCTGGAACCTCTCTCCATATAGGATAATGGATGTGTGTGATCCCTTCTTGTCACAATATTTTTGCTCTTTCCCTGTGTTGTCCTGCAGCGCTGGGACTTTGTACAATGTGAAACCTTGCCCAGCCATTCAGTTAGTTATTATGTTCTTTCAGTTTCCTTTCTGCATCTTCAACATTGTACAGACCCCACTTACAGGCAGAAAAGTGAAAAAATAGTGGCCAAGCCCTCTGTGCATAGAATTATTTATTATAACAGCAGACAGTTAGGAAGGAAAAGGAAAGCTTCCAGAACTTCCACCGGTCACTTTGCCTGGGAGCACTTCTTCATTATGTCCCCCCACTCCCTTCCAAGCCACTGATAGGATATCATTTTCCCATCTCAATTAGAAATGAAAGATTAATTAATGCAAGTAGGTCAGAAATTCTGTGCCTTGGTGCAGAGCCACATTGGAGGAATAACTGCATTGGCATCTCCTTCAAAACACAGCTGGGCAGTGCTGCTGCTGCTGCTGGTGGTGATGGCATGTGGGGTGTGTGTGGAATGACTGACCCCTCTCAAAACTCTAGCAAGAATTTAAGAATGGGCTTGAGTGATGTAGATTAGTGGAGAGACAGACAGCCTGCATTCTGCAAGTATAAACACATTCCTTAAAAAAATGAAACAACAGGTATGTTTCTGTGTGCCATCAGAAATTTCTCCTATCATCTGTTATGGAGCAGGAAGGGGAAAACCTCAGATCCCTCCACTATCTGGCAACATCTTCAGTTTATTACAGGTAGAAGATCCCTTAATCCAGACTTCCAAAATCTAAACTATTCTGCGATGCAGATATTTTGTCCAAGACTTTAAAAAAAACTTTCTGTGGCGTGAACACGAGCAAAAGACTTTCTAGTTCCTACCTGCAGCCTGTAGATTCTATTCTCTGCTCTGTGGTGTGTGCCACTGCTGAAAAATGTCGACGAGGCCAGCAGACACCCAAATGGGTAACAGTGAAAAGAGCAAGAGGAAGCATTTCTCATTAGACTGTGAGCCCTTTTTGGATAGGGAGCCATTTAACTTTATTATTTGCCTGTAAACCGCTTTGTGAACTTTGTGTTGAAAAGCGGTATATAAATACTGTTGATTGATTGATTGATTATATTCATGTAATTATTCCAAAATCCAGACACCTTCCTGTCCCAAGCAGTCTGGATAAGGGACACTCAACCTGTATGTATTAATTACAGTGGACCTTCGGTATCCATGCGGGAGGCTGGTGCAGTGCTGAGAATACTCACCCAGAGGCTATGCCCGGCCCCCTGAAGGTCGCATTGGACTCCTAGCCTCCTTAGAAGGTCTCCCAGATGTGACGTGAAGCCACTCTGGTTTGCACCTATGCCGTGTCCGGTCACGCCTGGGAGGTGCCCTGATGAGCAGGGAGGCCACAGGCAGCTAACACAACACAGAAGTGGCTTCTGGTCATGTGCGGGAGGCCCTTTGCCACAGAATTGGGCAGGTTACCCTTTTGAATGAATTAACGCACCTGTTTCTGCTTTGGAGTCACAAAGCAGCTTGTTCACCTGCTTTGTAAAGGTTACTTACTCTTCTGGGAAATCCACTGGCTTGTTCTTGATCTTGTTGTGAAGAGCCAGGATGAACTCATCAATGAAAGGACACTGCAAAACAAACCAGTAGTTGATCTTCCTGGGCCCTTTTTATTGGCTGAAGTATCTAATGTCAGAAGGGCCTGTTTACACTATGAGCAAAAAGTGGCACAACTATTGCAGCCTCGCTCCAGGCTAGGTCATTCTTGCAGAGAAATTCCTAGAGCCGCTACCTACCCAGCACTTTTCAGCTGTGCACTTAAGATTTTAAGAACCACCCACAGGAGAATAAGCCTGCCTGAGCCTTAAGGCTGGTTTCAGAAGTCCTGCTATCTCACTGCTGTTAGAAGCACACCAGGTAAAGATAAGAGACAGGGCCTTTTCCATGATGGCATCTAATCTACCAGGCCTTGGTTTCAGCTCTAAGCTTGGCAGACTGAGCCCTGTGCTGCAAGAGCGCCCTCTGGGCTGCAATACCAGCTTACTGCACACAGTCAGCTGACTTCCAAGGGCCAATCCCTGCCTACCAGGTCCTATAAAACTTGAGCATCAGAGCCTGTCCCACAGTTCAATCAAGTCTGCTGTTGTGGGAAGTCACTGCTTAAGCTCTTGTTGCCTTTCCCTGCTTAGCACTTTTGTATCCGTGGGTGCCATTAGCAATGTGTTCTTGTTTGCTCCTCTGCAAGTTTTGGACCACCTCTGATGTATTGGACCAACATGCAACACCATGTCCCATAACCCAACAGCTCTGAATATGGCTTTTGCCAAGGCCCAACAAACCTCCTCAGACCCCCCCTTTCCTTTTTTTCAGACAACTTACCTTTCCATATAAAAAACAATAGAGCGTGATACCCATAGCCCAGACATCAAGAGCCTGAAAGCAAATAAACATGTTGCATCTATCAGACATATTTTAAAGGCATGCATATATGAGTATGTCCTGTCCCCCCTACCCATGGCCCCCCCTGCAGACAATGGAAATGAGGCCCTGTATTCAGAGGGAGAGTCTTTCCCCCCATCTTTACCTCTGATTTCAAAAGCAGGAGCTGCAACACATGAGTCTCTTACCTTCCCACTGAAGCTCTTCCCAGATTCCGAAATAGCTTCAGGGGCCATGAAGGCTGGTGTCCCAGCTGTGCTGGACAGCTGGGCGTCATTCCCCTCAAACTGATTGCTCACTCCGAAATCCGCAATTTTGACATGTCCGTCATCCCCCAAGAGCAAGTTGGAAGGCTTGATGTCACGGTGGATGATTTTCTGGTAATGCACTGCAAAGCCAATGAAGGGAACACACCTTCAAAGATTGCCAAAGAAACACCACAGTATCAATGCACCTCATGCAGATTGATCCCAGGGCTACTAATACTGAGATACGTCCGTCTGTCTCCAATTTTATAAAGTTATGCCCAACTTCAAGACTTCATTGCGTATATCTACCTGGCAACTGTACCTTCAACCTCCTTCTTGCCCTACACCAATATTTCCTTTTTCATACCCGTCAAGCACATCATAACAGGGGGGAGGAGCCAGAGACTTGAACATGGCAGTCGCTTTTTATGAGTGGCTGGGGCTTGTGTTCTTTCCTGAATCTCTGCAAGGGGTTCAGGCCCAACTCCAGTAGTAGAACTGGGTTGGGGGTAAGCATTAACATCTAGCCTCTGGATAGTGGCCAACTCCGGAGGTGAATGATGTTTGCTTGTGCCTGGGAGCAGAAGAGACTCTGCCTTCTGGCAGACCGTGTGGACGGTCTCTGACTTGGAGAGTGACAACACCGGAGAGAGAATGATGGATTACAGCCTGGAAGGTCTTCAGAAGTCCCCCTAATGAAGACAATCGTGTGGGAAGAAGAAGTGGCGTGTAGGCGTAAATGTTTAACATCTTGGCGTGAAGTGCACTGGAGAGTTGGCTGCGGGCCAGTGAGGTCAGTGGAATTAAACCTGCTTAATCTTCAACACAAGATATCCACTGAAGTGCATTGCTGTTTTTTTCTGCTTCTGTTTCTATTTTCTTTTCTAAATGCTTTGATGTGGCGTGGGAAGCTGAAGTATGGAATAAAAAAGTACTCTGTTTTATGCTGAATTTTTTGCTGCGTAGCAGTCTAAACATGGCGTCGAGAGGCGGCAGAAGATTTATAATTGGAGCTCATTTATTTGAAAACGGACAGTCCTATTTGCAGATCAAGAGGATTTATTAATGAGATAAGAGAACACAAAAATAGGGAGTATTTTGATTTGTATGTTTAAAGAAAGCTTGAATTTTTTACTGCGTAATTGAGTCAACATGGCGTTAATGAGAAGGAAACCGACAGATCTACAATCAAGAGTTGAAAGATGTTTGAAGCATGTTCAAGGACTTGGAGAAATGAACTTTGTGGAAGGATAAGAGGAATGTATTTTTGAAGATGGACAGCCCTGTCTGAATTAACAAGATTTAAGAGAAAGAGACTATGAACAAGATATTTTTTTATGGTCTGCTGACAAATACAGTGAGAGTGTTTATTGTCAGCAGGCTCCCCTCTAGTGGCAGGAGAGGGGAAGGTTTTGACCAGATGTTAATTTTTAATGATTTGTATAATTTTTGGCTTTTTATAATAAATGGGCGGGGGGAATTTGAGTAATGAAATTTATGATTTAAAAATTGAATTAATGGTATAAATAGAAATGAGGATTAAAAGGTGACAAAGTTCATTCCTTCCTGTGAGATTTGTGATAGAAAGAAATGGTTAGCATTGAGCCTTGATCTGAAAAGCGATAATTGTAGGCTTGTAATTTTGCGTCAGATTATATAACTAAGCGATTATTTTCTTTTTTGTTTTTTAACAAAGGTACGTGATAACTCAAGCTTACATTAAGATATGATTTTAGAAAAAAAAATGTTATTAAGGCCTAATGATGATTATGAAGTGATGGATGTCATGTTATATCTTTATGCTCCTTATTTTTATGGCGTATCTTTTTTTTCTTTTCTGAGATGGGCTGTTTTAATTCTAATAGAATAAGTTTTGTAACAAAGATTAATTAAAGATTAAGATTGAAAAATAATATAAGCAATATGAATAGAGATGAAGAGATTAACAGAGTGCTAGTTTAAATAGTTTGACTTCCCAGCTTCATCTATGTTTATTCCATTTCTGTGCTTTATATAGTAGGTTCTTCCCTTTTAGTTTATTATTTCATTGACTTTTACTATAAATTGGAGACGGATAATTGTAGGTATAGTTGACTTTTCTTGCTTGAGTTTGCTAAGTAACTGTGGAATTATTGAAATTATTGAAGATTTGAATGAATAACGAAAATTGACGTAGTTTTGTGAATCATAATGATTGTGTCCTTTCAGATGGAATATATGATAATGGAAATTACTAATTTTTGCATTTATATGTTACTCTCGTACTGCCTCACTTCCTATTGTTTGATCCTATGTATACCCATCCTATGTTACTGACTATCCTTTTCCTGTATCTTTATAATTATAAAATCAATAAAATCATCTTCAAAAAAAAAAAAAAAGCACATCATAACACATTATCTTCTTGCAATGCATACAACCACCTCATAGGGTAAGTGAATACAGTTTCCTTTTTGTATCTGCAGATCCAGCATCCGCAGATTTGATTCATCATGGATGCCATGGATATTGGGGGTGGGGGCGGGGGGGAGAGCCACTACCAGTTTGTTTATTTGCACACCTGTAGATTCGCATATCCACCGGTGTGTGTGTGTGTGTGTGTGTGTGTGTGTGTGTGTGTGTGTGTGTGCGCGTGCCCCATGGATCCTGGAATGGATCCCCCATGGATACAAAAGGCAGACTGTATTATTATTTCCATATTGCAGATGGGGAAGACTGAGGCTGAGAAGGAGGGGTCTGCTATCTATGACTACTGTATTTCTTCTGCATCAGTGTACCCAGCACCTTACAGAGTAACAAAGGCAACATTTCCAGGTCTCTGCTCCCAGGGAAAGATTTTACAATCTACAATAGATAGTGGGGAATCAGTCAAGGGAAGGGTGGGAGACAGGTGGACAAGAAAACTTGCTTTCTAGTGAGTCTGGGTCCTTTTAGCTAGGTTTTTTTCTGCTCTGACTGGCAGCAGCTCTCAAGAGTTTCAAAGGGGGACTCCTTCCCAGACCTACTTGAAAAAGCCGGGGATTAAACCTAGGACCTTTTGCGTGTGGAGTGGCCACTCTCCCGCTGAGCTGTGGTCCTTCCCCTGCTAGGTAAGGGCCATGACACACAGTGAAAACTACGTCACAGTTGGGAATGCAAGTGAAGAGGACATGGACAAGGCCAAATGGAAAAGGTGGGTTTTGAGGAGGGATTTGAAGTAAGAAAGAGAGGAGGCTGCATTGCAGGGGTGATCTGGGAGGCAACTCGAGGCATAAAGGTCAGCAAATGAGAAAGGACAGATTCACTTGAGAGCACAGAAGACCATCTGGTGTCTGAAGGAGCAGTCATGTAGAAGGAGGCAATTGGAAACAAGGGCTGAACAACAGGGCAGAGCTGAGATGTGAACTCTGTGGTCCACAACACAGTCTGCTTGCTGTGGCCTGACACCAGCTCTGACTGTCTTATGTCATCCAGAAATATATGAAAACAAAACACAATACCCATGAACCTCATCAATGTGAATCGGGCAGCTCAATCCTACTGAAATCCCCACGTGGCAATGTAGTGGCACCAGCTTGGCTTCCACTGCATCCCTTGGGGCTTGTAAGATACTGGAGGTCTCCTCGGGATAAGGGGACATTTGTCCCCTTGCCACAGGGTAAGCCCCAGCAGCTGCTCTGGGTGAATGAGGACCTGTGCCAGTGTTGATTTCTGCCATGGATCAGGTTCAGGAAGGGGATCAGGTTTTGGCATGAGCTGCCATCACCAATTCCACCTCCTCCTGCCCTGTTCAACTCTCTCCCTCCTTCTCTCTGCTTCCTGCATGAGCTTACCTCTGCTGATGGATCCTGATCTGCCAACACATGCGGGAAGGCTCTGGCCTTCCCACCAAGGTACTGGCTGCCTGCGCTGCCACAAAGCACTTTATGACTGTTTGCGGCAGCCTATGCAGGGGGGAATGCATGTTCCGCTGGTGTACAGCTTTATTAGGTCGGCCATATGTTTCACAGTATCAATCCCCCTGGACAGCATTCGAGCTACACAACACTGGAATCTGGAATCAACCAGACATTTAGTGAATATAAACCCACCCTTGTCTTCCATCTGACCCAAGATTATTTTAGCTGCAGGCCATGACTCGGCGCCTTTCAGCATGACAGACACAAAGAGGCCTGTAGCCAAGTTTTTTTTTTCTGCACGTCTGTTTTCTTGCAGCAAAAACTTCAGCACAGGGATGTGATCTGCATCTCCAATCTGCCCAGCTGCTGCTGCAGTAGCGGGTCTGCAATCTGGTGCATGGACAGTGGGGGGGGGGGGCACCAGGCAGGCCAACTGCACCGAGGCTGTGTAATAGGACTGTGTTAGAAGACTGCTGCTACTCCAGCAGCAGCAAATGAATCAACTCTGCTAGACCACCGTTGTGTCGACTGAAATTAATTTCGATTGCAATTTTTTAAAAAAGGATTTAGGCAACTGATCTCTCCAAATATTTTCAAACAATGGCAGGCATTGATGTGAACAGAATGAATTGCTATGCCAATTATAAAAATTAGTCCATGGTGACCTGAAACGATAAAATTAACTTTAGAAAAAGGAACAACTGCAATTTCATCATGTTAGGGAAGGTTTTCTTAAGTGCAAATATTAACTGAAGAGCTTTTCTCTTTTTGACTTAGATCCTGAATCATCAGGGTCAGGCAATAGTGCTTTTTTAAAAGATGAAATTAAAACAAGATGAAAGTAAAGCAAAGGTACAACAATGATAGAGAAAACTCACTTTTGCTTTTCGATTTTATGCCGCATCCAATTCCCCAAAGATGCCCAAGAAGCTCACGAGCAGGGCATGAAGGCAATAACCGGCTCCTGCCATTGCTCACCAGCAATGGTTAATCAGAGGCAGCCTGCCTTTCGACAAGGAGGTTCTATTTGGTCATCATGTCTAATGGGCACAGAATTGACCCTCCGCTGCCTTGAGCAGGGCCAGTCTCGCCATGGAGTGCTGCATCTTCACACAGCATCCGGTTCAAGTGGGGAGGCTACACAACACACTCCTAAGTTAAGGGAAGAAGATGGGGTGCCTCTCTCCCCTGTTCCCTTCCATGAGGGGTGCACACCTGCTTGATAATCCTCCCTACAGATAAGGAGAGCCAATGGGCAGGCAGGCAGCCCTCTGCTCACACATCTGTTCTCCTGCTGTCCCCCTTATCAATTAGGTCTGTGTGTATATTTAGAGGTGGCCAAATTTTGAGGGAGATCAGGCAGTGGTGCCGACCCTGGCCATCTGCACTATGCAGGAAGGCCGTATAATAGGAAGGAAGGTTGGCTAATAAGAAATAAAAAAAGACCTAACAAGACAATTCATTGCTGGCAATAACAACTTCCACAGCCTGACTCAAACCCCAAGAGAGATGTGGAATTGCAAGCCTCATTAGGCAGGAAGCTCCAGAGCCTGGGGGCCACTGCATTGAGGCCTTGCTTCTAGCAAAGCCACTACTGTCCACCCATCCCCCGCAAGGGCTTATGCTCTGGACCACTGCGTAGGGGGCTCTCCTCAGTTCTATTCAAGCACTGCAGTCGGGATTAACACTGGCCTGTTTCCCCGTCCACAGGGACCAAGCCTAGGATGAGTCACAGAATCTGGCAGGAGCTGATTTAAGCGCTGCTGCAAAAGGGCTTTCTGAACAAATGGGTTCTTGGGTTGGACTTGGCAGGAAATCATTATGCTCCATGAAGCAGAGATCAGTTCCTTGCTCAGACACGTTCTGTGTACCAAAAATCCTTCCTAGACACTGCTGCAGTCAAGGTTCACTAAGGGGGAAAAACAGTCAGCACAATCATGTATTGCGATGAAAAGGAAACCTTGTGTGATTATTAGAACCAGGCTTCTCTTCTCTCTGTTGCCATTTCTCACTCCCTGTTCTCCAGGGAGCAGATCCCTTGCTGGAGAGAGGAAAATGTGTGTCTCTGAGTTCCCTCTCTGCCTTGAAATTAGCTGCCTTTCTCACTCACTCTCACACACGCATCACTGCCATGCAGGGGAAGGAAGAAAAATATATGCACTTGAAAACACATCTAGCACATCATGCTGTCTGCTGAGGCTGCGGCTTTGCGAATTAGATTTGATTAGCAGAGGCGCCTGCCACTCTTCAAGGACAAAGAACAATCCATAAAGCACCAGCGCAAAGGCACACTTAACTTTCAGCTTCACATCACAGCACCCAGAGCAGAGAACTGATTTAATACTCTCTCAAAAGCAAATTGCAAGAGGAGCAAAAAAGGTAATTCCAACGTGTGCTTGAAAAGAAAAGACTCTTCCTTGGGAGGAAGATGTGGGGGCCGAATTTGTCGTCTGTCTGTGGGCGCCAGCAGAATGGTTGTAACTTGAGTGAGGACTGCATGTGGGAATGCTCCCTTGGGGTGTGTGCAACTGTGCACAAAGCAGGATTGGAGGAAGAAATTTGATGTGGCATAGGAGTTCCATGACTGGAAAAGAGACATGAAGAATTCCAAAAAGGGCCATGTAGAGTGATTTGGATCAGGGGTTCAGAGAAGGGAGACACAACCCTTCCCCCCTTCACCAAAGATGCTATGAGCCACAGAGGAAAAAACTTAAGGGTACAAGTTGTGCCCATGGAGCTAGCAGGAGTAGGGAGGAATTACTGTTGGGCAACTAGTGTGCTGCCAGGAGAAGTAATGCCACTGAAGAGGCAGTAGTGGCCAAAGGAGGTAGAAAACCACAAAAAGATGGCTGTGCCATTGCCGCCGCCACCCCCAGTATGCCCCACTCTGAACTTTTCTTTCTCCAGTTCAGTGATTTTCAACAGGGGTTTTTCCCCCCAAAGCACATGCACCTCTATGCTCTTCTCTATGGTCTAGTCCTCTTGTGATGTCACTTCTGGCTTTCTGAAGACTCTTCCGGGTTCTGCGGTTCTGTTTCTAGGGCAACTGTCTGTAGTAATGAATTGTCTGTCCCTCTTCTTCCACCAGCTTGACAGAGCCGGCAGAGGCAGAGGGATAGACAATTCGTTACTACAGACAGTAGCTCTAGAAACAGCGGGAGGACCCAGAAGAGTTTTTCAGCAATTTTCAACCCCTGTGCTCCAAAGTCCTGCAGCACACCTGTGGACCTTCCGCATCACATCAGTGTGCCATGGCACATTGGTTGAAAATCACTGCTCTAGTTCAATGCCCTAGGAAAACAACCCAACTGGTCTGTGGTTTTGGCTCCCCCCTTTTGCCTCTCAAATTTCAAAATAAAAGTGAACATTCTCAAAACCTTTCAACTTCACCCTAGCCTTTTTTGTGCTTGGGGAAGGTCCACAGCTAAGTGGTAGAGCCCCTGCTTCGCACACCTCCTGGCAGTTTCAAGCCCTGTCAGAAAACCCTGGAGACCTGCTATCAGTGTAGTCAGGACTGGGCTGGAGTGACCAAGGCTGGACTCCAGTAAGGCAACTTCCTACATACTTACAGATTGTGAAACTAAGCAGGCAGTGAACATAAGAAGAGCTCCACCGGATTAGGCCAAAGGCCCATCCAGTCCAGCTTCCTGGATCTCACAGTGGCCTACCTCAGGGAGCACACGAGACAGCATGTTCCCTGCATCTTGAAGCCACTCGCTTGCACCTGGCATTCAGAGACAGCCTACTTCTAAAACCAGGAGGTTGCACATAACCCATGATGGACTTTTCTTCTAGAAATCTGTCCAATACCCTTTTAAAGGCATCCAGGCCAGATGCCATCAACACCTTCTGTAGCAAGGAGTTCAACAGATTAATTACTCGCTGGGTAAAAAAGTATTTTATCTGTTATAACTCTCCAAATACTAGGTTTTAGTGGATGTTCCCTGGTTTTGGTGTTGTGAGAGAGGGAAAAGAATATCCCCCTATCTGCTCTTTCCATCCCTTGCATAATCTTGTATATCTCAGGGCGCAATGCTAATCTGGAGTTAGCCTGGCACAAATCCCCTGTGCCTGCCTAGGAGTGTCACAAATGCATCGTAAAGCACATTTGCACCATGCTCACCACAATCCCTGAATCTGAGAGTGGTCCAGACATGCTTTATGATGCATCTTTCCGTTAGGTCCTAACTCCAGGTTAGGACTGTGTCCTCAATCATGTCTGCCCTGAAGAACCCTTTTTCTAGATTGAAGAGCCCCAAATGTTGTAGCCTTTCCTCATAAGGGAGATGCCCCAGCCCAGTAACCATTTTGGTTGCTCTCTTCTGCACCTTCTGTGTGGCTGCCTCCCCCCCCCCCAACTTTGCTCATTTCAACTAGCTGCTTTTCTTTAACCTTCAGTTCATCATATGGAAATAAGGGTGACAAAGGATCACTATACAGTTGCTGTGCATTGATACGAATACCTGTGATCCACAGATTCTGTCACTTCCCTGTGGTTTGAGCCACACTTGTTATGTTTTCCCCCTTCCTCCTTCTAAACCCTCTGGTTCCACTGACAAATGAAAAAGGCTCCCCAGAAGAAGCCGCAAAGCTCATCTCCACATTAACCACTGTGGGGTTTTCCCAGACACAATCAATAAAGGCGTCACAATTTGTTGCAAGAAAGCAGCGAGAGGGGAGGGAACCAAAATTGATTTCCTTTATAGTCACACCAGCAGGAGCCATTTTCAGTCTTGCAATGAAAAGAAGAAAAGGAAAGAAAGAAGGGAAGAAGAACAGGTACTAGCAGAGCTAATTTAGGCACAGATTTAACGTTGGCAGCATAAATGAGTTTTTGGGCAAGACAATGAATCAGCTCAAAGCACTGGACAATGACCATGATGACCTGGGTTCAAATCTTCTGTCACAAAATTCACTGGTTGACTCTAAGTCAATCTCTCTCTCTGTCTAGCCTACATCATAGGGCTGCTGTGAGGGAAAAACAGGCATCCCTTCTTCACTGCTTCAAACTCCTTGAAAGAAGGATGGTTATAATGTGAACACAAACATTCAAGCCCATAGGTAGATATTTTTAAGCCTAAGTCAATGGGAAACTCCACACACCAATTTTGCCACCTTGTTTACAGGAAGTTGTTGGGGGGCGGGGGTGCCATTTCAGGAATTTTCAGGGGTGGGGCAAACCTCCCAGCACCCAAGGACTGCCACATTTTTTAAAACCAGAAACTCCCTCATCACATCACTCCATCAAACACATAGTGTTGCCTTGAGGGGATTTCTGGAATAAAAGGCGGGAAAGTGTGTCATATTCCAGGTACGCATAAGGAGGTCTTTGAGTTGAGGTCTTTGTGCACCTAATGGGGCAGTGATATCTCCACCCCAGTACATGGAAAGCCTTGAGGTTGAGAAGGAGGCTCAGCTCAACTTGGGAATGGTCTCATGGCAAGAGTAGGCCTCACTCATCTGCCCTGAGGCCTCTGGTGCACTGAGGGGGTGACAATACTGCCACTTCCTCAGAGGCCTCATGATAGAATCTGGATCCTACCTCACCAACCTCTCACATGTTTCTGGGATGGGCACAGAAATCAGAAGATCCTGAGCTGGCTGGAGGAAAGCTCTGCCCTTTCTTTCCTTGATCCTAGTTGTGGCTCAGGGTGGACATTCTGGAAATAAAGATGTGGGCTTTAAACTCACAGTATTCAATGCCCAAGACGATGTCCCTGAAGTATTGCCGAGCCTGTTCTTCAGTGAAAGGTGTCTCACATGGAACTTCCATGACAGGCCTAGAAATGGAATATTCAGAGGATGACAAAATGCAGTTTCACTCATGATGTTAGAGACACTAAAGGGACACTCTCCACTGCGAGCCGCAAACAATCCTGACTCCCACCGTATGACAGGACCATGTTAAAATGATTTTAAAACGATTTTCCATTATTTATTTGTGATTGCACAAAGTTTCCATTTTGCATAGCTTTTTTCTAACTATGGGGAAAGGCAAGGGCTGTGTGGGACATTGTGGGGGGTTCCTCAGATTCCGGGATCTGCCTGCGCATTCTGTATCATCTCTGTGAATCTATGAGGGCTACTGGCTTAATTATGTTACATAAAAACAGATTCTGAAGCAGCTGATGAAAATTCTTCAATATTATATGCAGTTGTCCTGAAACGTGGAATACACACAGATCAGAAGCGACTTACCCCTTTTGCAGGAGGTCAAACACTGAAAGAACAAAGAAGAGAAAAGAATCAGGGCTTTTGACCAACTAATGGCCCAATGGGCCTCACATAGCGTGCCCTGGCAGAAGGGGGTGGGGTGGCTGGCTCAGGTTGGAGGAGACCAATTGTGAGTGGGAGGCTTATAGCTTTCCTTCCTTCTGCTCTCCCCCCCCCCCGCCCAATACAGTGAGTGCCTTGGGTGTGGCTGCATCTGGGGTGGGGGAAGGATAGGATTGGGCTGTAAATAATTGTTTAGTTAACTGGCATTTTAATTGCCTAAATTTAAATATATTTGTATATGACCAATCAACCACACTAGTGTCTTTCTGAGATGTTGAAGAAAATGTAGGAGAGCTTCTATCATTGACCACCTGCAATGACCCACCAGAAGTCCCCTGGATACTGTGAGAGGGACCGGCTGAGTCAGGTCACTAATACAGACCATTGAGGGGCTGAGCCCAAGGATCAGGAGGCCCTTTCAAGCCGGAGGCCACTCAAACCTAAGACCCACAGAAGCTGCACTCCATGAACTTAACCCCACAATGAGGCTGGGATTGTCACCTTTAAGAGCTTCACATTCAACACACCCTGCCTGGCCAGAGAGTGCCTGGCCAGAGACACTGGAGAGGCAGCAGGGTGCCAGCCTCCAACGGATTGTCCCAGAAGACTTCCCTTTCTTCAGCAAGGGGGCAGAAGTCAATGCCCAAGGAGGATATAATAGCAGCATTAATCTAAACACTTGTCATAACAAGGCAGGGGCTCCCGGGGATCTGTCCAGGGTACTGAAGGGAATGACTTGGATCAGCCATGTTTACAGAATCCAAGCCACCCCTCCCCCCTCACTTCATCTTATTTTACTTCTCCATAGCTGTGGTTCTCCTCCCAGGCCTACCACCTTTCCCCCCTTCCCACAATTCCTCTCAAACCATGCTTTGCAATAATCTCCTTTTCCAAAGGAGGCTCTGTGTGTGTGTGGGGGGGGGGGGGGTTGGCAGCCATCATCTTTTAAACTACTACTTCCTTTGAAATGGTGCACATGGGGGCATAGCACAATTCCAAGAAGAACTGTGGGTTAAAAAAGATGGCATCAGTCACATGAGGAACAGAGTTGTCAGAAAGAAACCTATTTCTATCCCCCTTTGCCTCCCTGGACACCACTGAAATGGCTCCCGCGCAATTTTACTACCACCTAAACAGGGAGATGAAATGGGGGGGGGGGAAGAGCCCACTTCAGCTCAGTCCTGAAAGAAGCTATTTCAGACATAAAATCTGGGAGCTCTGTTTGCAGAATTTGGATTTAATGAATGCCATGGTACTATTTTCGAATGCATTTTACAACGGATGACTTGCCCATATACAAATTGTCTTCTGCAGGATCGTCCAGGACCTGAAAAGAAAGAGCGATTTATTATTTAAAAGGAAGTTATTCTCTCCATACTGCAGATAGGGAAGACTGACAGCTCAATCCTACCCAAATCCCTTCTCGCTGATGTAGCCACACCAACAGACAGCGCACTGCATCCAAGGAACATAAGAACATAAGAAGAGCCCTGCTGGATCAGACCAAAGGCCCATCTAGTCCAGCTTCCTGTATCTCACAGTGGCCCACCAGGTGCCCCAGGGAGGCACGAGACACAAGACGCTTGCATCTGCCTGCCACTCCCTTGCACCCAGTACTCTGAAGTAGCCTACTACTAATGTAAGGAGGTTGCACAATCCATCATGGCCTATAGCCCACGATGGACTTTTCTTCCAGAAATCCGTCCAAACCCCTCTTAAAGGCATCTAGACCAGATGCCATCACCACCTCCTCTGGCAAAGAGTTCCACAGACTAGCCACCCGCTGGGTAAAAAAGTACTTCCTTTTATCTGTTTTAACTCTCCCAACCCTCAGTTTTAGCTGATGCCCCCTGGTTCTGGTGTTTTGAGAGAGGGAAAAGAACATGCCTCTATCAACTCTATCCCTTTCATGCATAATTTTGTATGTCTCAATCATGTCCCCCCTCAGGTGCTTTTTTTCTAGGCTGAAGAGCCCCAAACGCTGCAGTCTTTCTTAAGGAAGAGGGGGAGATTAGAAAGGTTTCCTTGGGGTAAGAGAGACAGTTAGGATATCAGCACACATGAGTGCTGCCAATATCTCTCCCAGTCCGCTTCCATCCCTGCCCTGTTCTACTCCCTCCACTCCCTCATTCCACCCATTCTCCACTTGTTTCCCCCCACTGCTGTTGCACCCACCTTTTTAGGCATGGCAGTAGGCCTCCAGCGCTCCCACCAGGTGCAGCAGTGCACCTAAAATGGCTGCCAGCAACGCACTGTGCATGCTGCCAAAAAACGTTTTATGACAGCAGAGCTATGTTCTGATACATTTGGGCCACAAGGCAGAGACAGCAACTTCTCTAAGGCCACTCAGGCTTCAATCTTTCCTAGGAGTAAACCTCATGGAACACAACGGGATGTACTTGTGAGTAGACATGCATAGGACTGTGACCTTGATGACTTCATAGCAGAGGTGAGATTTGAACTGATAAAGTTCCAATTCACAGCTCCACTTCTCTCTGCTGCCCCTGATCTTACCCGGTCCACCCCATGCACACACACCACAAGGAAACAAACCTCAACCAGGTTGACAATGTTGAGATGGTCCAGTTTCTTTAAGATGGCTATTTCTTGATAAATACGATCGAGGGGGGCCATTGGCTTTGGCTGTCCACCAGCAGCGGCCTTTGATCCCCGGGGTGGAGGCCGACCTTTTGCAAGGAAATAGGAAGAGCCAATTCACATTTGTTACATTGCCGTTTTTTTCTCCCACTTACAGGAGCTCTCCAGGTGACATTTATCCTGTTGGCAACTCATAGATCTCAGGCACAGCAACCTGTCCAATGGTCAAAAAGTGCACACACGTAGATGGCATGAAAATAGGATTAAGCAGATTTGTAGAGCAGGGGGTGGGGTGTCTACCAATAGCTTTGTCATGATGGCTAGAAGATCCGCCATGTCACTGTAGCTTAATAATACCAGGGAGAGGAAGCAAGGGAGGAGAGAATGTTTGCCTGCTTGAAGGTTTCCCAAAGGCATCTAGTTGGACAATGTCAGAAATAAGATGTTAAGAATCTATGGGAAGCTTTGCTGGATCAGGCCAAAGGCCCATCTAGTTGAGATTCCTGGATCTCATAGAAGCCCACCAGATGCCTCAGATTGCACACAAGAC
This sequence comes from Lerista edwardsae, assembly GCA_029204185.1. Lineage (NCBI taxonomy): Eukaryota > Metazoa > Chordata > Lepidosauria > Squamata > Scincidae > Lerista > Lerista edwardsae. Next base: position 755,046 of record JAJKFI010000106.1, on the reverse strand, counting down.
AACAAGATGCCTACATCATGTTGCCACTCCCTTGCACCTGGTATTCTGGACTAGAAGGAGCTACCTTGGTTTGATTCAACCTGGTTCTTCATATCACACACTGAATGGCCCTGGGAACCAAGTTCACATGCATGTTTATCATTTAATCACCAATGATTTACATGTCTGCAGGGACTATTACAGATCAGACAGAAATTTCATACTGGCTCAAACACATCACTTTTCAGTGGAACTGGTTCACACATTCCACTACCAGTCATCACATTTTCAGTAATCACATTAACCCAGTAGTGCTCCGGAAGATCACAAGCCAGGCCCCTATTGGCCTCCCAACAGGTATGGGCAGGCTAATGAGCTGCAGTACACTTTGTGGCCATTATCTGGGTGGTGCTGCAGAGTCGCAAAGACCAGGCCAATAGCTCCTTTTGCCTGAGAGCAGACAGTGGTGAGGCCAGCTGGCAGATTCCCAACATCGTAGATTCCGTTTTTTACGCATTTTGAAGAATTATTTAATTATTCCTTTGAGAAGGAATTATTAAAATGCACTAGTAACATTGATAAACGAGTATTTCGGGCAGCTCTTCTTTTTGCATGATAGTTACAGCAGTACCAATAATCTCTTTCCATTTCCCTTTTCCCCCTGTTGAGAAATTCCTTGGCTCGATTCCCCCCACCCCAGTATCTTAGAGAAAGCACCCTCTGCTGTTCAAGGCCTAGCTCTGGACAGTGCAGATACCTACGTGGAAATCCATATTGCTTCAAGAGTTTCTTCTTGGAGAGAACTTTCATGGCCTGGAGAAAGAGGAGCACCAGAGTGTCATTAAAGCCAAGGAACAGAATTCGTAAAACTTCCATTTCCTTTCCCCCCTCCCTCTACTTTCACCTCAGTATTCCACACTAAATATAGTGTTGGGGGTAGGGCCTGCCCCACATCTCCTAGCACCTGAAGCAGTGCATTAAAAGACACCCCTCCTTCATGACACCTGGACACACTGAACACTGCTCCCTTACCTGGAAACATACTAGCCATTCAGAGGCAACAGTGTGGAGGAGGGGGATCCGGGGGTGTGAGCAGAGACCTGGCAGAGGCAGACAAGTGAACAGAGGTGGGTGTTGGTGACACTCTAGCCCATCAGTCTCCTCTCCTCCACACGTCCTCTTCTGCTCCATTCCCCTCTTACTTTTCAAACCCGGGAAGTGAGAGGATGGGCTGAGGTAGGCAGGCAGAGGGTTCTCTATACCAATCTGCTACCAGAGATGATGGCCTCAGTGAGCCTCAGGGATGAGTTGGCCCTGGTGTGGAAAGACAGGCCATACACTTGCTAAGGATTAGCATTTTGCCGACCTACTTCCTTGGGAGTTTTGGGCCCATCCCAAAGGGCCCAACTCTTGGTCAGAGTTCTGCAGTGCCACAGACACTGACACAACACTCGTCCATTTTTATTTCTGATTGTTTTTCAGCAAGATGACAAAAATACCTGCAGTGCTGACAGGAGCAAAGATAATCATATTGCCTTGGAGGGGAAAAGGAAGCTAAATTGTCTCCTGTTGTCAGGATTAGACCAAGTGTCGGGTAATTGAAGGGGAAATTGCATTTGCACAAAATGTCCCCATCACCCACTTGACAGCTCTTGTCAAAGTGTATTGCTACATGATTCCGCAAAGGGGCGATAAGCAGAACTGGGAATTCATCTGAGTTTGAAAAGGTGCTTGTCAAGCAACAGTGCGTAGGGGGAAGCCAACCAACCATTAGCTAATTATGCAATTTGGAGCAGTTTCTCTTAAGGGTCTATTATTATTTTTCCATTTTCTGTTTCGTAGATTGCTGAATTTCACACAGCTCAAGAATTCCAGAAAACCTTGTCATGTTGAAGATTATATTGGTATGCCAGCTCAACAACAACTGCAAGAGAACAACGTCTGAACCTTTGCCTTGCCTGAAAAACTGAATGGGGAAACTGAATGGAGTTTCTGAATGGGAAAACTGAACGGAACGCTTCTTCCCCTAAGCCATTTTTCTGCCGACTGAAATTTTTTTTTAGCACTGCTGCAGACCTTCTGTGGCATGCCAATATGGCACACCAGATGAAAGTTGCTGCACTGAACTAGTGCAAAGCCCGAGCCACAAATGGCTCTGAAGGCAAGGGGGAGGGGCCGCTTTACACAGGAGCTGATTCCTGCAAAACTTACCATTCTGCCCGCCCCCCTAGAACAGCACTGACTGCCATGTCTGAGTATGTCTGAGTTTCTCTGAGTATGCTAGAAACATAAAATGCAGTAGAGCCATTGGTAAAAGTGCTGGGGACACACTGGTCTTCTCATATTCTTAAGCACACTGCTCTGGGTTTCTTGGAGATGGCTGGATAAAATAAAACACCCTAATAGTGTAAGAGAAACTCAATTTTGAGTTGCAAAAAAGGGTTTTGCTTGCTTAAGTGTGGAACCAGTACTGAATTCTTTCTCTTTTAGAAATGCCAGCCATTTCGGGTGACTTGGTTCATCTCTAGGAAATGTCCGGCACACAACTCACAGTGCAATCCTGCCCGAGATGAAGCGTTGATGCTACGTCATTAGCACTGGCATGGGGGTGTCAAGCAGCACCCCCGCATCAGCACTAAAACTCTCAGGCCGCTACAAGTAGCATCAGCCTGAGAGCACCGACAGGGAGCCTCCCTTGCATCAGCCAAAGTCAGCTAACGCAAGGGAGGTTCTGGGAGGAGGGCGGGGGGCAGGCAGGGGATGGGCGTGCCAGCCCAGGGAAGGAGCAGCTCCTGATTCTGCCATACGGCCAAATCCTAAGCCCAATGAGAAGGCCACAAGGCCCCGATTTGGGCCAAACAGTCTCCTTGGAACTGCACCTGCTGTTTAGCAGGTGCAGATCAGAGGAGCGCACCTGGGAGACTGGAGCCTCCCCTCCGGTAAGGGCGCGAATGTGCCCTTGCCGCGGGGAGGCTCCAGCCTTCCTGAAGCAGCGTTAGATATGGCAACTGGCTGGCCAGCCTCGCTATTCCGGCGCTGCTTAGGATTGTGCCCTCAATGACAGCTAAGTGCACCAAATAAGATACAAATAGTCCTGGCAACAGTTATTCTGTTCCTACAGCTTGCAAGCTAAACAAGGACACCCATGGCTATGGAGTGGAGGCAGCTCGCTAGAGAGGACCGAGCTAGGGGAAGGGGGAATCCCCCCCCCCGCACAGCCAAGGTATGTGAAGAACATCTTACATAATATTGGTCATCGCTTTCATTGTAGGCGAGTTTCACAACACCGTAGGAGCCCTGGGGGTGGTGGCAAAAAGAACAACACAGAAATGTTATTAAGAGCATTTCTCTTCCAATTTTGCAGCAGAAAGAGTTCTCAAGGCAGTTTATGTAGCAAAAGGAATGAGAAACTGGTTAGTGCAGGCTCAATTGCAATTTTATTTATGTAGGTACTTTTTTTGTGCCTGACTCCACTGGAAGGCGTTTGAATCAAAGATTGTTGCCCTCTTAACAATGACGGCTGAAGTCTTGTTTCTCAAATGTGTAACCACTTCATGCTTTAAGATCTCCAAAAGGATTTAGTAACATGTCGGTGCATTTCAATTTCATCAATGAATCGTCTCAGATGCAGATGACTGATCAACTATAATTCCTTAAATTGGCAGGAAGGCTGGGAACCTTTTTTCTTTCTTTCTGCACAATAGTACACAGCCCAGCACACGTTTCCTCGGAAGTCTAACTTTATGCAATTTGGTTTTCTCCCAAGGAAGAGGAAATGAAGAGCAAATGAGGCCAGAAGGCTTGATTTTTGTCAAACAGAATCCAGGTGCTCAAAGACTGGGAAATCCGCCATGTGAATATTTAGTTATACACAGGAATTCTCTCTATTGCAAGTGCTTGGCTGTGGCACAGCCACCCGGATGGCTCCCAGGGCACCAGCTGTTCCTCAGCTCCCCACTTACCTGCCCCAATAACCAGTTGGCAATTAAAAATACCCTTTGCCAGACAGTAAGGGGCTCGGATCAGAGCGAATTAGGAACCCGGTGCAATATTTCAAACATGGGGTCACTTTGAGGGAACATGTGCCTTCGATGAGCACGGCAGAAAATAAAAGTTTCTCCTAACAGCTTATTTCCAAATCATTTTGGAGGCTATATTATTTCCCATGCACTTTTTGTTAAACATTCTTGTTCTTAAAAAAAAAAAAAGTTGGACCAATCTGCCCTTTAATTTAGAAGTGTGTGGGTTTTTTGGGAGGGGCAATACATTTTAAATTAATTTTATGATGAAACACTTTCTGTACACAGAGCACCATAAGTTTCCCAACGAGAGATTTGCAATATGAATCTGCATCCTATTTAACATTTCAATACAGCCTAAAAAGGGAGCCGAGTTACGATCTGAAGGCAAATGCAACCGTCATCTGGATGCAGCTATGCAGGTTTGGAAGCCCAATCCTAGCCAGCGCTGGTGCAGCAGAGCTTCATGGCCCATGGTATACCCAGCACTGGGACACAGCAGGCCAGAAGTGTTACCCCATGTTGAGCTCCAGCCTGTGTAATGGGGCTAACTGGTCTAATCATAATCCGGTGATTTTGCTGGCGCAAGTCCAAGAAGCCCGTGTAGGGCTGTCAGGCCCAGGAGGGGGGGACAGGCTGTAACATTAGCCAGTGCTGTCAATCCCACCCCCTCTCAGGCCTGAATCGGTCCCTCTCTGCCCTCCTTTCCTCTGTTCCACTCTTGCGCTGCTCGGCAGGTACTTACCTGTTTCATCAGCCAGTGCTCCTGGATTCAGTGCCAGCAGGACAGCACAGGCCTTTCCACCTGTTTTCCACCCTAATTCACAGGGTGATGCAAACGTGCTTTACAGCACGGTTGTGGTATCCTATGCTGGCGCAGCCACCCCTGCAGTGGCACAGCCAACGAATGGGATTGTACCATCAGCCTGGTTAGCATCTGGATGGGAGACCACCTGGAAGACAGGCTAGTAGGACTCTGGGAATTGCTGGGGAAATCATAGGAGTTTTCGGTGCTTGCAATAAGCAAGTGACTAGTGATTGTATTTATTGATGGTAACCCCATTACAGGGTGGCAACCCTATTACAGGGTCTCTGCTCACCAGAGGTGGTCTTTCCACTGTCCTTCTGAATTCACTCATGGGAAACAGCCTCAACCTTGTTTATCCCACAGACAGACAATTATGCCATCTCAGGATTTTTTCAAACATACTGCAGCACCTTTCAATTCCTGATGGCTGCCATCCCTTCCAGCTTTCATATCTGGGCCAAGATAACCTGACTTCCTGGTCCAGCCAATGGCTATCCTGTGATGTCACTTCTGGGAACCCAGAGTCATGACTGGGCCACTGAGTTTGATGTTCAGCATGGATGCGTGCACCCATTGGCAGAATGGGTCACTCTGCCACCACCCAGCCTGCCCATCTTCCAATACTCATTGAAGGCCTGGCTTTTTCAACAGACCTTAAATTAACCCTGCTCTTTGGCTCTATAGCCAGTCACAGTGTCTTGGATGATTTTGCTTTTTGTAGCACTCTTAAATTTTTCTTAGCTGTCATTTTTATTGTGTTTACATTAGTTTGCCTTCGACTCCGGCCACGAGCTGCCTGAAAAGCAGGGCAGAAACGTTTTCTTAAATAAATAAAATCAAAATAAATGAATAACTCTGCTCCACAGCCAGCTATAAATGGAAGAAATAATTTAAAACAATTCTCCTCTCTTCAACTAGTCAACATTAGATAGCATCGAGTCATACTCAGTGTTTCTCAGCTGTGAGCTGTTTGTTTTGCTTAGGGTCACAGTGGTCTGAATGAGCCCAGCCTGTTCTGTTTCAGACACCAACCTGCCTTTCTGGCTGAAAAGGGATTAGATACCAGGTCTTATAATAGAGGTGATATTAACACCATGTCTTTGCACATTTCTAGAATGCTCCACAAGATGCTTTCCTTTGGTGAGAAAGGAATGGACATGGATTCAGGATCTCTAAGTTACCACCAGCAGATTTAAAAGACAATTATAACCTCACCATATTTTAAGCGGAATATATTTATACAAATATCTATCTATGTATCTATGCTACAATTACATTTTTTAATTTAGTTTTGTGCATTTTATTCCACCCTTCCTCCAAGGAGCTCAGGGTGGTGTACATGGTTCCATCCCTCCTTCCATCCCTCCTTTTACCTCACAACAACCCTGTGAGGTAGGTGAGGCCAAGATTGAGATTGAGAGAGAGAGACTGGCTCAAGAACACCCAGGAAGCTTCATGGCTGAATGGGGCTTTGAATTTGGATCTTAGTCCTGGAAGTCCAACTCCTGAACCATGGCACCATCCTGGCTCTCTATTGTGCACAAGCAGATTGTCTTCATGTTTTTGGGATGTGACTACAGAGCCTTTTGTGCATTTTTTGAATGTAGTATTAAATTTGATTTCTGACATCTCTGGGCATCTGGTACAACAACATCCTCACAGCTGCACTGTGAGCACAATCCTATAACTCTCTTGCACTGGCCGAACGCTGTCGCAAACGTGCCGTCAAACGTGTCTGCATCAACGCTATGGCGCTGTGTTGATGCTCGGGCGCCGCCACAACCGTCAGCCACACTGGCAAAACAGCAGGCTCAGATCCGAGCCGGCCCATAGGGGCGACTGGGGCTTACGCGGGTGCAAGGGAAAAACCTCCCCTTGTCTTGCACATTGCTGCTCCTGCCTCCTAACGGGCTTTAGAATACAGCCCTGTTATGTCAGCCTTACTATGTCTGCCTATGTCTGTTATGTCAGCCTTACTATGTCTGGGCTCAGCTTTACTTAGGATTGGGCTGCCCATTATCTATATATATAAAAATGGACGTGGGTATGTGGGTGGGTGTCTGTGTATGTCTGTATGTGTGTATGTATGTATGTTATGCATAGGCTTCCCCACGCCTTGACCGAGTGCCACGAAACTTGGCACACATGTACCTTGCAGCCTGGAAGGAAACACTGCGGGGGTCAGACCCCCCCTACAGCCCCCGGTTTTTCGGGGAGGGGGGCTAGAACGTCCAGACCAAGGGGATTGCATTGGACTAGAGGTCTGCTGCCACCCTGTGGTCACAAGCGATTCTGCAGGTTATGTGATACACAGGGACTAATCCAAAACGAAAGTGAAACTGCTTTGCACTGCCTGCGTTGCCCAGGCTGGAAAGAGCAGGATCCAGAGAGTTCCAACACCCAGTCGGATCTGAGAGCTACCTGTTTCCAGAGGGCTGACTGCCCTACCACAGGACCTGCAGACATGGTTCAGTGAGTGTGACAATTTCATTACGCTCCTTTGCTTGATTCTGTCCCTGTATTCATTCCTTCTCCTAACAGAAGCTGGGGATACTTTGTCCCCCGGGCAACGCCGGGTAACAAAAGGCTAGTCACAAATACATTGTGGATGACATGGCTTAGGAAGTGGCCATTAACCTGCTAATGGCCCAATGCTAGCCCAAGAAGCCCAGTCTTCCTGGCCCGAAAAGCCCTGGAATGGTGCATGAGAATTTGTTGCGCTACTAACAAAATTAATGTATTAGAGAAGATCACAAAGGTATTAATATCACAAATGTTGTTAAGAAATACACTACATGATGTTTTAGAAGTGTCATTGTAGTCTTTGTTTATGCACATTTTTCTCTCTGTTGTAAAGAGTAACATTTTGGGAATGTTGCTTAATCAATTTTATTTTGATATTTTGATTTTCTAAAGCATTATATAGAATCAAAAGAAAAAAGGTATCGCCTCTTTTAGTGGAAGTGGTAGTAAATGTCCTCTCTCTGCCCTTGGCTAGAATGCTTGGAGATGACTTCCTCTCGGCGCACTCATGTGCCCTCCAGGGAGCCACTTGAGGCCATGGCATCCCTCCAGACCCACAGGTGCTGGAGCTTTGCCTACTGTCAGAGAAATATCTCACAGAGAGGCAGTGAGAGCTTTTAATGCAGAGGGCCATGAAATCACATAGCAATATTTGCATGGGCATAAGAGCGTAGCGAGGCTTGACAGCAAAGAGCCCTGCCACATTCCCTCCTCCCACTGGCTGTATTAAAAGCTAAGTTAAGCTAAACATTCTCCATGGAGAGATCCAGGAGATAGAAAAAAACACCCTACTTTGCTATCTGTTTCCCTGCAGCCAGTAGCATAGGCATAAGAGAGGGGAACAGATGGATAGTAGTGGGGTGTAAAGGGCCATTTGCTTGGCTTTTGAAGAAGGAGGAACTTCCTAGGGACCCCTTTTTGATTTCTGTGTCTGCTTTTATGGTATGTTATAGCTGTCCTACATTTTAGTCCGCTCTTGATTGTTATTTAATTTTTAATTGTTTTAATGGCTCTATATGAATGCTTTTTTCTCCAGATGTGTTGTTTTTGGTATGTTTTATTTCTACATTGTGCCCCACTTTGAGTACCAGAAAAGTGGCATGCAAATCTTTCTAGTTACATAAATAAATAATAAACCATGTGCCTTCAAGTTTCATTATCTCAGTAATCATTACAACAGCCCTACGAGGTAGACCAATATGATTGTCCTCATATAACAGGTAGCAACCAAGTAGAAGATCAACCAACAAAGAATTGAAGGAAAAGGTAAGAATTCCTTGCCCGCTTACGGGAGAGAAAGATTCTAGAATGAGTTGACGTACCTTTCCTATTTCACTTTTCAGCTTGTACTGGTTCAACTGCACACAATCCTGTGGGTCAAAAGAAAGAAACAAAAGTTACGCTGTCAATTCAAAAGAAACTTAGGTTGAAAGCAATGACCACAACATCTAAATGGCACCCTGAGTTTTCTTTTAGCAGAAAGATGGGGAGGGAATGTGACAGTCCCCTCAGTGAAGATGACAGAGCCTCACTCACTGGAAAGGGGGCGGGCAGGTTCTGCCCCAGCCAGAGAGCTGGAAGAGGTGGGCAAGTTCTGTTTCTGCAACACAGAGAGGAAATGTCGCACAAATGCCGTTCAAAAGACCCTAATATTTCCAAGCCATAAGGCCAGTTCTCTTGTGTGATTTGGACACGAAGACTCTCGCAGCCCAATTCTCAGTTTCTCTACCACGCAGGGCTATAGTGGTGCCAAAATGGCTACCCCGTTTTCTGCACGGCCAGGGAAGCAGCCGCAGGTCTCTATGGGGTAAAGGAACAAACATTTCCTTACCCCCTGTTGAGCTACGGTGGCCTCAGTGGATATACTTGAAACTTTGAGCAGGTTCAGAAGCCTGTGGCGAGTCTTCCAGTCCGAAAGAGAGCATAGGATATGGCGGAAGAGTCTGCTGTCATCTTCACTCCCTCCTGGGCCAGGGACGACCCTTGGGCTGCCCTTTGCCTAGTTCTGCCTACTCCCTGCCTTCCCCCTGCCCTGAAAATCTGTATGTCCTGGTGCCGAGCTGCATTGCCACATGGTGCGGCATCGGCTGAATGCTACCACCACTGGTGGTAAAGGCCTTATGGTACTTTTGTAACAGTGGCAGCAGTGTACCACCAGTGCTAGAGCCCTTAGCTTGGGCTCTCAGCCAGTAGTACTGCAGGTGCCACAACACACTGTGTAAGTGGCAACACCCAATCGCCATCAGGGCCATTCTTGACAGCGACAGCAACTCAGTGGCTCCGACAGCGAATGGGAGGGGCTGCTTACACGGCGCATTGCAGCACTTGCAGTATTTACCATGCTGCCGCCCTCTGGCTATGCTACTGTTCTCAGTCTCCACCCCCACCTCAAATGGCAGCTGATAAATGCCAGCCTGCTTCATCATGACGTGAAGGGGAAAGAAGCCTGTTTGTGTTTTGCTACCTGAGTGAGGTTAGTCCCAGGAAGGAAAACAGGCTGTCTCCTGTTCCCACAAACTGTCACTTCCATTCCATCTCCTTTTCCAGACAGGTGGTAGGCTCATCTCCCCCAGAGCAAAACTGATGACAGTAAGCAAATCCTTCCATTTTAAGAGGGAGCTGTCCGTGATAAGGCACCCTTCCCAGGGCAGCTCCTTCCCAAGGTTTCTCATTGCCCCTGGCAAACTGACATGTTGTCTTATCTTATGCAGAGCAAAATTACCATAGCACATCACATGATCCACAGTAGGCTGGGATTTCTGAGGATCATCACAATGGCATCTTATCTGATGAATCAGCAATGGGATCAGTTCATGGATCAATTAAATCTGCTTACATTTGCATCTGAGAAAAAGCAAGGCTTTGAATAAAAACATACTTGCTTTGTTTTTAGATGATGCATGACCAACATCTTGGAAGAGACATTCCTCCTTTTTTCTCACACTGCAGGAAATGTCTCTTCTAAGATAGCTCCTACTGCACCATTCACACAACAGCTTAGAAGACTCCCATTTCTCCCATACAAAGAATGCCTCTTCCAAGGTGCTGCTTCTCCACTGTTGCTTTTAGAGGCACTTTAAAATCATGTCAAAAATTTAAAACATCAGCTGAGAAGTTAACTGGTACACCTAGTTACATGTGGGGGAGGTCATTCTGGAAGTGAGGGGAAAAGTTGAGGGAACTGACAAGCAGTAGCAGCTCCAGACACTTGAATTACTAGGAGGCAGAATGGGTCTTGTCCACCAAACCTTTTACACCAGCTTGTCTAGCTGAATTTTAGGAGGCTGCATAGGAGCCTTGATGGGGTTAAAATCAGGGGGGGCCAAGAAGACCCTTCATGGACTTCAAAAGTCCATGGACTTCCCATCTCCTCACCCCACTGCCTCTCTCTCTCTCTCTCTCTCTCTCTCTCTCAGCCTCACCACGACATACTGCAGCCAGATTTCTTCTATGCAAGAAAAAGGCAACCATGGGAGAAAACTTGTGGAGAAACAAGGTGTCCTAGGGAGTGATATCAGGGCAGTGTCATAAGAAGAGGGTGGCTGGGGGGCCCTGGCCCTGAGTGCCAGGCTGCTGGGGGGGTCCAAGAGGCCCCCCAAGATGGCAGCAGCTGCAATTTGGCTAGCGTTGACTGCAGCTACCCACAAAACAAAATTGGATATAAATATACACATTTAAAGTGTATGTATCTATGTATGCATGTACACACACACACACACACACACACACACACACACACAGAGTCCAATAAGAGAAAATGTTCATTGTCTGCACTTCTTCTCTGGCCTTTATTATTATTCATTTCATGTCATGACTAGTACTAAACATAATTTTGTTATGGCGCGCATGTGCATGTGTGTGTGACTCTTCACTGGTTTTCCTGCACCACAAGGCAGCTTATTTGCTGTATCTTCAAAAGGCCAGGATTTTGACACACACACCCAAGAGAATTTCTGGCAATCCAACAATTTCTTACCTACCCACCCTTTGCCTGTATTACATTTGAAACCACGTTCTTCCTGCTCTTGTGTGCAGCGCACTGCGGAATGTCTCATGCATCAGCCGTTCTAATAATCATGACCAGGCTGCCACGGAAGATAGAACTCCCCAAGGGCTACACTCGAAAGCAGACATGTGATGCCATGCCATTTGCATTGCAACTTCAACGTGGAAGGTGAGATTTAGCCTTTGCAACTTCCGCACAGCAGAGGGGAGGCTGGACTGCCTGGATTGCTTTCCTTTCCCAGATCCTTCCCAAACCAATCCCTGAGATGCGCAGGAGACACCAGCAACACAACCTGGAAACCTTCTAAATGCCTAGGATGTGCACCAGTTTAGGAACAGTTTGGGAACACTTCCCTGGGCATAAGCCCCCTTGAACACAAGAGGACTTCACAGAGGCAGTGGTGTCAATTCGTTCAGAAGTCACTAGTTTTTCTCCAGAAGCTACAACTCTAGAATGACTTTATGCTATGACAAGACTTAGTGGGGGTCCAGTTTCCGATGGAGAGCAAAGGCATGTGCTCTGCAATCACAGCCAGACACTCTCCATCAATGGTGTACCAGGGGGGAATTGGGGGGCAAATGCCTTGGGGCACCAGGTGTGAGGGGTAGCAAAATCGCCCCCCTCTTGCCCTCGGTTTTACCCCCATTGACACTCCGCCCCAGGGGCCATGCTCCTCCTCCTCCTCTGCTTTAAAGCAGAGGAGGATGTGGGTGGCCTCCGGAGGGTCTTCTGGGAGCCAGGAAAGCTACACTCTTTTGGTTTTTGAAGTGATGATTTAAAGCTTCCCTCTCTGGCCCTCAGAATCCCTCTGGGGGAAGGCAGTGGGTGTGGAGGTGGTAACTCCAGGTGTGGGGCAGCACCCTTGGATATGTGCCCCCGGGTGCTAACACCCCTGGAATGCCACTGCTCTCCATGTCCACACTTATCTCTGCAGGCAAATGCTGGACACGGAGATGGCAGAGGCAGGGCTAGCATGCACACATTATCAGAGCAAGTTCCCCTTAGGCCCCCCGCACACACACTGACTATGCCAATCTCCATAAATGCATAACTGCATTGTAAACTTTCAAGGAAGGTCTTGTTTAAATTATCTGTCTAGTCTCTGGTCTCAGTCATGCAAGGAAGACAGGTTACACCCGTGCCACCACCATCAAAAATGGAAAAGAGAACCTACAGCAGCATCCGAGATGGAGACTCTGTGAGATTCGATGGTGGGTCTCCTCACAATACGTGGTGAGATGTGTGTGGAAGGCCCTGTGGCATAGGGGCCAAAGTTGGCAGAGTCAGCCGAAGTCAAGTAGTTTCCAGAGGGCCTTTCTTGAAGAGAGTACTTCCTGCCAGACAGGGTAGGCCTTGTGGAGGCCCTCTTTGGTGCCTTCAGCTCGTGAGCCCCATCTAGTTCTTCGGTTGTCCCCAAGCCAGTATCAACCCCATTCCTTTGGTGGTTGACAACATCCTTAGAGTACGCATCGTTGTTCCCATCGACTGTCCCCTGGCCATTTTGGTTAATCACATCTGGGCCCACAGCCACATCGATCGCAGCAACTCTCTCAGCAAGCTCTGTCTGAGTATCTCTGCAACATGTGTTATTGGCGCAGCCCACGGTGTCAGTTGGAGAATCTCCCATCCTTGATGCTTTGGGCTTCAGGTTGTTAAATGATGGTGCAAGATGCTGGACTTTAGCAGCTCATGGGAAGGATGTGGAGTGGAGGGTCTTTCCTCATGGATCTCTGGAAAGACCAACAAGAAAGAGATAAGCAACACTGTAGATACAATATTTCTTTACCCAGTGTGTAATTAGTCTGTAGAACCCCCTTGCCAAAGGATGTGGTGAAGGTGTTTGGCCAAAATGCCTTTAAAATGGGATTGGACAGATTTCTAGAAGGAAAATCAATCACAGGTTACAAGCCACAATGTATACGCGCAACCTGGTTTTAGAAGTAGGCTACCTCAGAAGGCCAGGTGAAAGGAAGTGGCAAGAGTTTATATGTATCTGTTGTCCTGGATGCTCCCTAAGGCATCTGGTAGGCTACTGAGAGAGACAGGAAGCTAGAATAAATGGCCTTTTGGCCTGATCCAGCAGGTCTCTTTTTATGTTCTTATGAGTTCAAGGTCAATACAGGGTACTCTAAGTATCCACCTTTGAAGTCAGTTGGCATGTCAAGACATTACAGGTCTAAATTTAGGGCCGTGTTAATGGATTCAGCATATACCTGTACTTCTACAAACGGATAAATCTATGTTCATATCCTGGTTTAAGAAAGGACATGGTTGATCTTATGATTTTATATTTATCTTCCATGTAATAAATTGTTGCATATGAGTATGGTTCCACCTGGAGAATTCTTACTGAACTCTGTAGTAGCAAGCTCATTTTCAAAATATGAGCCACTAATTAAGATCTTGGGATCAAAACACATTTGGCAACTGATGATTTGCAGCTCTTTTGTGTATGCTCAAGGGTGAATTAATACACTGTTTGCTATATTTTTTTATTTATTATACACTTAGGATTGGACAAATGTCTAGTTTTAATACATTGCCATCAGTTTATTAAATACTCTATTATTTGCTCACTGTTTTGCCTCAATCTTTTGGGTTCATAACTCACGTACATATGACCCACCTGCTCCAACCTTTTACAGAAGCCAAATTGATTTTTTGGGTATATCTCTAGCCAAAATAGAGACACAGACACACACCTCTGTTGGTTTTTACATTAGAAGAGACGAGGGTCTTGCAGAGTACACTTGGCCACTCGGTTTTCTTTTTGCCACGGTACTGTGCTTTTTCAGATGCTCTACATTGTACTTTATATTCTATTTTTATTGTAAGCCTAGTCCTGAAAAGGAACGATAGGACATAAACTGGTGCCTACGTTCCAGTACCTGCCTCATGAAAATCACTTCCCCATTTAGCAAATGTGGTTAAGATTTTAGCATCTGTTCCTAGAGTGTCATACTCCAGAGCTCAGCGGCCTCCCTCAGGGTCTCAAAAAGTTATATCTCAGAATGGACCCATTTTATTCCCTAGCAGTGGCATAGCTAAGGAGGGGCAGGGGGTACACTTCCCTGGGTACCATGCCTTGAGGGGGCACCAACTCACACCTGCAACAGTGGATGCTGATAAAGGGCCAGAGGTGACCTGCCCACCATATCTCCCTGCCCATGGCATGGGGCTGTGTGTAGGAGAAGATACTGTAGCAGCGAGGACATCTCCTCTCTGCTGTAGGACCTTCTCCTGCACAACCCCTCACAGACACCTGGAGCAGATGCAAAGTGCCCTAAGCAGTCAAAAGCTTTTTTCACCTTTTTCCGGCAGAAAAAAACATGCCGGCTGCTCAGAGCAGCTTGAGGTTCTCAGAGCACACTATAAACTCAGAAATAATTAGCAGTGACCACATCACTGCAGTTACTTCCAGGGGGTGATGTCTGATGTCACAACCCCAGGAACTAGATGATCCAGCTATGCCACTGTTTCCTAGAGGCACATGCAGATATTGTACATGCCTGTGCATGAATATCAAGGTGCCAAGTACTGCACACTGCCTGCCATTTAACAAGTGGCTGCTGCCAAGGTATATTTTGAAGTGTTGATAAAAAACATATTGTACAAGGATTGTGTTTCTCCAAGTGAATCTTTAGTCAAAAGAACAACCACCATCTGGAATTTCAGATCAGAGGAGAAACAATGGCAGAGTAAATGAATACAGGGTACAAAAGGAAGACTATAACCTTCAGCAAGGTGCAACAGTAGGAGGGAGAAGCGCAAGATGTGACCCTTTGTATGATAACTGCCAGTTGTCATAAAAAGTTATCTCTGTGCATCTGTGGAATGCTGGAGGGAGGACATTTAGCCCATCAAAACCCTGAAGCCACTTCCACACTCATTTGGTTTGCAAAGCAAACACCACTGTCTGTTGGCACATGCATGGCCTGTGTGCATCACTTTGCAAACTGAATGAGTGTAGAAGTGATACACACAGGCCATGCATGTGTCAACAGACAGTATTGTTTTTCGGGCACATGAGCACTTCCTGGAGCCCACCAGACGAGACTTGATAGAAGTAAGCACTGTCTCCAACCATATTAACTGGACATCTCTGTTTTTGCCTGGGTCACCAAAATCTTCTCCATTTCAAGTTGCATACTTTGTGGAATTCATCAGCGAGTCAATTGTTTTATTGCACCAATCAACAATTTCTGCAGTGCCCCCTAGAGCAGTGGTTCCCTAACTGTGGGTCGGAACCCATCAATGGGTCAGGAGCCAATTTCAGGTGGGTTGTGAAGCACCTAGAGCAGCCATATTGAAAATATGGGAAGGGATGCTGGAAAGGAGGAGGGCTGTGTTTTGTTTGTGTCAAGGTTGTAAGTAGGCTTTTTTCTTTCTGATTCATGTTGCTTTTGAAAAATGGCTGAGAAATAACCCAACTTATTGCTGCATTCTCAGGAAGGGAGCAGGTTCTGGTATCACAATGATGGCACTTTCAGCCATGACAACACTTGCAGTGGGTCCTGGACAGATTATCATTCTAAAAAGTGAGTACCGGTGCCAAAAAGTTTGAGAAACACTGCTGTAGAGAGAAAATCGTTTACATACAAGACAATACATTACATTAGCCTGGTATTTCAACAACTGGTCTATAGCACAAGGAACAACCATTTCTTACATCAGATATAGTTACAAATACTCTCAAAATGTACTTATAAGAGGACAGAACAAAACATAACCAAAACAGGACAAATTTTAGATTGTGAGCCCTTTTGGGACAGGGAGCCATTTAACTTTTATTAATAATAATAATAATAATAATAATAATAATAATAATAATAATTATTATTATTATTATTATTATTATTAGTCTGGAAACCGCTTTGTGTACTTTGTGTTGGAAAGCGGTATATACATACTGTTAATTGATTGATTTCACATTGGGCCAACCTGTGACTAAACACCAAGCAAAGGCCATGTTGCCTCAGGTAGCCCTCTTGTGAAAGTGTGTCCACTCTGATATTTCAAGACAGACTGGGAGTGCCAGCATCAATAGGGGCTGCCTTCATCACTGGTGCCAATTGGCCAGAATACTCTACTCTCATTGGCTGAAGTAGCTATCAATACACCCAGGAGAAAGAGTGCTGTAACAAAACAGCTGTAATGGTCATGGCATTAGGAATATATTACTGTACTAGGATTTTTGTAGTCACAGTAATTCAGTACATAATGTTGAAACCACAACATTTCAAAGTGGAGTTGTTTTGAATGTGATACTGGGTTAACATCCCAGCCTCTCAAATATAACGTCATACTGCTAATATATCATTCCCACATTGCAATATCTCAAATTCTACCTCAATACATTAAAAGAAGAAACTTAATACCGTAATTTTAACTAATGCAATACAAACCTCCCCTGCACCAATGCAATATAATCCAAGAGTCAAAAATCATACACAAACACAATAAATAGAGATGCAACTAGATGCAGAGCAGTTGGATTTAACCTATCCCTTAAATATACAGGGGAAAAGAGAAGCAAATTCTTAGGATACTCCCCTCCATGTTCATCTTCGGCCTATCTCTGATAACAGTGAGCTGAAAGTCCCAAGGGAGAAAAGAAATATTGCAATATTTCCCAGAAAGGACTAGAAAAGCTTTTAATGGCGAAGGCACGATTTTAATGGCGAAGGAGCAGGTGAAGCATGTTATAAAATGGTGGCGTGGGGAGGCAGACACAGTGGCCAAAGGGTAGCTTGTACAGTTTTTGTTGTTTTACACACAAACACTTCCTGTTCCTGAAAGAAGTCTCTCTCTCTCTCTCTCTCTCTCTCTCTCAGCCATTTTCTACCAGGTCCACAGATGTGCCACTCAGGTGTACCCCTCTACAGGGGGGGCGGAGCTCTAAATTTTGCAAGAAGCCTTACCTTGCCATGGAAATCACTCTTTTCCTGCGCCACTTTAGCCAATCCTCACTGGAAAAGCAATGTCTTGGTGTTGCTTACTGGCTACAGTGGCAAGGGAGAGGAGCGATTTACAAAGGAGGGTAAGGCTTTGTGCAAAACTTAGAGCTCCGCCTCCCCTAGGGACGCCACTGGTGCCACCAGAGTTTGGAGGACAGTGACTGAAAATAGCTGAAAAACTCTTCTGGGTTCCACGACTCTGTTAGTGTTAGAGTGAATTCATTACTATAGGCTTAGTAACAGAGCCGCGGAACCTGGAAGTCTCCTAGAAGATGGAAGTGACATCACAAAGGTGAAAACCATAGAGAAGATCATAGAGGTCAGTGTGCAGAGAGAAGAAAAACGTTGGAAATTGCTGCTCTAAATGAGGAGTGGCACAGATAAGCCAGTTTTCCACAAATACGTGTGGCAGAGCAGTGCACTCACCAACTCCACCCTTCTTATAACTCTGCTCTTACATGTCTTCTCTACTCCCATTCTCCCTTGCTAAGTGAGCAAAGAGCACTTTTCAAAGTCCTCACATTTAACAGGGGAAGAGCAACTGACCCTGTTTAACCCAATACTATGCCTCTCCCAATGGCTGTTGCTGGAGTCTCCCTTGTGTGTGCGTTAGACTGTGAGACCTCTAGGGTAGGAAACATCACCATCTTCTTATTCCTTTGCTATGCAAATTGCACTGAAACCATGTTGATTAAAAGTGTTATGAAAATTAGTCTTAATATTGCCATTGTTAATTTATTAATAAGATAAAAATAATATAATAAAACGACGCCAAAGAAGGAGAGCAAGGACAGGTCACAAAACGGGGAGGATTTCTGCGAGTTTGGCAAAAAACAAATTTCTGTTTTTCACATCAGAGTAAACAGCCAGAGCTATTTTTAAATGAAAGCAGAAGGAGCAGAAAGGGAAAGCAAGACTATGGCAGAAGAGATGAGATGGGGTAATGGAAAATGAGCACCCTGATAACCAGGAATTCAGATACTGCCAAGTCAACACATTAGTAACTTCTCTTGGGGTGGGGGGGGGGAAGAGAGTGGATTTTTTCAACAAAAACAATGACAAGTATAAAGACTCCCTTTTGCAAAATTGTGCATTAGGCATCTCCCCAGAGGCACATATAGTGACAGTGATTTACTAGATATAGCAATCAGAAACTAGTTGGAGTGTAAGAAATAAACCATGTCATTTTGCTGGTGCTGCTCAGCATAATCTCAACAGATAAAGTTTAACGAGTGTCCCATCCTGCATTTTTAGATGCATGAATTTCAGATCCTCAAGTGGATGAAGATAGAAATGTGTTTTTCTTTTCCCCAGATCTAGTCTTGAAGTTTATTTTTTCGGTAAATTTATTGCCTCTCTAAAGATATCCCCCCATATACACACACACTTCCTTTCTCATGACCAGTAGACATGGGGAGGGCGTGTATGCTGGTGTTTGGGCGACTTGCCAAAAGGAAATGAAGTTGCTCCAAATCTAATTCACTTCCCCCTTGGAGATTCAAGTCCATAACTGTTTACAATTCATTTTTGTTCCTGCAGAGCATCTGTTATGGAGAAATCCCAGAGCAGCCAGCCTCACTTTTTCTGTGCCTGTTAATTGCAACACTGTGCAAGTGGTACTGGAAAGTTGTAGAACTACAAGACTCGCATTGATCAAGAACTGATGTACGTGACCAGAAGACCTGAACCAGGGGCTCCAGAAGGCTGACTGGGGAGTCCTACTTCCCATGCAAACAGGGAAGTTCTTAGAAGGAGCTGCTGTCCTGACCTTTGCTGTACAATAGCAACACCTAGATGTTAGACAGAAGGGGTACTGCAGCTCACCGGTCTAGCCTGGTGATCTGGGAAACTAAGCAGGGCTTGGCTGATCCTATAATTACCATTTCAAGCTCAGTTTTCTTTCGGAGCAGCTTGTCACTACAGTAGCCACATTTGCCTCATCAGTATCTTTTTGAGATCTGATCATTTCACCTGACCCAGCCACACACAACTCCCTGACCCAACCACAACCACCTCTGGCTCCTCTGACCTTTGTTTGCTGTTCTAGACTCCTAGCATGACCCAGACAATATATTGGCCTCTGGTCCAACCAACTCACCCTAAAGGACCCTGCCAACTGATTCACCAACATATGGGATGCAACCTGAATGGACGTGGTTTTATCATAAGTCTGGAGCTCTACTGCATTGCTTTCAAAACTTCACAGATATAAAGGAGGAACGTGCTTCTAACGTCCGAGTTTTCTCACATATACATCACTACTATCCCAG
Organism: Lerista edwardsae; assembly: GCA_029204185.1. Lineage (NCBI taxonomy): Eukaryota > Metazoa > Chordata > Lepidosauria > Squamata > Scincidae > Lerista > Lerista edwardsae. The sequence continues at coordinate 735,484 of JAJKFI010000106.1, read as the reverse complement.
CTCCCTCTGCTGCTGTTACACATTGTTGAAGATGATACTCCAAGGGTTGGCATCCTACAGTCTGCAGGCCACATGTGGCCTGCCAAAGTCATCCAACCTGCACCGAGTTCAGCTTGGGAGGTGAAGCCTCCTGGCCAAATTGTATCAGACAGGGAATGGCAGAACCACATGCCTGGGATCAAGGAGTTCCTGTGCAACAGGGTAGCACAGGGACTTTGCAAGCCCAGGCAAGCGGTGCCACCTATTCCTTGTCCAATATGTGGCAAACTGAGTGAGAGGCTTCACCTCCCAAACTCAGCTCCATTCAGCCATTTCTGGAAGCTCAGCAACCTGGACATTCAGCAGGGATGTCATCACCAGCTCTAAACAAAAGGTTGCTGACCCTTGCTGTACTCTATTTTCTAGAGTATTTTCTAATGTCAGACATCTACCAATTTAAAAGCCAAGAAGGAAATTTCAATACAGATGAAAGAGAAAATCATAACTGCCCTATATTATATTACTGACTTTGATCACGTTTCATTTTATTGTAAGCCGCCTTGTGCAGTTTTTAACTGGAAAAGCGGGTTATAAATTCATAACCTAAAGCAACATTCCACAGCCATTTCACTGCATGTATGAAAAGACAAACTGTGTAGTGCATAGCACTGTAGCATTCATGTGCACGTGTACCAATGATATACTGTAGCCACCTGTGCATCTCCTTCTGCACATCTGGCTTCTAGTGGTTCCAGTGATGGAAAGAACTCTGATGACAATTTGGAGCAACAAATGCTAACAAAATGTGAAAAGGCATAATGAAAAGCAGGGCCAGCTTGTCTATGATGCCAGCTGAGAAAGTCATGGGCAGGGGGCTCCCATCCATCCATCGGCCTCCAGCTCCTCCTCCTCTCACTCATTAGATTTAAAAGAAGAAGAAGTAAAGAGGGGAATGGAGAAGTACAGGGGAATAGAAATATTTCAGAGAAATAGAGCCAGCGGGAGCCTTAGGAAATGGAGCCATGGGAAACAAACTGGGCACTGAAAGACAAATTGGCTGAATAATCAGGAGCATACCTGAACTGCTGTTTTCGACATTAGTGTAAGAGAAAAAGAGTGCAAGGATGCACAAATGCATTATACATTTATCATTTCATGTCTTAATTACATGATGAGGCTAATTAGCATAATCAGAGGTACTTACCCTAATTGCACATATAAGCAATAATTAACCAAAAATTACTGAGGGAAACTGGGGGGGGCACAGAGGGGGGGAAATATCACCAGGAAGTACATTTTAAACCACATACATGCTTAGAAAAAAAAAAAAGAGTTCCAGTCCCTGTGATGAGAAAGAGTGCTGATCAATAGACCAACTAGACATAGACCACAAGATTTGTTGTGGGCCATCACATTTGTTATCTGCCACTGATCTTGAGGTCTGGGCACTAGCCCTGAAAAAAACCACAGTGGACACTATCCACAAATTCACTGCCCAGAAAGCATTGGCCAACAGAAGAAAGAACATTAACTGGGAGACTTCTGTTGCAAGGAGCATGCCCATCTATATTTCTGGGAGCTGATCAATACGGACTGCATCGGTGTTTGGGGCAGTGACATCATGGCGCTGCTGCCTCATCCCTGGGGCAGTGATGTCACAATATCACATGACATCATGAGATCCCTTCTGGGATCTTCCCAGAGGAGGGGGCACTCACTGCAAGGCTTCGTGTGCCTTTTCCTTCTCTGGTGCACACATCAACACACCTGACACAGGCCAGCTGTCTCGGGGTGCACACTCTTACAAAGGTGCACAAAGTTTGTACATCATTATTTGTATCTATAGTTACAAAGACTATCCCACCACTTTATTTGGAACACATTTGCCACATGAAATTAAATGTGTAGCACACTTGTTTTTCCCAAAACCTTGACATGCACAAAAGCATGTTTTGAGCTTTCCATTTCTCCATAATCATATTACTTCCCTGAAACAACATCCCAAGAACTTGTTCAGGTAATCTAACATCCAGCAAGACATCGTATTTACGTACTGATAGTGTTGCTTATTATAAAGTACTGATAGAGCTTAGCACTGCTCATTATGAACATTAGTTCCGCGTTTCTCAAACTATTGGTCACCACAAAGCCTTACTGGAATCTTCCAGAAGCTACTTCTGGGTTGTGTTGGGTCCACGACCCACTCCATTGGCCTTCATGGGCCTCAGAATGCCTTAAAGAAGCGACCAGAAGCAACTTCCAGTTTGCACCTGCAACTTCTGGTTATCTACTGAGTTGCTTTCTCAGGCATTCTGGGGCCTGCAGAGACCAATGGAGTGGGTTGTGGGCCTGATTCAACCTGGAACTGGCATTTATAGGTTCCTGGTAAGGCTTTGTGGCACTGCACCAGGTTGCAATCCACTGCAAAGGTGGGTCCCAGCGCCAGAAAGTTTGGGAACCACCACCATGAATTTTGTTCATGACAAAATTACAAAACAAATTCAAAGCACATTCCGAAGTTTAAAACACCTTCAACTAACCAGTGTGTCCTTTTCCAGCTTGTAGCAAGAAAAGGTTATACACAGGTTATAAGGATTTTACAAAACAATGGAGAAGCTTGTGACGTACAATATATGCATAGAATGAGCCATTAATGGTCACACTACCACCTTGGGCCTTCCGTTTCTTTGACAACAGCCTTGCCTATAATAACTCTATCAAGCTAGCCAGGAGCGTGCAGTCCACAGAAGCTTCTAGAACAGGAGAAGGTCTGTCCTCAGAAGTACCCTTCGTTATCAGTTCTTAAAAGCTTGCCAAGGAGTGGGAAGAGATTGAAAGGCTGAGAGAGACGGTGGGGAGAACAATAACCTGTAGAAGTTTGACAGTGGCTGTGGCTGACAGAAGCCAGGCACTTGAAGTATTTATGCGCTGCTGGGCAATGGTATAGTTGTCATTGCTATGGCAACCAATTGCTTATAGTCATTCCTGTAAAGGATGAACAAAATGAGTGGCAGAGGATGGTAGATGCCGTTGGGAGACGTGTGTGCCATTGCTGGGCATTGCCCAAGCACCAAGAAGTCACAGAGAAAGGCACCCTCATAGAAGAAGTCCGACAACAAGCTTGGGCCTGTTATGTGGCAATTTAAGGGATTGTGCCTCTCCCTGCTGGGCCCATGGGAAGTATGGCTATGAGATGGCTCGTTCAGAAGCCCTAGCCCTCGAACCATCTCCAACAATTCCAGATTGCTGTTTCCAACAGTGGCCAACCAGATATTTCCATGCACTCCAAACACAGTTGCCCATTTAACGCTGCCAACTCTCCATGACTGGTCTGGGGTCTCCAGGCATCTGTGTCGATCTCCAGATGACCACTGAAAACAACCCTGGAGATTTTAACTGGTTCTTGTGTCTTAACGGCATTACCTCCTGTTGGGAAGAAAACACCTCCAGGAATAGCTTAGGTTAGCTTAGGTGTAATTGGCAACCATTTACTCTCTCCCCACAGCCTGCTAACAGTAAGCCTTCTGGAGGCAGGGACCAAGTCATACCTTATCTATCTATATTGTGCAGCAAAACCTCAAGTGCCGATTGGCTGAGCTGATGTTATGGCACAGAACATCCACCAACACTCCAGCTGCTCAGTGAACAAAAACGAGAGAGTGGAAAGTTGCCAGGTTTGCCGAGATAAATGTTTTGCATAGGACACAGGTTCTTATTTTTTGGGAGTGCGCTGAGCATCAAGAAGAACTTCTAGGAGGTAAGGAAGATAGGACATATAGCGGCTGAAGGAATTATGCAGAATACTGACAAACATGCATTCAGTCTTCCCAAACGCACATTCCTATTCTTCCGTGAATGCGTTCATTAACGCCTTACTTCTTCATTTGACTTTTGTATAGAATAATGATCCCTGCTGGCTACGTAGTAGTGATAGAAAGGCACTCTGCACATGCTTACATGCACTCTTATTGTACCACCTATTTCAGGGCTGAACTCTAGCACTGTAAACAAATGCAGAGACCCAAGCAAATCTTCTTCTTCAGAGGTGTGCTTCTTTCTGGAAACAGTTGTCCCAGAATTCTGACAGCATTGGAAATCCACTACAGCTTGAGAACAAACTATGCATGGGTTGCTTGCTTGGTCCCAGAAGAACTTCCCCACTCCTTGAGATCATCTAGAAATTTTACTCCAAGTATCTCCTCCTTCACAGGCCAAGGAAGTGGCAATAGGAGACAGGGCCTTTTCCGAGATGGCACCCCAATTGTAAAATGCCCTCCTCAAACACACTTGCAAGACGCCAACATTTTTTATTTTTAGACATATGGTAAAGAATGTGTTTTGTGTTCTTTTTTCCTGCTGCTCTTTACTGTTACTTTGTTAAAACCGGGGAAGGGGAGGCTTTTATTAGCAGTTACTTATTTAATGCAATTCTATTTGGCTAGCAATTGAGGTTCATTAGCCTTCTTGAGAGTTTGTTATATTGAACAGAAGAATATACATTTAAAAAAAAACAAATGTAGGGTTTATCAGTGGGTTGCCTCCCAATTAAAATTATTCACAGCAGTTTTATATTTTTGAGGGCCTTTGCAAGTACCCGCCAAAGAGCTCAGCGAAGCACTGGCAAAAGAAAAAGAAAAGAAGCAAACATTCTCCAGGCTCTGGTTAATTGTGTTTTGCATGTGTCTAAATTCGGGATTCTCAGAAATGACTCTGTTCCATCCGGAGCACTCTGGACCTCTGCTGGGAAACGCAGAGCTGTTTTCGTTCAGGTGTGCCATCAGCTTGTCAAAGCAACACAAACCTGGCCTACAAGCAGGTTGTTAAAGCATCTGCTCCCCACCGGGCTAATTTTACGTTTTTAACATTAATGCTTTGTCTTCCTCAACACTTACAAAACAAACAACTCCTCTCATTCCCCTTCCCGCTTCAACACAGCTCCCTGCTCCACACAATTCTCAATTCTCACTGAAATGAAAGGCAGAACAGTGCATTAGTTAGAGCATTAGGCTGTGATTGGGGCACCAGTGGTGTCACTAGGGTTGGTGACACCCACTGCAGGGCAGAGAGAGGGCGGTGACATGGATGGGCAGAATAAGGGTGGGGAGGGGCGAAATGGGATGGAGGGTAAGCTGCAACAGTCAGAAAGGGCTCCAGAGCCCAGATCTGTGGGGCCCAGTCTAGCTCTGGAGTTCATGTCTACTGGACTTCCCAATGCAAAGCCCAGATCTACCTGCCCAGTATGTAGAACTGCCAGGACCTCCCTGTTGGCCTGGCCAGGAAATCTCTGGCTTCCCTCCTTTGGTGTCACCTCCTCATGGTGTCTGGTCTACACCCCTGCACTACCTAGTGACGCCAGTGGGAGGCACTAGGCTTCAAACCCCTTGTTGGCCATGGAGCTCATGAAATGCAATTGGGCGAGTTAGTCACACTCTCTCAGGCAAATCCACCTCACAAGGTTGTTGTGAAAATAAAGGGCGGGGGGAGGCAGGGATGGTGCTACGAGAAGCCTGAGTGAGGTGACTGGTCCACAACAGCACTGGAGGGAAGAAAGCCAGGGATTTTCGCCAACAGGGATTTTTGCTGTGACCCCAGAGCCGGCTGCTTGGCTTCTTGTCTACTGCTCTTTCAGAAGGCAAAGGGAGTGGGAGAAAGAAAGGATGTGGGGAGAGGTGTGAAACTCCTGGGACTTCCTACACTTTTTGCACTTGCAATTGTATGTGCTGTTGCTAAGGACCTGGGAGTCAGGTAAGTGTGGATAGGATTGCAGCCTTTGAGATGTTTGGGGAATTAAAACAACAGCAACAGATCAGCAACTGCTTGGGAGGGTTAGGAGGTTTCTTTTTTATTTCAAATACATGTTTATACTTATCGTATAAACTTAAACTTGATTCTGTTTTATGGGACGCTAGTTTTCTTGCTCGATGATGTCACTTCCGACCACGGCACCACTTCCAGGTTAATGACAACCAGTGGGTCCTGGGGCAAAAATGTTTGAGAACAACTGATCAAAGGGCTAAAATAAGACATCAAAAGTAATAAAACAAGGGAGAGACTGGAATAACATAGAAAATAGTCTTCCCCCCCCCCAGCTGGAGGTTTTACTTTGGTCAAGTTTTACTTCTCAGTGGTGTCACGAGGGTTTGTGTGACCCGGTGCGTCATCCCCACGATGGACCTCCTATCGTACCAGACCATACAGAATAAATTACAATATCATATGTATAACCTAAATGCAGTGGCATCACTAGGGTTTATTTCTTTTAATATATAACAATACATGTTGCCCAACAGATCAGCAACTGACAAAAAAACAGTGGCCAACTTGATGACATTCATGCAACTGAATAGGAGCTCAAGTATTAGCTCAGATACATAGAGATGAGAGAGAAATCATACTAACACCTCATTGATTCCCTACAGTGTCATCACACATCCTCATTGGCTCTCCGAACACTCAGAGCACAATCCTATACCCCTGTTGTGCCAGTGCTATGTTCTTGCACCAGCCAAACGCTGTCGCAAACATGCTGTCAAGTGCATCAGCATTGGGGGTGCAGCCCACACACCCCACACCCTCTAAATGCCACAGGCTACTACTGCAGGCTGCCCTTGCCTTAGACCAGTGGTCAGGGAACAGGGGTAAATTACCCCAAATGGGATAAAAATGAAATCCTGGGGGTAATGGACAGATAGGAGTATGCTCCGCCCCCTTTTCCCTCATCCTTCCTTCATGACCAATGTTCTCTCTTCTGATCAATGGGAAGTTCCTCTCACGCTTGATGGATTTCCTTGCTTCCAACAGGAGATTAGAAGCGGCAAGGTACTTGGCCCCCAATAGGCAGCGTTTCCCTCCCTTCCCAGGCAGCGAAGAAGGCTGTGGTTATCAATCCCGCTGCTGGTAGAGGGAGAAGGAAGCAACAGCAGAGAAAATGGCGGCCGTGGCTGAAACTGCAGTGGTGCTGGGTGATGGGGGAGACGGCGAGGCCAAGCCTATTCCGGGCAGCGAGGCCGGCGCAGACCCGCTCCCGGCTGGCACTCAGGCAGCCGTGGAGTCGGCGATGCTCGATGCCAGGGAAGAGCCCAAACCAGCTCTGGGTGGGGAGGCTGAAGATCTGCTGCCGTCGCCGCCACCCAGGAGCCCGGCAGAGATGCGAGACGTGCAGGTGTGGGGGAGGCTCTGGTGAGCGGCTGAGGTGTGTGTGTGTGCGTGTGCCCGCAGGGGTGTGTGTGTGTGTGTGTGTGTGTGTGTGTGTGTGTGTGTGTGTGTGTGAGAGAGAGAGAGAGAGAGAGAGAGAGAGAGAGAGAGAGAGAGTGAGTCAGCCACCCAGCCCCATTCTGAATTCATTATAGAGAGAAATCTTAGGTCCAAGCACCTAAACCTGTTGTCAAAAAGGTAAGCTAGTTGTAACCAAGAAAGGTTGAATTCTATTCTCTCAAGGTCTGCAGGTGTACCCAAACTCTTTACAACTTCATATTTACATAGCATTAATTAAGCTCATTAATTAATCAAATAAAAAGCAATGGGTTCCAATATGTAATTTTTTTCCTTTTGTTCGGGGGGGGGGGTTTACGTCGTCATATCTAAATATATTTGGGGGTAAAAGGTAAAAATGTTCCCTGACCCCTGCCTTAGACATTACTGCTGGGATGCGGCACAGACACCAAACAGAAACCAACTCCCTGGAAGAAGCTCGTGCTTCGCTTTATCCTCTGAGTGTTTGACACAGCACGTCTTGAGCGCTGCATCTCATTAGTCTCCAGGCCTGAGCCTCATCAGCCCAGTGTCTTTGATGCTGGGCAGCCTCCACCTTCCCTTGCCATTGCATAAGAGAATTAAGGGTGTCTCGGAAGCTTCCAGCCCTCTGAACTTGGAAAGTGCCATGCCAAAAGCCAGCCGGAGGGGAGGATGGAACAGCTGCTCCAAGCAGATGAGATGCTGCACCCTGCAAAGAACCGGCCTTGTGGGGAGGAGATTTGATCTGTCAAATCTTGTTAAGTCTCGGAGTGCAAAGAAGAAAGCAAAGGGAAGAGCGAGACCATTCAAAGGCCAGAGTCTGGGACGGGCAGCAACACACAAAGGAATCTCAAAGGCGTGTGCACTGCAGACTTGCACCAAATGCTTTCCATATTCAGAGGCAGATTTAAGGGAAGGCAAATCTCTAAGTTTTGCAAAAAGCCTTACCTTGCAGTGGAAATCACTCCTCTCCTGCACTGTTCTAGCCAATCCTCACAGGGAAAAGCAACATCTTGGTGTTGCTTACTGGCTACGGCAGCAAGGGAGAGGATGGATTTACATGACAAGGTAAGGCTTTTTGCAACACTTAGAGCTTTGCCCTCCCTTAGATCTGCCTCTGTCCATATTCCGTTTTTGCACAGAAGAGCCCTTTTGGAAAAGGGAGACTAGTCACAAAATAAGAGCGACCCTTGATTGAAGCACTGCAATATGTTTCTGAAACTGCCTTCTCCAGAGTCAGCTCCTTGGTCCATCCAGTTCAGAATTATTCTCTATACTGGCTGGCAGCAGCTCTCTGGAGTTTAAGAGTGTGATTGTGTGGGAGGGTCTTCCCTTACGCTCACCTGGAGAAGCCCAGACATTTACCATATTCTGCATGCAGTTGCCACTGAGCCAACTGATGGCCACTGGGAAATTTTTGGTTTATGGTCCAATACTTAGGTAGAATCATGCATGGCCCGAAAACACAGGCACTTTACCTGGACTACCTAGATTACTATTCTGGAAATCAGCTAAGGGCTAAAACAAGATATTAACACTAATAACACAAGCGCGAGGCTGGAACGAAGTAGAAAAATAGTCTGCCCCCCACAGACGGAGGTTTCACTTCTTTTGCCAGTAACCTTAAGGAGGAAGCTACAGCCCCAATTGTCAAGTCAACCCCTTAGATTTGAAAGGGCAAATTTGGGAGGTTTGGACACTGAAGTCCTTTTCCTAATCCTCTTGCTTCAGTTGTCCAATTCAGCAGTTCCCAAACTGTGGGTTGCACACCAATTTCAGGTGGGGTCGCAAAGTATCTAGAGCAGCCGCATTGAAAATATGGGATGTTGGAAAGGGGGAGGGTTGGGCGGTTGTTGTGCTTGTGTCAAGGTTGTAAATAGGCTTTTTTTCTTTCTGATTCACTTTGCTCTTGGGAAATGGCTGAGAAATAACCCAACGTTTTGCTGCATTCTCAGAAAAGCAGCAGGCTCTGGCATAGCAATGATGGCACTTCCAGCTATGATATGACTTCCAGTGCATCCCAAACAGAACGTCATTCTAAAAAGTGGGTCCCAGTGCTAAAACATTTGAGAACCACTGGTGTAATTTATTCTGGCTGTTGACCTTGAGTTTCCTGGTTGCAGAATTTGAAATTATTCTTTCCCCCCATTTCTGCAGAATGCAGAAAATTTGTTTTGTTTTTGTTTTGTTTTTTTGAGCTCCTGGGAATGCTGCAGCCTCCTGAGATCTTATCAGCAAGGGAACTCCTACCACCCAGTCGCGCTCTCTTTGCATGGCCTTCAGTTCGGTTTATTTCTACATACAGCACTTCAGTCTGAGTCCTTGATTCCTTGGCCTCTATAAACATTCTCGAGCCTCTTCATGGAGATCTGGCATTCTACAAGCACAAAGAAAAGATTCCTCGCTAAAATAAATCACTTTCTTTGTGAGACACTGGAACAGGAGGAGGATAGCTCGACAGAAATATCTCTGTTTTGGAAAGAAATACATGCCAACGCTGTATTTACCTCCCACGCTGCATTTGCTCAATTCTGTTACCTTAGTCCTACAGAATTTTGCTTTTAAGTCTCTGGAAACACACCCTGAAAGCCTAAAGGTGAGTCTTTTGAGGCAGTGGCTCCCCAACGGTGCACCACAGTGTCCGAGGGCTCCATGGCACACTCACAGGGGTGCCGCGGGATATCCCAAGTGGTCTCTTCTTCTGGCTCTCCTGGGTGCCGCCATCTTGGCTGGCCTGCGACTTCATAAGATCTTGCACAATTCTTGTGCGATTGCAGGGGAATGCTGGCTGTCAGCACTGCTGCAACCAGGCACAATAGAAAAAGAGCCCTGTGACCCTGCTAAGAAGGGAACCACGGAGCTACAACAAAAAGCAGTGCTGAAATCTGCAATCACATACAGAAGGTACCCACAGATTTTTCAGAGTCCACACTGGAGAGGTAGGATGGGTTCAAACACAATACCAGGTGTCCCAGGGGATGCATGCAGTCAGGTCGACATATACAGGTCGACATGCTCACATGAGTGCAAGCATGTTCCTGGGCATGCTCACACAGCAAACAGAGGCCATGTGCCCCCAAATAGATAAACCTCTGTTTATCACCCCTGGTAAATCACTCGCCCTGTTTCGGGCTTATTGCAAAATACGGTAGGAATTTGTAAACATTTGCTTGTGTGGGCTTCTAGCATGGTTGTACTTCAGGGTTGGGTTCCCGCCTAAAGTCCTTAGCCTTTAAATCTCAGAATATAAACAACAAAAAAAAAAATTACAGCAACCATGTGGCACACAGCTTGCCATTTCTCTCTCTCTCTCTCTCTCTCTCTCTCACACACACACACACACACACACACACACACACACACACACACACACTCTTTTCAAAGGCTAATACTGTAAGGCTATTAGGTTTCTCCAATATCTCTTTACCTAAATCGCCTTCTTGGCTTTTAAACTCAGCAGAGAATGGGGCTACAGCAAAGAAAGCAAAAACAGGAGTAGATCGCACAGTCTCCACTACGCACACAAGTTGCAAAACAAAACATTTATCCAGTTCTCATGTGGCCCTTCATCTCCCAGGACCTCCTGTGCCTCTTCATGAGACAATACACCACACCCAGCAGGTGGAGTAGACCCTTCAGTAGAGTGCAGTAGTTAGTTAGGTTAGTGAAGGGGTCCAAGGAAGGCCCAGACTATCGATTTCTTTTAAAGGGTAGACCTTTGGGTCTCTGCGTTGCAACTTTCTTTCACACCGTTAATAAAAAATGTTTAGAAAAATCTAATTTTAAATCTAATTTTTTCAAAATTTATTTTAATCAGCATGCACAAGTTCAATTCACCCCATTAAATTGACTCAAGCAGGATCCAGAACATCTCAGATATTCTGCTGTGTTTGTTTGGTTTGCCTCTTGGCCTGGGTGCTGAAATAATGGCCCTTCAGCAGTAATTAACATCAACATGATCTCATATGAATAACTGGAGATCATTTTGGGTTGAGAATTCTCATCGATACGTTCTTGGTCCCCACCCCTATCAGTGGTGTAGCTAAGAGGGGCGGGGGGGTACATTGCTCCAGGTACCAAGCGTTGAGGTGGTACCTTAGATGCCTCCAAAAGGCATTTTGGTTTGCACTAAAAACCAGAAGTGCCTATCAGAGTTCTCCAGAAGGGAGAACCCAGGCCTGGCTAGGATACAACAATGCCTGTGTGTGAAAAAATTTGTTTGCCCCATGTGCCAGATGCCTTCACTAAGCCACTGTCCCCTAAATGTGACAACAGACAACACAACCTCCAAATGTAAATGACTTGCAGTGCACATCTTCTTTGCCATTTAAAATTCTACCCCTAGAACATTGGTGTGGGGGAGATGGACTTAGTCTGTGATCTGTCTTATGAGCACTGAGGATATTTTATCTGTAAGACATTAGAAGTACGCAAATCCGATAATGTGTGCTACTTAATCATCTGCATAGAGTCTTGCAAAAAATGCTTTTCATTATCAATGAAAACAGCCTGAATGAGCGAGCGTGTGTGATGTGTGCATTGCCGTTGACCGTCAATTTCAAAAGCAGCAAAGCCTCTTTCCACCTTGCAGGACGCAGGTGACTCAGGCGAGATTAGCTGTTACCGCATTTAGACCTTAAAGGGTTTATCTCTGCTCTGTTCTTGAATGCTGTGCTGGAGGCTCTCCCAAGAGCCAGAGAGCAATCTCTATAGAGGCACAGAGTCCTCACAAAATGCCTAGACCCGCCACAGTATCTGCTGAGAAAGAATCTGATGCAGCTCATCCTACACAGCACTATACTAGATCAGACATTTTCAACCGCTGTGCCGTGCCACCTTGGTGTGTCATGAAAGGTCCGCAGGTGTGCCTCGGGAGTTTGGTGCGCAGCAGTTGAAAAACTCTTCCCAGTTCTGGGCTCTGTTTTGAGGACAACTGTTTGTAGTAATGAATTCTTTGCTCTCTTTCTCCACCAACGATTCGTTACTGCAGACATCTGCTCTAGAAACAGAGCTGCAGAACCCAGAAGAGTCTCCTGGAAGGCACATGTGACATCACAAGAGGCAAAAACCATAGAGAAGACTATAGAGATTGGTGTGCTGTGAAAAGGAAAAACACAAAAAATCACTGGGCTAGATCATAAGGGTGGACTCACCCTTAGATTCACTACTTCTTGGACATTTTTCCCAAATTCAGATCCACCAGGAAAATTCACTGTATCCAGTTCTGGCTGTCACCATTAAGGACAACCTGGAACGGGTTCAGAGGAGAACAACGAAGAAGGTCAAGAGTTTGGGAAACAAGGGTCCTGTGAGGAAATATAGGAGAAACTGGGTATATTGAGCCTGGATGAGAGAGGGCTGAGGAGGAATATCACAGTACTCTTTTGGCCAATCCTATCTGGGCCTGGCACTACCGGAATTTGTGTTCTGGCATTGCAAGGCCCTTTGTGGTGGTGGAAAAGGTGGTAGTCATGTGGTTTGAAGCCACTGGTGCAAATAGCCAGAGGTGTGTATGTGCACCAGTGGCTCCTGGAGGCTGCACCAGTGTCTGCAAGATGGCAATGGGGAGGGGAGGGGGAAGTTTGTGGATGTTTCAGGAGGGGGGGAAGCAGGCTGGAGGGGGCGGATGCCCACAGCAAAGGCAAATGCTGGATCTTATCCCTGATTTTCTAAGCTACCCACCACTCCTCCTACGTACACCAGCAAAATACCTGGTGTGGGTCTGAAGAGGCCTACCCAAGGGGAAGTTGTTACTTCATCCTCCAGTCTTGCATCCTGCTGCTTCTGCCTCAATGCTGGCACTGACTGAGCCCTTTACATCACGGTCGGCCTTATAGGCATGTGCAGCCCCGCCCTCTTTCCAGCCCAGAACCCACCCCCTGGCATCCGCCTTGCCCTAACAACCAGGAGAGGTATAAGTCTCCCATCTAATGACTGCAGTGCCAATTGGGTGGGATGGGGTTAACAACTGGTTGGGTAGCCGCATGCTCCTTTATTGTCCATTGGCCCTGGCCCCCTAGCTGGATGTGGGAAGGGGCAGCTTCTCCTGGGGGGCGGGGGGCTTGGTGCACCCTTGGTGCATGGGTGCACGGATGGGGGGGCTGCAACACTGCCCTGGGACAAGTAGCAACAGAGAATCACTTAGCATAGAGCGAAGGCAGCAAAACGACACCTACTAATAAGAGAAACCTATTAATAGAAACATTGACATGACAACAGAAAGCCTTTCACGTACATTCACTTAAAAGCATTAGTGAGATGAAAGATACTCAGCTATCAAACAGGTTAATAAAATCGGCCGTTTGCTCACATTTACAATTCATTCATTGTGGGTCTGCCTTTTGTTCTGGTCCTCTTATATTAGCTATAGGGCTATGGCTATGGTAGAAAGGATATGATATGGCTTAAACATGGATATTGCCAGTCACCCACCAAAGAGAAGCGCAGGGTTTAAACTGAAGAAAACCAACATTAATGTTCTGCCTGGGAAATGCCTCGGTTGGTCAGCACCAAGAGCAAAAGACCGAAATGGACATTCCAGGGCTTCTGCGGGGGCCCTTTGCATTTTTCTGCTCTCTCGCACTATGTTTGCAAACGCTCAAGAACTGGCTGAACAGGAAACAGGAAAAATCATTGAAGTGGCTTTTTATAACTAGAGTTTGCCCCATGTAACATAGCAGTTAGGCCGGGGGTTGAACTTTGACAAGATCCAGTTCAGTGATGAAGCTGGCTGGGTGACTTGGGGTCAATCACTTTCTTTCCATAAAAACCTTATCACAGGGTTGTTGTGGATAAGGCCACGGGAAGATCCATGTGTTGAGGTCCTCCGGGAAAAGGGTGGGATATTTATGTGATTTAATTTTTTTTGGTCTATGTTTCTGTTTTAACAAAAACACAACAGGCAGCTGAAATGAAGAATACAAATCCAAGATCAAGACCACAAAAGCAGTGAAACAAACTAGCAGAGAGTACCTGATATCTGAGAACATCCATCCAGCTCTTGGAATGAGACATCGGCCAATGCTACTTCTCCAGCGGAAAAGAGGGGATCAGGTTGAGAATATGGGTAGGTGCATGAACAGTCACTGCTTTTCCACAAGAATGGAGTGCTGTGAGTTGGCTGCAGGCACTTTAAGGATACCCTGAAGAACTAACATATGGGGTAGATCCTTCTGCTGCCTTGTAGGAGTGCCTCTCTGTCCCTCCCACTCATGCTCTATTGATTACAAGATAAATATTATAAATTATACCTTAAGTTTCCTGGGCTCTCTCATTCAGATGGAAATGAAGCCTAGTAATGCTGCCCCTGGAACCTCTCTCCACTTGAGGGACTGGTGCATCAGTATTACGTAACATAGGATGCTGTCTTCTACTGAGGGCACAATTCTAACCAACTTTCCAGCACTGGGGTAAGGGCAATGCAACTCTAAGGTAAGGGAACAAACATTCCCTTACCTTGAGGAGGCCTCTTCGACTACTACTCCCCATTGGCACAGCTATGTCAGTGCTGGAAAGTTGGTTAGGATTGCATCCTGAGACATACTATTAGTCCTAGCTCAGTACTATCTACACCAGTGTCCTTCAACCTGGGGGTTGGGACCCCAATGGGGTCGCAAAGCCTTAGTTTTGGGGTTGCACAACTTATAGGAATGGAAAAGGTTGGACCACTGGACTAGAGCACCACCAGATAAAGAGGGATGCATCTGGAGTACCCCTTCGGGTACCAGGAGACTGTATCCCAGTCCTGCTCAGGTTCTTGGCAATTGTGCTAAAACAGCTTTCTCCAGTGCCAGGCTTCACAGTTTCCGCTTCAAAGTTTTCTGCTCACTCTAATAAGAATATTTGGTTACAGTTAAACAGTTCTGAGAAAGTGTAATAGGGGTGGGGAGTGGGCAGATGGGGGGAGGGGGCGAGATCAACAGTGGGTCCCCAGTCTCATATTTTTATGGCATGAAAAAGGTTGAAGATCACTGATCTCCACCGCCTGGCAGAAGTTCTCCCTCACTGGAGATCTCCAAGCAGAAGCTCAACAGGCACCTGCTGGAGATGCTCTAGAAGAATTTCCAGCTACAGGCAAAGGGGTTGGACTAGATGACCTTGTAGGTCCCTTCCAACTCTAAGAACCTGGAACATTCTGCATGCAAAGCAAGGGCTCTACCATGAGCTAAAATCCCTCCCTGAATAGCACCCCTCAAATGTGCAGGATTTTAAATGCTGAAATGGACTTTGTGTCTTTATAAAGGTTCTTTCCGGTGTGGCTGGGCAGGGGTGGAGTTTCAACACAGATTCCCTGATGTATCATCAAACCCAACTGAATGCCAGTTTTGATGGGATGCCAAGAATCTTCTGTCACTTAGCCAGATCTGGTGAGGTGGAATGTTATTATCTCTGAGACTTTATGGCAACAGTGAAATTAAAGCATATATGTTTGGGGGGGAAAAATACACACACCAGCAGCAGCAGATTTTAAAATGTACAAACATGAGCCCTCTTCCTGGAAACCGGTTTCCCAAAACAATCTAACAAGGCAAAGAATGATCTATTTGCCAGAGAAATGCTCGGAATGATTAAATCAGAGCGAGGCCTTTCCCCATCTGCTTGCAGAGAACATATAAATCAGAAGCAAGCCAAAACTGACAGTGTACTCAATGCAAAGGCCTCGCCTTGGATAATGATAGAGACTCAGTGTCCCCGCAGGCGGGCAGATTCATGACTCAGCAAAACAGGCAGAGAGGAAAGACCACAAGAGATGCCAAACGAGAGATCCGAAGTTCCATTTCAACAAACAGGCTGCATAATCCTGCCCAAAAATATATAGTGAAAAGCTGAAGGGCAGGTCCAATCTAGGACCTACTAGCATGTCTGAGGCAACATGTCTAAAGCTGTCACCCTGACCCAGTGATGTGCCAGCCTCTGCTTCTCATAAGAAGAGCTCCTCTGGATCAGGCCGAAGGCCAGCTTCCTGGATCTCACAGGGGCCCACCGGAGAGCACACAGGACAAGAAGATACCTGCATTCCGTTGCCACTCCCGTTGCCACCTGGCATTTAGAGACAGCCTACTTCTAAAACCAGGAGGTTGCACATACTGATCATGGCTTGAAACCTGTGATGGACATGAATGTGTCCAATCCCCTTTTAAAGGCATCTGGGTGAGGTGCCATCACTATATTCTGTGGCAGGGAGTTCCACAGATTAATTACACCTCCCATAGTCTAGGTTGGAAAAAGGAAGAGAAGGATAGGGTGTAAGAAGACAGAAGGGTGTTTGTCTTCAGTATCAGAGACTCTCCTCCACTCCATCTCCTCCTTTCCTTTTTAATCCAGGGAGCAAGATGGGGAAAAGAAATAATGGAGTTAAGTAGGCAGATGGATATGAATGCCTCCTGCCAATGTGTTGCCTGAGGTGATTGCCTCAATTGACTTCATGAATTGGCCACCCTTGGAAAAAACAAAATCTTAACTGGCTTAGGGGCCCATCCTATAGCACCAGTGCAGCCACAATGCAGTCCCAAGCTAAGGGAATAAACTTTCCTTTATCTTGAGGAAACCTGCATGAATGCTCCCCCTACTGCAGAATGCCCCATAGCCCCGTTGGCATAGCTGCATCAGCTCTGGAAAGTTGGATAGGATCGGGCTCTTTGTGATGTTCCTGCCCCATAACCAGTGAAGACATTATTGGGCGAGAGAACAAAAAGGGTTTGGGGCTGGTCTTAGTGAAGCTCCGTTCAGATCAAAGGGAGGTGATGTTGGCAGATAATGCATCACAGACAGAGCTGTAGTTGAGTGGGACAGCACTTGCTTTGCTTGCAGACAGTGAACCCCCGGCAGCACCTCCAGGTAGAACTGGGAAAGTCGCTCTTATGAGCTGCTGCCGGTCAGTGTTGAGATTTGCTAAGACAGACAGGCGAATGATCACACTTGGGATACAGCGGCTTCATATACACCAACAAACTAGGCTTTCAGGAAAGGGCAGAGTGAATACAGACAGACAGACATCTTTATTACGGTCTCAGGCCAGCATAAAAGGAATTCTCACAGGTGAATATAGAACTATCCATGTGCACAGCACTTTACCAAGAATGAGAAGACAGGTCGCTGTCCCGAAGGACTCACCATCTAAAAATAGGCACCAGGGAGACAACAAGGAAAGAATATGCAATTATTTTATGTCTAACAAACCTAAGCTTTGTTGTAGTTAGGTGTACGTTTGAGCCGCTCTTCAAAAACCCAGCTGTCTTGCATTCAAAAAATAAAATGCACGCACTGACATTTTAGGAACTAATTAAATGCATTCGGAGGACATTCCTGTTCCTTGTCTCGTAGTGTTCTTTTTCGTGCAGATAAAACTGCTCCACAGAGAAATTGCATTAGATCAATGCAGTCCTATAGTATTTAAACATTCTGAAGGACTCCAGGCTTTATTAAAATATTTCCTACTGTTATGAGTCCTTTTTATTTCATTTTTATTTTTTTTTAAATCCAGGCATCTGAGGACTAATTATCCAAAAGCAATGCAAAAGTTATGAGGGACAGAGAGTAAAAATTTATTGGAACAAAACAAAAAAAAAAAAGAACCATCAAAATGTCACATATAGGCTAATGGGTTCTGAGCTGACTGTGAAGGACCAGATCTTGGGGTGCTGGTGGACAGCTCGATGACACGGTGTGCGACAGCAGTGAAGAAGGCCAATTCCATGCCCGGAACCATTAAAAAGGGATTGAGAATAAAGCAGCCAATAATATAATGCCATTGTACAAATCAATGGTAAGGCCACATCAGGAGTACTATGTACAGTTCTGGTTGCCACATCTCAAGAAAGGATATAGTGGAACTGGAAAAGGTGCAGAAGGAAGCAGCCAAAATTATTACTAGGCTGGGGGACCACCCTTATAAGGAAAGACTACAACGTTTGGGACTCTTCGGTCTAGAAAAGAGGCACCTGAGGGGGGACATGATTGAGTTACACAAAATTATGCATGGAATGGATAGAGGGATGTTCTTTTCCTTCTTTCCCAACACCAGAACCAGGGGACATCCACTAAAATAGTGTCTTGGGAGAGTTAGACCAGATAAAAGGAAATACCCAACATGTAATTTAACCTGTGGAACTCCTTGTCACAGGATGTGGTGATGGTCCTGCACCTAATGCCTTTTAAAAGAGGATTGGACAGATTTCTAGAAGAAAAATCTATCACAGGTTGCAAGCCATGATGGGTATGTGCAACCCTCTTGGTTTTAGGCTACCACAGAATGCCAGATGCAAGAAAGCGGCCACAGGATACAGGCATCTTGTTGCCTTGTCTGCTCATTGAGGCATCCGTTGGGCTACTGTGAGATCTAGGAGGCTGGACTAGATGGGCCTTTGGTCTGATCCAGTGGAGCTCTTGTGAGAAAGACCGTCATTCAGCAGCAGAGCACATATTTTGCATGCAGGTGGCTCCCAGTTCAATCCCCAGCAGGTTTTCCATGTAGAGCAGAGAAAAGATTCCTGATCACAACCCTTGAAAAGCTGCTGCCGGTCAGTGCTGGCAGTTCTGACCTAGAGGGACCAAGGGCCTGACTCAGCAGTTGTTCATACGGAAAATTCAATGCCAGCAATAATGTCTCTTAACAGGATATCAACCTATTCAGGCTGGAAGTTCTTTTTCAAGAACTTTAGTGTGAAATGCTGAAATATTGGGGAAGGGTCAAAATGTGCCTTCTTCACCACCTGTTTTACATCAAGGGTGGTAACACTCATTTTATATGCATCTTACTTACAGTGGGTTCCCTTTATCTGCAGATTTGGAACCCACAGATTTGACCCACTGTGGGTTCCAAACCTGCATCTTGAAGACTTACGGAGTATGTCCCAGATGCAACAGGTAGCACCTGTCTGGGAGCTTTCTGAGGCCTGGGGAGGTTGCAACAGGAGGTCCTATTGGACCCCACCCGAAGATTCCATTATCCGCAGGTTTCGTTATCTGCAGGGGGTCCAGGAATGGATCCTCTGTGGGTACCGAGATCCACCCTACATATGCCTTCAGAATTTGTGAATAGCTGTATGCATGTACAGATCAACTATTTATATACACTGCACACGGATAGTGAATGCATACACCATAATGCACAAAGAGTGCTAGAGACAGGAACAGACAGAGCTGGGAGTCAGCTGAAGGCCAAACCTCTGGGGTGGGGTGCAGGACCCCTCTCTGAGGACATGATGTGGGGTATCAGGCCTGCTTTGTTGAAGGAGTGTTTGCTGGGTGCCTGTATATTTGTAAGTAAAGTTTTGCAAAGACACCTTGAGCCTCTAGTGCTCTCCCCCCCAAAGGCAACAAGACCCGGGTAGCACTACTGCCAAAACCTCTCAAGGAAGTGGGAAACATGCCAAGAATACTCCCACATCCAACAAGATGCCCGCAAGCAACAAGGCTTTCGGGATCCCCCAAATTATAATTATCACAGCGGGAAATAATTTCTTGCTATTTGAACCTCTAGTTACAGCTTGCAGGGAAAGAGAAAACCCAAACAAAACCCCACTTACAAGGTGCCAGCTGAACGGGTGGGGGAACGAAACAGGCCATTATTGCCTTCTGTGCCTTCTTGTTGAAGCTAGGAATGAGTCTCCTGCACACCAATTATTCTAAGCACATTGACTGATGGTTCCTTTTTTTCTTCGGAAATGCTTTGAAAGCCTATTACAGCTCAAAGATAGGGAGCGGATGCAGTCACCCTCCCTCCTCTCTCATGCACATGTCTGTAAACACATGTGCACAATGCCAGGGCACCATAAATTGCACAGCCTGCCATTTCTCACATTGGTGAAGCTCCTTTCAATCTGTCGACAACAGATGGTAGGACCATGATGTCGCTCTAGCGCAGCTTCAACCTGTCGGGGCAGGACAGATCAGTGCATCAGGGAGGCAGCGCAGCAGAGCCTTCCGCAAGATGTCACAGAGCAGCTCGCAATCCTTTGGAGGGTGTTGCAAGCCTGCCCCCTATTCTCAACCGTGCAGCGCTGGAGGAGATGGCAGCAAATGTGGGTGGGGGTGAGAAGTCCCAGTGATTGGCCTCAGAACAGCAGGGGTGACTATGTTTCCCAAGCGAAGCAAGCACAGAGCTGATTAGGAATCTGGGATGAGAGACCCAAGGAAGGCCTCTAGAACGGCGGAATGCATCTATACGTGAAGGCAGCACAACACGGTGGCTCAGCAGGTGGGCAATTAGGACTTGCCCAGTTCAAATATTATCTCTGCCATGACATGTACAAAACATATACCACTGAAGTCAAAACATTGCACAACAGTCACTTTTTCTTCTTCTCATTACTGAGTTCGGTTTCAGAATCCAGGAGGCAATGCCCCTCTGCTTGCTTTTGAATTTCTCAATGAGACACTTTAGAAGGGTGCCTTTCCCATCTCAACCTGGGACCATCCGCATGAGCAACATATATACTCTGCTATTGAACGACAGCCCCTTCCCAAAATCTTACTTTTGCACTGGCCAGGAATGCTCATGATAACATCGCTACCCATTCCTAAGACCTGGGATGAGGCAGGCGAGAGAGAAATCCAAAGAATTTCTGCGTTTTTCTGTCTGTTCAAAGGATGCAATTTTCAGAAGGACAAAGAATCCTCCATCCTTGAAACACTTCCACAAAGATCCATTTGCAGTGCTAACGACAGGTCAGCCACGCTGCAATCAGGAGTGGGAACATGGTGATGAAGGAGACCTCTGCTAATACAATGGGCTCGCCAAGCCGCAAGAGAGACATTTTGCCAGTCTGGTTAATCCAGCCATTAGGCGCATTAGGGAGCTGCCTTGGCTTTATGAATGTCATTTGTCTCTTTGTGTGCAGACTGTGCCCAGCCGGGCGCAACCTCATTGGTGCACAGGCAAGCATCTTCGTGGATTTATACATGCATCAAGTCCAGCTGAAGCACAGGGTGGTTTTTACTCTGGGTCATTCGTGGAAGGAGATATCATCCACTCTTCCCTAACAGAAAAGACTGATCTGCGCACAACACAACAAAGAAAAGGATGGGATCCCCAAAACCGTCTTGAAAGTCACTGTAGTCAATGTGAAAGTCAAGTCATTTTGAAAGTCAATGTGTGGCTCACTTCCTTGAGAAGTTGCAGGTTTGGTTTCCTTTCAGCGAGTGAGGGGGAAGGAGCACTGGAGACTTGTGGCATTTCTGTAATTGTTGCTTTATACACAAATAGACAGGCAGAGCATCAGTGGGCGCAAACAGAAGGCACTCCTACAAAGCAGCAGGTCTGATCCCCCACACCAGATTTCCCAAAAGAGACTCCACACCTCCCAAAGGCACAGCCAAGAGCTCACAAAACCGCTCTCAGATTACGGTCCATGGCTGACAACTAAGGATGCTTACAGAACCCGCCTCTGCAAGGTTTCAACCCAGAAGTTGAGATTTCACTGAGGTCACTGATATTTTTACCAGAGTAGAACTCAATGTTTAATTCTCCTGGAAATATATTTCTAGAATTTGGCAAGACAGGTGTAGGAAATTCCTGCTTCTCTCCCTCCCTCGCTCCCTCCCCTTTTTGGCACTAAAAACAGACCAGAAATAATTTAAAAAAAACAAATTCTCCCATTTCCACAAGTTATCCCAACTATATATAAGATTTTTAATTGTGCTTTTGCTTTCCTCCGCATGCCACTACTACTGAATTTTGATTGATCAAGGAGAATTTCTAAAACTCATTCCAGAAACCAAGCATGTACTACACCAAATAGTATAGTCCCTTCAGTAGATTACATCATTTTTTCCTCTCTAATATAGATGCTCACATAGTTATTTTACTGATAAAACCCAGAAAAGCCATCTTGATGGTATCATACATACGGTGGCATCCAGATCCTTTTTGTTGGTGTTGTAGGGATGCGCATACACACTCCTCAGGGTTGGTAAAACACCGCACCAAAAGCATCTCACTACAGTGCTGTACGTCAACATTACAAAACCCTTTTTGCAGTGTTTTATGAAGTCACGCTTGTATAGATAGATAGATACCTTTATTGGCATAACAAACACAAACAAACAAACATACACAAGGTGCAAAATACAACTTTAGGAACATCCCCTAAAACACTAAAACTTTAAATTGGATTCTTGGGCTGTATTAATCTTAATTATATCCAACAGAAATTTGCCAAGAGCAGTCAAAGAATTCTCATCCGTCCACTGTAAAATAGAACTAAGGTAGGCTTCATCGGTAAGCCAGGGCTTTTGTTGTGGGAGGGAGGCAAAAAATTTGTCCCTCGCAGCCGAATGGAGTGGGCAGTGGAAGAAAATATGGGGTAGCATCTCTACAGCATTCATCGGGCAAGGACATAATCTGTCATTGAAGGGAATATTGTTGAATCGGCCTGTTAGCACCACCGAGGGGATTGAATTACAGCGGGCCAAAGAAATCGCCCTTCTAAATTCAGGATTATACGGTAGAGAAATGTAAACCGGTGGCCTGCCTACTACCAAAGGAAGATTCCAGAACAAAGGTGAGCAAGATCTATTAGCGGCTCTTAATAGGTCTTGTGAGTTGATGTCAGCCCGCCTTTGTCTAACAGTTCTTAGGGCAGCCTGGAACGAGAGAGTCCCTAGGATGTCCGGGTCTAGACCGATCTGTTTGATCTTCCTAAGCCAACCGTCAGCAGGGGGGCAGCAATCTTTTTTTAGGTAATATAGTAGGCTTGTTTGAGAGGTATCAAAATACACTCTTAGCCAGTATTTACAAGTTCTATACCAAGCAACATCCTCGACTGGGAGTTGTCCCGTCTCGAGACATAAAGCCTCATAGGGGACGCAGTTTGGCATGGCCACACGCTTGTATATTGGTAAAGAAAAGGTACAAATGAAGCAAGACGGTTGCAAATCAGGCATGCCCATTGCCCTGTATAAAATTTGGAAAAATCAAAAGGAACAATGGAAAAACCCTGGAAATATCAGTTAGACTTCAAGATTGGGTAAATACACACCTGCAACATGTAGGGAGAATTTTGGATAAGAACTTCAGAAGCATTGCTATGTTACTGTATGCAATTCCCTCACTTCAATTTTGCAAAGGGATGACCCAGATTTGTCTCCCCCACCCACCCACTAAGCAGATAGAAAAACTTAACAGCCAATTAATTCAGCAGTTGATTCACTTTCTCTTTAATCCGTCTGTTCTTTTAACATTTTCCTTACCAACATTCCCTTCTCAGCCAGAAAAAAACCCTGCAAAACTGTGGGGAGAGGAACAGATTTTGAGGGCTTTCAAACACAATCCACCTGCAATCTCACCCGCAAGCTAGTTAGCTACACACTGCCTTTATACATGCAAGTGTTTATACATGCATTTTTAAAAATGTTTTTCTCATCACATATAGCACAGGGTGGAGGGGGGAGCACAGAGAAACATCATGGCGTCATCCTAATTATACTCAGAATGGGAAAAAAAATATTCTCCTTCCCGAGGGGCGATCTTGGAAGGCTAGGAAAATTACATTCTCCATGCGGAGGTGCAAAAATTAAGTGGGAATTAATGATCCAGTGAGGGAGAAGGTTAAAAATAACTGCCAAGTTCTAATTATCATTTGATGCAGGCTGTATCAGAGATGCTATCGGTTGTATAAGCTGCCTGGTGTGAGCGCGACTGAGGCTGTGATGTATGCACACTTACCTGGGAGTAAACCCCATTGAACTCAGTGGGACTTCACTTCCATGTAAGGGTGTCTAGGATCATGCTGTATCTCAAGGTGCCTCACTTGGCAATACAAACTA
Organism: Lerista edwardsae; assembly: GCA_029204185.1. Taxonomy (NCBI): domain Eukaryota; kingdom Metazoa; phylum Chordata; class Lepidosauria; order Squamata; family Scincidae; genus Lerista; species Lerista edwardsae. Next base: position 711,505 of record JAJKFI010000106.1, on the reverse strand, counting down.
GGGAATAAGATGTATCACTACCAGACCGCTGTAATAGGGTTGAATAAAAGGGTTGAAAGGTCTATGCCAGGGGTGGCCAAACCTGCTTAACGTAAGAGCTACATAGAATAAACTTCAGGTGTTTGAGAGATGCAATATTTAAGAAGCATGTAAATTCTTAAATGTATTTAACTTGCCTTTTAATCCAGTGGACTCTCTGTTTACAGCCGGTAAATAATTAAGAAACTAGGAAATTTCTTATTGACCTTCTGTGTTCATTGGGATGCAAAAAGAGCTCAGCCAATTTCCGTGAGCTGCACATTAGATGTCAAAGAGTCGTATGTGGCTTGTGAGCCATGGTTTGGCCATTCCTGGTCTATGCTGGCCCCACCCCTCTGGCTCAGATCTACTTTTTCTTGAACTTATGAAAAAGCTCTATTGCATGAGATCCAGCCAGCATCCAACTTCCCATCTAGTCAGCATCCAACTTCCCATTATGGCCAGCCAGATGCCTCTGGGATGCCTACGGCATGAAGCTCTTCCTCGCCATTTCTCCCCACCAATGAGTGGCAGACACTGGCTTCCCCAAGCCTGAATCTCTCATTCTCCACGGTGAGCCAAGTACCATCTCATGGTCTGGCATAAACTCAAGTGGCTTCCCAAATCCTGTACAGTGGCGCACCTCTGCTTAAAATAAAGCAGAGTGGGGGAGAGTGGCCCATGGAGGGTCTTCTTAGAGCCAGGGAAGCCACATGCAGCCTCCCTGGCCCTCAAAAGGCCTTCAGAAGGCCAAAAACCATTACTTCCAGTTTTCTGTCCAAAACCAGAAGGTCTCAGATGGCCTTCTGAGGGCTGGGAAGGCAACGCACATCCTTTCTGACCCTCATTCGCCTTCGGAAAGGAGGATGCAGGTGTGGGGGCAGCTGTGAAGGCTCAGAAGGTGCAAGAGTGCAGCCAGGATCATGCCCACACATTGAAAGGGAAACATCTGAAGAAATTGAGGGTTCTGTGAATGGTACATAGAACAATAATTGTAAAAACCCCAATTGAAAAATGGGGTTTATGAACAGCCTGCCCATGTAAACCGCCTTGAGTCCAGTGAAATCTGGAGAAAGGCGGTATAAAAAATAAAAAAAATAAAAAAAAGCCCACATGGGGGGCAGCACCCCTGGAGGTGTGCCCCCAGGTGCCAACCCCCACCCCAGGAATGCAACTTCAAAGTACTGCCTTGCACAATGTAGCCTTTTGCCTCACCAAGCCCTAGATCATCTAGTTCAATATTGTCTACTCTCGCTGGAAGGAGGGTTCCAGTCAAGGATCCTTCTCAATTAAGGGACTGAAGCCCCAACCAATGCTTTGTCAAGGATGCATGACTCGTGTTCAAGCACATCTACAAACAAAGAAAAGCCACCTTCCATTAGGAGGTTGATCTGAGGTCATCTTTCAATTAGATATCTTGGTTTGTTTTGGCTTCAGCCAAAAGCCACTGTGATACAAGTATTCACATAACAAGAAAAGAACAAGATTCAGCTTAATCTAGCGCCCCCCCCCCCGCAAAAAAAACGCACACACCATTGAACACAAGAGCATTTGACACTATTGTTCAAATTGGTTTTGACAATGACAGTTAATCTCTGGTTAGAGTGCCAGTCAATTGACCAGATGCAACTTCTCATTGGACCATAGTCCAATCTTCCTTGAAGGCAAGAATGCCATTGTATATGTGGAAACTTTCCTTTTTTATTTCGTTCTGGGTAATTTGCTTGTAAAAACAGGAGAGAGGGATGCTGGAGGTCTTGGAAAGGCCCTGTCTCAAACCTTGGATTCCTACTGCTAGGCAATGCAGACTAGTGGTCTCACCAGCGGCATCACAAGGGTGTGAGGAGGATGCAAAGGGGTGATACCACTAGTTGTCAAAATTTTGGAAACATTTTGGAAAATTTGTATTTATGAATAACACCATCATGTTACATATCACTGTAAGGTAGTTTCATGCAGAATGTAATGAAACAAACAGTGTTGAAGAATCTGTACTATTAAAAGTTATAGCCAAATAACCAGAAACATAAAGCATTGCTACTTTATGTAACAAAAAGTGGATTTTCTTAACTCAAAACGGACCAATGAGACTCACAGCACAATCCTATGCATGTCTACTCAAAAGTAAGTCTCACTGTGTTCAATGGGACTTGCTCACAGGAAAGCGTGTATAAGATTGCAGCCTGATTATTCTGAGAGCCAACGATGTTATTATGACAAAACAGAGGACCAGTAAGATGTTAGTGTGAGTCAGGTCTCATTTCCATGTTCCAGCTGAACTCTTCTTCAGTTATGTGAGTGTCATCAAGTTGGCCACTGGTTTTATGTTGGTTACTGGTTTGTTGAGTAACTTGTACTATTATATTTATTGAAAGGAAGTTAATGGGGGTTACTCCAACTCTAGTGATCCCACTGCATTCATTGGATTTGGACCATTCTGGTGGTCTTGCGATCTTCCTCAACTGGCCTTTGATACGAGCAGAGGCATGGTTGCCTACTCATGAGTATACACATGGCTCAGTTTCGCTTTCTGCAGAGCTCAATGCATTTTCCTTGTTGAGAATCTGAGGGACTACGTTCATCAGATCTGGCATTGCGGTGGCATTGTGTCTGCCCTAAAGGCTTCTGCATGATATTGTGTGTATGACATTGTAATTTATTATCTATGATCTGGTATAGGAGGAGGTTCATCATGGAGGTGACACAATGAGCTCTTGGACCAGGTGACGCAAACCCTAGTGACACTTCTGGGTCTGACTCGGCAGGAAGCAGATTCAGATGCTGAATCATAGCTCAGTGACAGAACACATACTTTGCATGCAGAAGGATAAAAGTCATCTTCACTTGAAAGGACCCCGAGTAGCAGGGTTTGACATGACCCTCTCTGCCCAAGTTGTTGGATAGTTGCTAGCTACCAATTTGAGATGATGGACCAGCTGCATGACACAACATTATGCGCTCTTCCAAGGAATCCCACAACTTCCCCAGAACACCATTTAACAACTTCCACTCTTCCCCATGGCCTCGTAGGCTGCAGGAAGCCGGGCAAACAGGAAGAGTAATCTAATCCATGCTTTGTACAATGTTATTGCTTCAAATTCAATTTAATCTGATGAGCGCATCTTTTGATGTTCAAGGAGCATTTCATCAGGCAGAAAAGCAATTTACTTCCCTGTCTCTATTAGAGAGGGCAGGAGGGAGACATGCTGCTCGCTGGCTGATGTTGTTGCCTGGTTTCATGCCCCAACCAGAAAGAATGTTCTGGTTCTTTGAACCAGAGGTGGGCTCCCTCCCCAGCCCCTTAAAAGGAGAAGAGGCAGCCGTCAGACCTCTACCGATTCCTCAGAATTGGAACATGTAACGGAGATGCTGTAGCAAGCTCAGGAAATACTGGGCAAGGAAACTTGGTCATGGTCAACAAAATCAGGTGGCGCCTTGCAAAACGAACACATTTATATTGGTGCAAGCTTTCAAGGGTTACGGTTCACATTATCACTAGACATTTTATTGTTTCGTGGCGACAGACTAACACGGTGGCCCCTCTGTGATGGCTACCATTTTGACTCAAATTAGAAAAGGCCAGCAACTTGTCTTCAGTCATATCCTGATGATTTTCTTGAAAGGCAATTGCTGTTTTGGACCTAAGTCGACACTGGAAGAATACAATATAACAGTGGTTCCCAACTTTTTATCACTGGGACCCACTTTTTAAAATGACACTCTATCAGGACCACCCAACTTTACAAGTCTTTACCAGCTGCTCAAACCTGTTTTTATCCTTTTTACTACAGTGGAGGGGTAACCTTCTGGAGTATTTGTTGAGCTACACATTCATCAGATCAGGACAATTCTGGTGGTCTTGCATTCCCCCTCATCTGGCCTTTGAGACAAGATGAGGCACAATTACCTACTCATGAGTAAACATATACATAGCTCAGTTTTGATTCTGTAGAACTGAATATGTTTTCCCTGTTGGCTGGTGGGGGGGAGGGGGACTTCCTTCTTGAGAGTTTATTGGAGTCTGCATTCATTGGATCTACACCATTCTGGTGGCATTGTGTTCCCGTGCCCTAAAGGCTTAAGCAGCCATAGAGGCTGCAGCCTGATTGGCTATGGCTATAATGGCAGCAGTGCTCCTCCCCCAAGTAGCAGCTCATTTAACCCTTGATGCGCATTATCTAATTTGCCCTGTGAGTTTCACCACCCACCAAAAATTGGGTTACGCCCAACTGTTTGGGAACTATTGTCATATAAGCATCTGTTAAAACTCAGATCGGTGTTTAGTTCTGGGAATGCTGTTCCTATAAATGAAACCCAAAGTCCCACACTTCCAGGTTTCACAGCAGCACGGGAGGAGCACAGTAAGGGTTTGGGGTTTTGTTTTGGTAATGTAGAGGCAACATCATAGCATCAAGTGACAGCCCCTCTCCTTAGGTCTATTTTGAATCAGCGCTAGCATAGCCAAACTAAATCAGCACCCAGAGATGACAACCAAAAGATTTTATAGCAAAAAAAAAAAAATCTGTTCAAGGAAGACAGTATCAATCTCCATGCAATGCCTGGCAACTGTTTCAATGCTGAGCTATTCTAATCAGCCCTTGACATCCTGGATGACAAGTTGCAGGTTTTAACTAAAAGACAGGAAGAGTGAGAATGCATCTGAATCGCTTGTCAGCTCACACAGAATAGGGTACAAAGGAAGGCGCAGTTGTGGTTATCTCAAAAGCCAGATATGTTGAGCAGACGGCTGTTCCCCAATCCAGAAAACTGTTTTGGATCCTTAAGCCAATCAAGGACTTAATTGTTGAGGCCTTGGTCTGCCTGGTAGTCATATCCTCTGCCCCATCACCTCCCACAGAAATCTGGATGCCACTTATTTATTATCCAAACTCTCACTGCTTGTTTTGTTGCAATCGGAGGCCCATTTCACGGAGGACACACGACAAAGATGTTTTGGTCACAATTCCCAGAACATAGAATCGCCTGTTCCAGGGGGCCCAGGTGGCTCCTCTCTTTTCAATGCCTGGATAAGATCATGTCTTCTGCAGGACGTCTGCGTGGACACCAGCTTTCCCCCACTTTACATCAAGTTGATTTCGGCTCACTCTGCTTAATTTTAACTTGAGGTTTAAACATCCATTTCAAGCATCTTTGTGTTTAAATGTCATTGTCATATGTAGGTTTTTTTTTTACTGTTAAGTAACTCTGGGGGCCCTTACGAGGGCCAAAATATGGGGCAATACCGCTAAATATGGGGCTCCTATTATTGGAAGATTCTAAACCTGAGAAACACACTCTTAACATGCACAATCTTAACTCTTAACAAGATCTGTTTGATCTGGAAAATTCCATACCCAAAGCTTGTTGTCAAGGCAGAGTCAGTAGGCACACCACCCTTTGCACCATTGTGCAGAGCCGGCCTACTCATGGGGCAGAATGAGGTGGTTGCCTAAAGTGGCAGACTGGCAGAGGTGCCTCTGCTGCCTGCCTCCATTTCCATCACCACTGCTGTTCCCACTCTTTCTCCCTCTTGCTGTATTTGAAAGGGAAGAGGGAGAATGGAGCGGAAGAAGAAGCGTGGAGGAGAGAGGAACGGTGAGCTAGACTATCTCCTGAGAGACACTCTAGCCCATTGTTCTCCTCACCTATGCTTTCTCTTGTCTTTTTTCAGATCCAACAAGTGCAAGGGGAAGAGGTGGAGGCCAACGGCACAGCAGATGGACATGGATGACATTTCTTCACAAGCAACCAGATAAGGCATGGCAACATTTGGAATCTCACTTCAGGCTCCAGAAGTTCTTCGGCTAGTCCCATTGCCCTGGGCTTGCCTCCTTCCTACCAGGAGGCATGTCTTGATAAGTAACGCAGGCAGAAGCACTGCGGTGGTCACCTTGGGCTGACAAGTCCTCCTTTAATACATACTAAAAATGCACCGATTTGATCCCCGGATTTAATTCAGTGAGTGGCAGAAAAAGCACTTGACGGCAACCAGAAATTTGAACAGCCCTCTCAAAGAGGACAAACCAGAATCCTTCTGCTGGAAGACAGAAACAACATCACACAGGAAAAAGGCAAGCTGCTTCTTATTCACTCAACCATTTCACTCCTCCCCACCCCCCAAAAACCCCCTGCATTTGTAACATCCTACAGACCCACCAGTCCTGTTTGGTTCCATTAATGCGCTGGATGAACCATTTCAGGAGGCTCTGTGGAGCAGGTGGGAAACTCATGCGTTCTGCCAAAGAATCTATTTAGAACAGAATTAAAACCTCCAGGAACACTGTGGCACTGCAATGTGCCAAAAACGAAGGACGTTCCACAGCATTCCAGGAGGATTTTGTGCTTCTGGACTAAGGGAAGAACAGCGGAAATAAAAGGCATCACTGAAAGTTAAATATGTATCTCAAGGAAACTTGGAGTAGTCTTCAGCACAAGCAAAGAGCTAATTGTACTATTTCAATGAGATATTGCTGAGACAGAAAGAATCTGCAGTGGCATAGCTAAGGCACCTAGGGGCGTGTGCGCGCGCATACGATACCTTTTAGAAAGTCCCTTTCTAAGGCTTCTAGGAAGCCATAGACCATTTTTTGCCTTGTTGGGGGTGCAGTTTGGCACCCCCTCAAGGCATGGTACCCAGGGCAAAGTACCTGTTGCCCCCCTTAGCTACACCACTAGGAATCTGAAATATAACACTGGAGAAGGGAGTTTTCCCCAAGCCTCAAGATTCAGAAAAGGCATCAAAAGACAGATAGAGCACATGATGCATGCCCTGCATTTAGGTGCAATAAGGTGTCACTTGAGCTTACAGAGATCTGTTCTAAAAGACACCCCCCCCCAAAAAAAAACCCCACATGGCAGACTTCTGCCCCCTAAAGACAACTAGATTTCTTGTGGCATTCTCAGCCCACTTCATCATCTGATGCACAAGGGGTTACAGTCAGTCAGGAGACAGATAAGGATGCACAAGTTTGAACTGTTGAAGCTATGCTTTGCATAAGGCTGGTCATCAGAATTTTAAAATGGTTACATATCCAAAACAGCAAACCAAATTTTTGTTAAAAATGCACAGGATTAAAAATGCTATGACAGAGGTCAGTTGTCAGAACAAAGAGATTAGCATTTAAATGCATGGATCTTATCTAACACAAATATAGCACTGACCCTTAGCTTCAAAGCTGCCCCCATCCTCTAGTAAAGGAAAAGGACTGAGGCTGAAAGACGAAATGTGTCCTCATCTATGGGGGCCTAGTATGCAAGACTCTAGAATGCATTTATGGCTTACAAAGTGCAGATGTTTGGGAGGTAACTTACAGAACCATATCCATGCTTGGTGGCGCATGAATGCATTTGTAAGAGCCTTAACTCATGTCTTAAACTGAAGATTTCTTACATTTTAGAGCATGAAGACAGGTATGGCTATAAAGGGAAAAACTGAACTATAAATTGTATGGAATGCAATCAAGTCCAGGTTTTTCTCTCCCACTATAGCAAAGATTTTCAACCTTTTTCATCTCATGGCATTAAAATTATCAAGGCACACCATCAGTTTTTTGACAAAACTGCATACTGTGCTGCCCATGGGGGCTCATATCCCCCAGTGGCCATACAAATAAATGACCCTCCCCCAAACTCCCGTGGCACACTTGCAAACGATTTGTGGCACACCAATGTGCCACAGCACACTGGTCAAAAATCACTGCACTGTAGGAGCTCAATTGACACAGCAGAGCTGGGAAGATTGAGATTTCTTGTGCATTGCTGCTGTCAAGGGTGGTCTCTTGCATTTTGCCTGGCACCAAAAAATTATGGCCCATCCATCTTGCATTTCACCTGTTTTTGTCCCCACTATTGACTGTTTTTTTCCCTTTCTATACCCCAGTATATATCTGTCAATGGCGAAGAACACGTCATGCATTGCATGTGGTAAGCATTAGTCCGCAAAAGTCAATACCATAATGAATCGGTCATTCTTAGCATTGCCTGGGAGGCACTCACAAGACTAAGAGACTGCCCCTTGGGGGCATGCAGGTTTAAATTAGGAGATGGCATTCTCCTTATCAGCCCATGCAGCCATCCACTGCAGTCACCAACTTTAGCTTCTGCTGTCCCCTGCTGATCCGGCAGGGATCAGGACCCAGCAAGCATCTTCTGCTCAAGCCAGGGCAGCCAGGTGGGCAGAGGACACAGGGAAGAGAAAGAAAGTAAAGCACTAAGAATTTAAACTGATAAAAAGAACATTCATTTAATAACACACAAGAGGAGGTTCTCCTAACTGTAACAGCCACTGAAATAATGGAGTTATAAGGATATCAGATGAGCCCTGCTGGATCAGGCCAAAGGCTCATCTCATTCCACAATGAGGGTGAAAGAGAAGATTCTCTGGTCCACCCTGAATCTGCTAGAGAGAAAAGGATCCTGATGCGAAGGTTTGTTTTCCTCTCATCACCCAAAAAGTGAAACATTGAACTGACGTATCTGAGAGCAGTCAGGGTTGAATATGGAAAGTGAGGATATGGGTGACGTGGGAAGCTGCCATCTGCAGAGTCATAAGAACATAAGGAAAGCCATGCAGGATCAGGCCCTGGGGGACGCTGCTATTTCCCGCAGTGGCCCATCAGCTGCCCTCCGGGAAGCCCACCAGCAGGGGAGGAAGGCAGACCTCTCTCCCGTCTTTGCTCCCTTGCCACTGAGATTTGGAGGCAGTGCACAGTCATCATGACCAATCACGCGGCACAGACCTCTCGTCCTCCAGGAATGCGTCCAACAGCAGCAAATCCCACAGACTAACTGTGCAGTGTGCAAAGACAGACCTGGCTCTGGTCTGTCCGATGTGTCCCACCAATCAGATCAAAGATGATCCTCCAGTTCTTATACTGCGAGAGAGGGAGGAAAAACTTATCTCTCTCCACCCCTATTCATCCTTTCGTCTCCATCACATGCCCCCTTAACCATCTTTTTTTCAGGCTAAAAAGCCCCAACTGTTGTCACTTTTTCTCATAAGCAAGTTGCTCCGTCCCTCTGATCTTTCAAGTCAGACCCTTAGCACAGTATTATCTACACACTGACTAGCAGGGGCTCTCCAGAGATTCTGACAGGGTTCTTTCCCAGGAAGGACAATCTTTCAACCTGGGGATGCTACGTAGAATGGAAACCAAGACTTTCAGCAGGGATTCTGCCACTGAGCTATAGCCCCTCCCAAGACAAGTAATTAGTGCCCGGGCTTTAATTATTGTTTATTACTTCGGTATCTCACCTCACCCTTCAAAGGCATTCTGATTCAGGCTGAAGGCCTAGGCATACTTTCCTGAGAGTAAGCCTTATTGAATGGGACTTACTTCTGAGTAGACATGCCTAGGCTCATGCTGTACGCCTCCTAACAACCCTGCAATGTAGGCAAGGCTGCAGGATAATGACTAGACAAAGGAACACGTTCACCTGGGGGTAGCCATATTTGCCTCTTACAGCAAACAGACACAAACAGAGAGAAAGAAAAGGCTTATTGTGGCACCTTAAAAGCGCAGGTTGGGATGCACAATGGCGCTTGCATGGATCTGGCTCTTCCATGAATATGGGGCCACCTTCACCCACTGAAGGAGGCTCTCGTGGACTGCAGCTTCTGCCACAATAAACCTGCTCTTGTCTAAGTTGTCACAACAAGGCTCTTGGCTTCATTCTGCCTTTCTTTATGGCAGACACGGGTTTGTGCAGAGGCCAGCTCCACATCACTCAGCCCTGCAGCTGGTGTAAAGACTTCCGCTGAGCATGTGCAGAGCGCACCTCTTTCCTCATAGTACCCTCGCCTAGATATGGGTGGAAGGTTATTAGAACCCAAGAGTTCTTCAGTTCAGACTCCTTCTTTTGGAAATTCCGCCCTGAGTGTCACAACCTTTCATCACGGTAGTTTATTTTTAAGAAGCAACGGGGTGGGGGGAGGGATACCACTCCTCCTTTCGACCGACCTGCCCTTCCCCGTCGGGTGATAAGCGCAGCCCTGGCCCCTGAGCCCCGCTGCACTTACCCCACTGCGAACGGCAAGCACTCCACACATGCTCTGAGACACCTTCTCGCTGGTCCAGCCCCAGCACGCTCGCTCTCTCTCGCTCGCTCTCTCTCTCTCTCACACACACCCCTCTAGCTAGCCAGGTTACCCCGCGCGCAGCCACCCGCATGGCAACGCTGCCCTTTCCCGCGGAGCAGTTTTACTGCTCTTTAGGAAGCCTGGGAAAGATCAGCTGTTGCATGAATGGGCGGATCGGGCTCCGCGTTCCAGCACTGAGCAAGCCAGGGAAAATCCAGCCTCGACTTACCTTCTCTTGCGAGAGAATTCTGGGCAAAATACTCCTCTCTCCAGGTGACCGCAGCGCAGCTTCCAGCCGCAGCTCCCTCGCCAAGCCCCGGGACTGCGCCCTCCCTCTTTCCCGGCGCCTTTTGTCCTTCCCGAGCACGGCAGAACAGAGAAGCCGCCACCGCCGCACTTTCCAACGTGCCTCTGTTTGCAGAGACATTGACGAAGCGATCAGGCCGGCGCGTCCAATCCACACGCTCGTACCGTGCGCCCAAGGGCGCTTCCTCCTCCTCCTGTGACGGGCGGCGCGATTGGCAGGCGTCCTCGTGTGTTCATTGGGCTATGGAATGGACGGGATCGCCATTGGCTTCTCCTTCTTGAAAGCCCTGCCAGGAGATCAGTCGGCTTTTTCCTCTCTGCAGCTGCGAAAGTTGCCGACGGAACGTTGGCTGCCTGGGCTTGCAGACTGGCAGCTGTCTTGCTCCAGCATGCTTGGGTAATGATGACTCCCAGTCGGTCAATATAAGCGGTGCAAGAGAGGAGTGGGTCAGGATAAGCTGTGCAAGAGGGAGTGTGTGCATGTCTGGGGGTGGGGGAAAGAAAAGAAATGCAAGACACAAATGCAGATCCTCCTATTTTACTTAGGGTCATCATAAATCTTCCAGAATCTCCAGGAATCCGCATCAATCTCCAGGTGGCTCCTGAAAGGCTCTCCCAGGATTGCCAACATTACATGCCACTGAGGGGAAAAAAATAATCTCCAGGAATTCGCCTTGAGCAAGAGTTGACTATTCAACAATCAGATTTACTCCCCAGCCAGAATGGAGCAAGCAGGATTATTAATAGTGGTATGTGTTATTATTGTTAATAAGAGCACAATCCTAACCTGAAGTTAGGCCGGCACAGTTAGACAAGCAAAGTTTGGCTGGCATACCATAAAGTATGACTCTCAAAGACAGAGAAGACGTGCACCACAGATGTGCGCCAACCTCCCTGACTCCAAGAGTGGTCCAAATGTGCTTTATGGTGGCCCTTGTACCAGCCAAACTTAACTCCAGTTTAGGATTGCACCCTAAATTTTATTGCACCATTGTTGCACAGAGAGAAACACAGAGTGTGCATACAGAATGAAAAAGCAGGTCCCTGGCCCAAGATTCAGGAGGCCTTCTTGTGGCTGTCTGTCCTGGTGGCCCAGGACAGTCAGTGTCAGTGTCTGGGTTTTCCTTTTTGTACACAGAGACTAAATTAACAATCCTTGCATCCTCCACGAATTGTTCACATCACATTTGCAAACTGTCAAAGCTGGTGATCATCATTGCCACATCCTGTGGCAGTGAGTTCCAAAAGTTAATCCCACATCACATGAAAATATGCCTCTCCTCAGTTTACTATGTACAATTTCACTAGATGACCCCAGGGTTTTGTATTATGACAAAAAAAAAATTAGAAGTTCTTTGCCTTTACTGTATCAACCCCTTAGTCCACTCCATGTGGCCCAATGGTAGCTACACTGACCCTTGTGGATTTCAGAGGTCTTTCCCGGCCCAATAGAAAGATGCTGCCAAGGCCTGCATCTGAGACCTTTTTCAAAGTACTTGGAAACGGTGTGCTTTATAACTGAGCGATAGCCCCCAAGCTGTGGGGTCTTTCTCAGCCCCCAACATGTGGACTAATTTTGCACAGACATGTCCACCGGTGAAGCTCAGCCACTTTACAATTGGCTAATTTTTGTGGTATAGGAACCCGTGTGAGCATGGACTTCTCTCTGCCGATGTCTCTGGTTATCTGCTAACAAGCATGAGCAGCAAAAGGCATGAAAGAACCTCCGCTACAGGAAAACAGGAGTTTGCCAGGGAAAGTAATTAGGCCTATCATGGCATAATTAAGACACTGCTTGCAATAAAAGGGAACGAGCTTTGAAATCTATACCCCCTGGTTTATTGTTGCTGGGCCCAGGCTGTCTCACTCTGCAGCTTCTTTGTATCTCCCGCACAGAGGAAAAGTAATTTCTGCAGCCCAGGTAAATGTAAACCTACCTGGGAGCAAGTCCTGCTGAACCCTGCCACCTCGGACTGAACCTCTGAGTCCAACTGCATAGGACTGTGCTCTTAGAAACAATCAATCAATCAATAGTATTTACATACCGCTTTTCAACACAAAGTTCACAAAGTGGTTTACAGGCAAAGAATATAAAGTTAAATGCTTCCCTGTCCTAAAGGCTCACAATCTAAAACAAAATACAGAACACCAGCAGCAACAGCCACTAGAAAAGATACTGCGCAGGGGTGAATAGGGACAATTACTCTCCCCCTGTTAAATATAAGAGGAACACCACTTGAAAAAGTGCCTCTTGCCCAGTTAGCAGGGGATAATTCCAGTTAACTCTTTGGAACATTTTCTTCCCTTAAGGCCCCAAAACAAAACAAGTTACGAAGCAGCATTGCATAAGGTCAGCTGCGCTCTTGGCTTGTCCAGTTCAGGACTGGTGACACAGCCTGACAAGATCTCTCCAGAGATTCAGAGGGGTCTTTTCAAACCTTGCTTGGCAGTATCACGGACCGAACCTGATCCTTTCTGCATGCGGAATATCTGATCAAACGCTTCACTATAATCACTTTCCTATAAAGGCACAGCTTCTTTCTCCTCAGCTGCCATGTCTGGGATTTGAACCTAGGTCCTCTCACACCTCAAATCAGAGCCAGCACTAAGTTACTAGAACCTGAGGCAAGATGTTGCATTGGCCTCCACATGATATGACCTAAAGGCACTTGGGCATTCACTGCTGCCACCACTGCTGAGGAGTCAGGGCTCAACCTGGCTTGGTGTACCTAATCTGGCTACACCAACCTGTCTTGGTATACTCTCTGATGGGCAGGGGAACCTTGGCCAGTACCCATGCCAGACGCGTTCCCTGCTCAAAGTGAGAATCCAACAGTTGCACACATGCTTTCATGCTGGGAACATCTTGCATCTGCTTCCCACTCTGAGATGTATTTATTGATGGCATTATTATCCTCCCACCTGACTGTGCCTCTCCTTAGAGGCATACATGGCACTTTCCTATCCCCCCTTTTATCCTCACAAAAACCCTGCAAGGTACGCTGTGCTGACAACAAACTGCCTAAAGTGAACAGAGAGTTGGCTTTGAAAGCATTTGCTTTCTGTAACTTTTGGTGAAGAGGCATACCTAGGGAAGAGCCTGAGGTGCATGTGCCCTGGGTGCTATGCCAGGGGTGGGGCGCATGACTGCCTCTCAGGCTCTGCCCTAGTTGCAGAGAAAGCGCTGGTGGTTTTGCACCTCCAGTTGCTTCTCCTCCAAAGGGGATCCCCCACAGGAGAAGGAATGGGGGTGCAAAGCTGCCGCAGCGAGCGCTCCCACCTCCGGGATAAGCTAGCAGTGATGCCATAATGTCACATGACCTCTTGATGTCACTGCCCTGAGCGCCGGACAGTGTGTTATGCTTCTGACAGCGGGAGCCTGGAGAACGAACTTGCAAGTCACATTGATGTGGAAACAAGGTATCCCCAAAAGGCAAACACTGGGGCAGAACCAGGCCAATGATTTGAGTGGCAGAGACCAGAAAATTGGAACCGTCTCCCTACAGCATATGCACCTGAGTACCTTTGGCTGCAGCTCTTTGTCTACAGCTGCCTACCCAGCTTCCCAAAGGCGGTACTCAACCACACTCCAGCTGCTGCTGTCTCTCTGACACCATTCCCCCATTCATATTTTCCACTCCCCTCCCTGCTCCTCGCCTTCCCCAGCTGGTGACTCATCCACAGGCTCCCTTTCACTTGGGGCTGACGGAATCTCTGGAAAGTGACGCGGCTCCATCTGGATGGAGAGTGTGAATCAGGGAGCGTCTTGGGGAGAGCGGGGCTCTTGACAAGGGAACCTGCCAAGCAGGAAAGCAGAGGGTTAGATGGTGGGAGGGGGGGAAGGAGGCCTGGTAGCAGCAGGGCTGGCCAAGAGCACTCATTCACTCCAGTATTTTACAGCCAGAAATATTGGGACAGTTTGCCTGTAACTCACGCCGGTTGCCAGACCAAAGAGCCATACCGACGTCATCCTGCTTTCCAACATCTCCGCTAGGCTCATTTGCTCTGCAGTATTTCAAGTTGCCAGGTTCGGTGGCTTCGCTGAGCTTGAAATCTCTGAGGCGAGCCCAGTAATGTCACTAGACCAGTGTTATTCAAACTGTGGGTCAGGACCCACTTGGTCACAACCTGTTGTCAGGTGGGTCACGGAAAGCTGGGAGCAGCCATCTTGGAAACTGCAGACCTTACTCTTGCTATATTCCTTTCCTGAATGTTAACAGTTTGAATTTTCCAGTGAGGTTTTTTTTTTTAAAAAAAAAATTGTTTTTAGTCGGTACTTTTACATAATATTTTGCCCTAATCTTGCTTTCTGTCAGGGATTTTTCATAGTTGTATAGTTGCTGCTGTCTAAGAACGCCAATTTTTATTTCAGGAGTGTCATTGTATTATGTTACAATGCTTGATGATGTCACTTCCTGCCACAACATCATTTCCTGGTTAATGACATCATTTCCGGTGGGTCTCGACAGGAGTGCCATTCTAAAAAGTGGGTTCCGGTCTAAAACGTTTGAATACCACTGCACTAGACCATCAGCCTTTGGAAAACGGTATGAAATCCAATGCTGGACTTGGGCAGAGCAGCAAAAAGAGGGAGCGTAATTGGGGTGGCATGACTTGAAATGCTGCCTGATGCTGTTCCAGGTCCAGCATCTCTGCACTAAAAACAAACCTCTAGTCCTGCGCATGCTGATCATGCATACCCCTGAAACCCAGAAGTGTGGAGCGTCCAGGTTTCAATGCATTGCCCCAGGAGCATAGAAAGGAGGTGGCAGGTTGGAGGGGGGCACTGGCAGCAGCAGAATGGGGGTGGGGGAGCACACCGAATCGGCCACCGAGTCAGAACCTGTGCCAGTGGCATAGCGAAGGGAGCAGGGGGTAAATTGCCCCGGGTACCACATCTTGAGGGGGCGCCAACTCACCATGGCAGATCCTGAGGTATGCAGGGGGTGTTCAGAGGCAGACAGAGGCAGACAGACATGCCTTAGAACACCTTAGAAGGCCTTTAAAAAAGGCACTTCCAGTTTTCACAAAATCTTTCTAAGACCCTCCAAGGGGGATATTTGGACCACTCTCGAAGTCAGAGAGGCCAGCACACAGATGTATTTTTCCCCTCTGGCTCAGAAGCTGCACAAACCAAATTCATCTCTGTCTTCTTGCAATACAACATGAAATGAGGAAGGCCAAACTGAAGGCAGCATGCTGTGCATTGCCCCAGGCAGCCTCCAGTTCACAAAAAACCCCTGCTGCAATAAATTGTGACATCAAAATGGCACAAGTCATTTATTGGGTTGGAATGGGAGTGGGCACGGGAAGCAGGACTCTGAGCATGCAGCCCATGTGCAACAGCCTTCAGAACCCCTGTGCAGCCACATCTTTTGTTTGAAAGCTTCGTTTCTGACAGGAGAGAAAGCATGTTTACAATGGGAAAGTGTCAGTAGAACCTTTCTCCGGTGACTGTGCTGTGCAGCAAAGCAATCACAAGTGCATTTACCTCCCTCTGCTGGCCAGCATCTAAAATGACAACAATGAGGACAGAGCTTGATGCTTGCATATTCTTGCCAAGCGTAGATCCATTTCTTTGGGGCTGGCCTTAAGAGGTCACAGTGCTAGACAAGGCTGGCCATAGGAGGTCATGGTACACATGATCCTTGGGGGCCCTCCTTGTTGCACGTTCATTGCAGAGCCCCCTCACTGTGGCCCCTCATTTATAGTGAATGGCCCTTGCCAGATGCAGAGGTGTCATGCCCATGTGGCGTGCTGATGCGCCTACTACAGGCACCGCCGAGGGAGCTGGGTGCGCTGATGGGAAAAACCAGCACGGAACTGGGCCCTGCTACCCACACTTGCCTTCATACCGCTCCAAAATGGAGCCATTCCAGAAGCATGGGGCATAGCAAGGCTGCACGGAAGGTGCGGTGATGTCTTTCATTCCGGCTCTGGCCAGGTGCATCAACAGGTGCTCCCTATAGCACTCAGAATCCCACAGCCACACCATCAAATCAGCTCAGGTTCCCATGGGCCCTATTTTCCCCCTTTTCCAATGCGTAGGGGTGTGTTTTTTCTTGTAGTTGTTAAACACTGCATAAAAACACAAAACACTGCCTTTTGCTATTTAAGGTATTTTCCAGAAATTAAAACAGATTACTTTTCCAATTAGAAATAATATTGTGGCTGCATCTGTTGATACTGTATCACCTATATCATCTACCTGGTACACTCTTAAAGCATTTAAAATTAATAAAAATAAGAACTTGGAATGAGAATGGAGAATGAAAATCCATAACACCGCAATTTGCTATTTTAATCAAGAAATTTTAGAAAAAATATCACCCAAAAACACACCCCTACCAATGAGCTTCTAGCTAGCCAGCCTCTCCCTCCCTCCCTCCCTCCCTCCTCCCACTCTCTCTCTCTCATACACAGAGAAACATCCACAAAGCTAGAATTGCCCTGAGGGGAAATCACTGAGCAAAGCAAGATGAGGTAGTACCAAAACTAGAGGCTTTATTTCTCTGTTTCTCTTGTTCTCAAAATAAAACATTATTATTACAAAACAGCCCTCTGCAATACTCCTCCCATCTCCCCCAGGCACATGCAACTGGAATGGCTGGTGCTATGGACTGAAAGAGAGGTGGGGAGGGGACTAGTTGTGTCAAAGTGTGTGCTTGTGTCTTTCCCAACCATTCACCTGCACTGTGAAGTGAGGACCGTTCACATGAGCGGGGCTTTTCCCTGACCGGAGTGCCTTACAAGTATACGGGGCCACCACCAGCAAGTCTGTGCTGGGAGGAGTTGATGTGAAATCACCCTTCATATGGACCAGCCCTTCACCCTGGTGTCTGTTGCAATCTGGGGGTTCTGTTGAACCCAACCCTTTCCTTGGATGCCCAGGCATGTGGATAGGCTGCCATGCCAGCTGTGGCCCTTCCCAAACAGAGGTAGCTTGGCCACAGTCATCACTGCTCAGGTAACCTCCAGGTTAGACTACTGCAGTGCTCTGTATGTGGGGCTACCCTTGAACACTGTTTAGAAACGTCCATCCATCCAGAACTCAACAATGAACTGGATATTTTGAACATATGTGAGTGTTAAAAAGTGGGTGGGCTCCCGGTTTGTTTCTGGGTACAACTCATAATGTTGCTATTCCCAGTTCAATCTTTGGTATCTCCAGGCAGAGTTCAGAAAGATCCCTGATGGAAACCCTGAAGAGTGGCTGCTGTCACAGTAGCTAATACTGAGCTAGGTAGACCAGTGATCAGCCTTAGAGCGCAATCCTAAACTGGAGTTAGGCTGGCATAAGTTCAGCCAGCGAAGTTTGGCTAGCACAAGGGCCACCATAAAGCGTGTTTGGACTTCTCTCGGAATCAGGGAGGATGACTCACGTCTGTGTGCTGGCCTCTCTGACTCCGAGAGTGGTCTAAACGTACTTTACGGTGTCCCTTGTGCTGGTCAAACTTTGCTGGCTTAGTTTATGCTGGCCTAACTCAGTTTAGGATTGCGCCCTCAATAATCTGCATCCTCATATATTCTTCTTGTATAAAACCTCAAGCAATGTGAGTTGACCAGGGCACCAAGAACTGCCTTCTTCCATATGAAGCTCCTCCTCTCCTCGAACCCTGCCCTGGTTTTAAGCCCGACTGAAGAGGCTCTCTACTGCACCTTATCCAAGGTCCCTTTATTTGGGGTGAAGGGCCTTCTCCCCCACCCTACAACTTTGAAAAGTTCTTTACCTTCCTCTTTCTTGAAATGGCTTCAAACCATTTTCAGTCTGCCAGCTTTCAATACTGAATAGATCTTTAACCGCAGATATGTTGGAGCTTTGTTATGCATTGGTACTGTGCAGGCAGGCTCTTGTTGGGGAGAGAAGAGGGTCCAAGATGTACGCAGGACTCAAGCTTTAATGGTGAGAACCAGAATGCCCGCCCATCCCTTAGATTGACCAATGTGGTCACCTCTGGCAACAGATTGGAGAGGGGGCCCACCTCCACCCACTCATTCACCCCCACTACTATTACTCTCGCTTTCCTGGATTGGAAGAGGAAGAGAGCGGGACAGCTGAAGAAGAAGAGGAGAGGGGAGGGCAAGAACGTTTCTGACTCTCTAGCTTACCATTCACCTCTCTTCCCCACTTCCTCCTCTATTCTGTCCCTCTCTTCTTTTTCAAGTCCAGGGAATGGGGAGA
Organism: Lerista edwardsae; assembly: GCA_029204185.1. Lineage (NCBI taxonomy): Eukaryota > Metazoa > Chordata > Lepidosauria > Squamata > Scincidae > Lerista > Lerista edwardsae. The sequence continues at coordinate 692,921 of JAJKFI010000106.1, read as the reverse complement.
ATGGAAACAACTAGGGAGTTGGAGCAACTGTAAAACACTGGTATAAAGATGGTCATATGACCAGAGTCCCATCAACAGCCAACAGTTTAGCATCACCCGAAGTGGCCACTGGCTTTTGCGAACTGGTCCACCAACTTCCTATATAAACTCAGTACAATTGGTTGGATCTAGAACATTCTACAAAGAATGGACACCATCCTTTGCAGTTTCATCACCTCGCATCTTTAAATCCCCGCTTGGCAGCCAACAGGAAGGTTGTCTGAAGGTTGTCTCCAACGTGCTCCCTTCTGGTGGGTGGTAAAAGCTCTGCTGACCTCTGTTCGAGTGACTTCTACAGCAGTGTCTCTGTGTCGGACATATCTTTGGCTGAAAATGTTGAAGGAGTCCAGAGAGCTCCTTCCCTATTTCTAGAAGGGATGAAAGTCCAAGGTGTCAAAAAAAAAAAAACGCTGCTTTGGTGATTGTTCAAGGATAGGCTGATTAAAAAGAGAAATGCCCAGGGTCCTTTGCAACACATTAGAGCAGAATGGGCTAGAGCTTCGGTGTGCAAATCCTGCAGTAGATAAAGAAATGAATGAATGAATGAATGAATGAATGAATGAATGAATGAATGAATGAATGAATGAAGAGTTTTTCCTAAAACAGAAGCTACCAACTTCCAATCCCATCTGGCTGACATTTTCATGCCAAGAAAACAAACTAGAGAAACACTAGCTAGCTCAAGGGCCAAACCATCAGGATTGTCTATCTAGACTTAAAACAACAACACTGAAAGGTCACTGTGATGGGGTTCAACCCTTTCCCATGCTATTTGTTTTGATCCAAAATCGCCCCCCCCCACATCAACAGCTGTTTGTTCCTCTATTTTTTTTTCTGTAGAGGTAACTGTAGCGGGGGGGGGGGCAATTTAGGTCTGCAGAATGGCACAGGGGAAAAGAGTGAAACACCCCTATCCTCAGTATGACTGTCCATACCATAGCACACCAAAGCCACATCAAAAGTACAGGTTGAACCTAATTATCCGCAGATTTTACATCTGTGGATTTGGCTCAATGCAGGTCCTTCAGATCTACGTTGGGCCAAATTTGGCTCAACCTGAAGCCTTCAAGGGTGACTGAGGCCTTGGCGGGCCTCAGAATGGCTGTTGGATGGAAAAAAACACAACTTCTAGTTTTTTGGCAAAACCGGAAGTTTTTAATGCCTTACAAGGCATTTTGAGGCCAGGGGAAGCTCTCCAAGGTGGGCAAATGCATGCAACCTCGGCAGCCTTCAGAAAGTCCTCCGGACCTACCAGAGCAGTGCTGTGGTCAGGTTCGTAGGATGGGATGGCAAAATCTGCAGGTTTAATTACCCATGGATTTTTTTATCTGTGAGCGTTCTGAGAATGGAACCCTCATGGATAAAAAGGCCCAACCTACCATATTTGAAAATGTTTAAGCCAAGCTCTGATGGTAGCTCAAAGGTACAGCACCAAACCTCCTGCACTCCCCCAGAGCCCTGTAACAAACCACAGGCAATGAGGGCCTTTCTAGCATGCTTACCTTTCTCTCCCCCCCCCACTCCCTATAACCTTGCTGAGCGTCCAGTTTCAAGACAATTTCTGGAGAACTGAAAACCTTGCTACTCCCAGATCTGTGGCTTTCAGTGGGTTTCAGTGGGTGCTGCTTCTACTGTGATAGGTAGGATCCTACTTTGATATTCTACTTTGGATTTTTACTGAACAGACCAAGATGGCAATGCTTGTATTAGTCTTCGATTGCCACTTACGGTATCATTGAGAACACTTTTCCTTCTCTTGCAAGTTGCACATGGAAGAACTCACAGCTTGTATGTTTTCCTGAGAAAGTTTTCCAAGGGGAGAGAGAGAGAGAGAGAGAGAGAGAGAGGAGGAGGAGGAGGAGGAGGAGGAGGAGGAGCAAGATGGGGAACGGGGAAAGAGAAAGATTTGTTTACCCCAGGATAATTCTTAGCAATAAAGGCCAAGGCCAAACAAAACAAAAACACCAGAGAAAATTAACAGGGCTAAAATTGCTCATAATTGCTAGGTCAATAGCAACAGAACATAGACACATAAGAACCCCAGAAGAGCCCTGCTAGATCAGGCCCAAGGGGGCTCATCTAGGCCAGCATTCCTGCTTGTGGGCTTCCCACAGTGGCCCAGCAGCTGCCTCTGGAAAGCTCACAAGCAGGAATGAAAGCCCCAACCCTCTCCCACCACAGCTCCCTTGCAAATGGTATTCATTGCCCCTGCAGGCAGTGCAGAGTGATTGTAATTAATACAGTCCTGTAATCCACAATAATGGAACACTGCAAAATGGACTCTTGGTATGAGAAGAGAGGTGTCACAAGTGTGTCTCTGCCTCCCCTCGTGAAGCAGAGGTGATGCTGCAACAACCTTCCCAACTAACTCTTAGCTCTTGTGTTGCGTTCTGCACTGGTCTTGTATTGCTTGTGAACCTTGACTTCCATCTAGGAAATGTTGGAGGACAACAGAGCCGTAACTAGGGTGGAGCCTGAGGGGCACTTGCCAAGGGAATCCACCTCCCAAGGGGAGCCTCCAGAGGAGAAGGAACAGGGGTGTGAAGCCACCACAGCGAGCGCTCCCTCCTCTGGGGAGAACCTGGAAATGATGTCACAATGCTGGGGCAGTGCATTATGGCTCTGGAAGACAGAATAAGGGACGAAGCCTACTTACGGCTCTGAGAGAGTCTTGCTCTGCGTACTTGAACTTCTTCTGCTTGTAGTAGTTACGCTTGGGTAGGAAATACAGGAGAAGCAGGTCGCAGAGGACAGAGGCCTGGAGTCAGACACCCAAAAAACAGAACACAGGATAACTATTCTGGACATCTCTAGCGGCCCAATCCTTAAACTGAAAGGTCTTGCAATTGGTCAGCATAAGGCCAGGGCTGCCGTTACTGTGCTGTTCTGCAGCTTGGGCCAATGGTACAAGAGCCGGTAAGCCCTGTGCTGGCACTGGTGGTTTGTGGAACTTCCATCATTGCTGGTATTTTGGTGGCAGGGAGAGGGAGTAGGCTGGACCAGAGGCAGTTTGGAAAGAGGGATGGATCTTAGCAGCAAACACATGCACCAGATCTTATCCCCTATTACTGGCTTGGTTCCACCTTCAGAGGCTCTTCAGACTCACATCAGTAAAATAGCTGGCATAGGACTGAGGACATCCATGGGGGGACCAGAGGTCTACTCTTCCTTGATGGGCCTTTCGGGTTTGGAGCCCACAATGCACAGGGTGTGCTGGGCCAGGTCAGTGATGTCAGTAATTCTCACTGATGGTTTGTTCCCCTTACCAATTTAGTACAGTCTGTGTGGGTGTGTCTCCATGTGCACACACAAAGTTCTAGGGGTGGGGAAAGAATCCTGCAGCAAATGCCAAGATAACTGTGCAGGGGAAGCAGGGGTAGACTTGTAGAAGCCAGCAGCATAGCCAGATGAGGGCAACATAGTAAGTATTGCAGGTGCAGCAATGCCCTGTGTAAACGACCCCTCCCACTTTCCATCAGAGCCATTCTGGCCAGCAACAGCAATGCACAGGTGCTCAAATTTGAGCACCTCTGCATTGCCTGGAGTGACTCTGATGGTGAGTGGAAGAGACCTCTTACCTGGTGCATTGCAGCACCTGCAGTACTTACCATCTATCTCCCTTTGGCTATGTTACTGGTAAGAGCCAGAGATGGGGCTATACAACTCAGTGGCTGAGCACTTTCTATGCATGCAGGAGGGCCCAGGTTCCAGCAACTCCAAGCAGGGCTGGGAAGGTCCCTTGTCTGAAACCCAAGAGAGATGCTAGATGGACCAATGGCCTGATTACATAGGCGGCAGCTTCATCTGTTCATTGAAAGGCTTTCATGCCTTGCTTACTTTGAAGCATCTGATGGGTCACTGCTGGGAATAGGATGTGGGCAAGATGGACTTTGGGGTTCATCCATTGAGATTTCTCTTACTTCACACTTATAGCACAAAATGGTATATAGTCCTACAAGGACTACACCATCTGCTTTTTCAGAACATGTAGGCTCAGCCTCAAAAATAGCAACCCAAGTCCTTACCACTCCAAAGATGCCAATCCCAGAGCCAATGGTGGTCATTGTTGGAATGATGTCAAATTTTCCAGCCTGGATATAATCAGAAATAGCAAGAAAAGGTGATCAAGCACTGGGGGTGAAGATACCACACTGTGATACCGCCTAGCAAAAAACTGGTGCTTATGGTATAGCCATTCCTTATAACTCAGTTGTAACTCCTTTATTGATATACCAAGTGCCTCTTCATTGATTTTTATTTATCCGTTTATAACTTTACAACATGAAATTTGTAATTAAAATTTTAATTTTAACATTAAAAAGTTTTTGTTTAAACTAACATTCTATTTTAAATAAAATTTTAAAATGAACATGAATAAAAGATTTAAAACATTAAAAGTAAACATTATTTCTTTTACTACTACTACTACTACTACTACTACTACTACTACTACTACTACTATACTGCTTTTCAACCAGTCGTTCACAACTGGTTTATATAACAAATTATTTTTCAAAAATCAGTATTCATTTTCAGGTCCTTTTTCACACAGTAATCTTTTAGAATGATCTTTAAAAATTTCATCTCAAAAAGGCTCGATTAACATTCTATTTTAGCTGCCAGCCTTACAGCGATCTGGGACTTGGTTTATCACCTACAAACTTCATTACATGGCTACATCCAGCTTAGGGGTTCACATGTCTGCAACATGGATCCACTGGGCTTGTTGTTTTTAAATTCTATTGTTCTGTTTTAATTTTGTTTTATTGCATTGTTAATATTGTTTTTAAATTGTTTTTTAATTTTAATTTTGTATTTTATTCTTTTTTATGTTGTAGTGCCGCCTTGGGTGCCTTCGGGCAAAAAGGCGGGATACAAATCTAATAAATAATAAATAATAATAATAATGGATAAACAAAGGGTACAATTATTTTACCTTTCCATCCACCAGAATGTCAAAACGGATTCCAAACACCTTATACAGACTCCTGAAATCTGTCCCATTTTCTCTGTAATATTTGGCAAACCTTTCAAAGAAAAGAGATATTTGTTGAAACAAAATACTAGCTGACTCCCCAGTCTCTTTTCTGAAGTTTGCATCAAGATTCATTTTGTGCAATGTTTTACCACACAACATTCTTATGCCACACAACAAAAATCTTGATACGACCATAGGTGCAGCCATACGGACAGCTTTTTGCAGTGTTTCATCAATGTGCATGTGCACATCAGTAATATAAGTTTGCATTCTGTCCCTTCTGAACTTCAGTTTAAGTTGGGGAATTTCTAAAATTAATTCCAGGATTACAGTATACACAATTTGCTACAACTTTCAACCCATTTGCATCTTTTCTCCTCTTTTATGTAATTGATTTGCAATGCTGAAACATTTCAAAAAAAGCAGCCTTGATGCTTATATTCATGTGTGCATCACTGAGTTTCTTTTTGTGCAGTGTTACTGATGTACACATATGATCCCCTTTGTTGGCAAAACATCACATAAAAAGAACCTCAATAAAACCATATCTACAAGCACACTAGCTGCTTTTTTAGGGGTGTTTCATCAATGCACACAAGTGCGTTGGTAACATCGAGGGGGAAAGTTACAAATGAACTGAAGGAACTAAACGCTACGTGCACAGCCTCTCTGTACAAAATTTAGAAAGAAAAAATGGAGCACCAGAAGTTTCTGAGACGGGTTTTTTAGAAACGAGATCAGTTGATTCAGAACTACAAAATCAAGGGAGAAATTTGGAGGAAAATTTCCGACGCATGGTTTGCCCCAACTCCTGGCTCTCACCTTGCGGCTGCCCATGACTCAACACCACGGACACCAACATTGACAGAAGTACAGAAGGCAGCAGGGCTGCAGCTCAGTGGTAGAGTCCCTGTTCCCTGTGCAGAAGGTCCCAGGTTCTATACCTGAGAGCATCTTCAGATGGGACCATGTAAAACCTGCATCTGAAACCCTGAAGGACGGCTGTCAGATTAGCAACTTTCAACTGGTGTGCCAATGTGCCACGAAAAGTCCACAGGTGTGCCATGGACATTTGGAGCCCAGCAGTTGAAAATAGCTGAAAAACTCTTCCAGATTCTGTGGCTCTGTTTCTAGGACAACTGTAACAACTATGGTTGTGTGGAATTTTCACTAACATATAACAACACAAAACACCGCCTATTTGGTGTTAAAATAGTCGAATAAAAACTCAAAACATTTTGTTTAAAAAATTTTTTTTCAGAAATTAAGATTAGAATTAATATTGTGGCTGCGTCGGCTGACACTGTATCATCTATACTAGTGGTCTTCAAAGTACTACTTTGAAGACATTGTAAATGCTTGCAGGGGCGGGGCGGAAGTTGGGGGGGAAGGACCTGGTGGTGCCGCTGTGATTGCAGTGCCCTGGGCATTTAGGGGCAAGTGCCCTAGCTGAATGGGGTCCTTGGGGGTGCAGAAGGGTTGGGGAGGCCCGCTGCCACCTCTGCGGGCCTCCCTAATGCTAAAAACAGCTCAGCTGCAAGGCCGGAGCTAACTTCCTGTTTAGCATCCAAACAGGAAGTTAGCTCCGATCTTGCAATGGAGCTATTTTAGCATCAGGGAGGCCCGTGGAGGTGGTAGAGGGCCTCCCCAACCCTTCTGCACCCTCCAAGGATCCCATCCAGGTAGGGCACTTGCCCCTAAATGCCAGCAGCGCTGTCGGCAGCCATTTCTGAGGCCACTCCCCTTAAGGGGAAATGGCTCCTTTCTTCTTCCTATGGTGGGTCACAACCCATCGTTTGAAGAACACTGATCTATACCACCTACTTGATCGATACCATCTATCAAACACCCCTAGTAATAACTTAGGGCACAATCCTAACCTGGAGTTAGGCCAGCACAAGTCCTTTATGACAGCCCAGGAGTGTCACAAATGCACTGTAAAGTTCATTTGGATCATTCTCAGAGTCACAGAGGACAGCACACATCTGTGCGCCCTCTTCCTACTCCAAGAATGGTGAAAATGTGCTTAACAGCACATTTACAACACTCCTGGGCTGGCACAAGGGACTTGTACCAGCGTAACTTCAGGTTAGGATTGCACCCATAATTATTTAGTTGGCTGCTAAAGACAGGGGACTGGAAACAGAGCTGCAGAACTAAATAATTATTTAGTTGGCTGCTAAAGACAGGGGACTGGAAACAGAGCTGCAAAACCCAAAAGAATCTCCTGGAAGCCAGAAGTGACATCACAAAAGAAGAAGGCCACAGAGAAGACCATAAAGACAGTGTGCGGTGAGAAGAAAAATATTGAAAATTGCTGGTGTCTTTTTTTCTTTCTTTTTTTACATGTTTATTTCCATTAATAACAAAAGAAAATACAAAGTAAATTTTGTACAGTAAATTTTAAACATAATATATACCATCATAATAAATGAAAGAGAAAAAAAGAAAGAAACAAAAGGGGGAAAAACAGGAAATGTATATATACTGTATATATGTAGGTATTATTAAACTTTTATAGCCATATATTTTTTAAAAATAGCTGGTGTCGACAGTAGCAAGCTTGATGGTCAGACTCACCAGAAGATGGCCTCGTCTGTTCAGCAAATAGGACTGTCTATAGATCAGATGCAAAGCACCTCTTTGCATTTCGAAGGTCCCAATCCTTGGAAACATCTCCAGGGAGGGCTGGGAAACCCTGGAGAGCTGGTGCCCATCCACGTAGCCAAAGCTGCCCTGGGAGGACGTTGGGACGCTTCAAGTTTTTATATGAACAACAAAAAGACACCCCAACCCCGTACCTGAAGTTGAAGCCAGGAGAGAGGTTTTTGTCCTCGTACAGTCCATGAAAACGGTAGACAGGTACGCAGTACTTCTTGGACCAATCCAGGTCACAGTTCCAAGTGATGGTGAGGCCCACTGCCCCACCCTGCCCACAGAGAAACAAACAACAACACACTCTCTTAGCGATTGCCTTGACTCCAAAAGATTTGTGGGGTATCCTAAAGGGACAGGCAGCCCAGCTTGATGCGTATTCGTCCCAACGATGACTCTACTAATGTACAGATCCAATCTTTTTATATACTGATTTTTTATCCACAGATTAGGCTCAACTCTGATGGCCACTGCAGAAAAAAACTGCTTTTCTAGGGAGTCAGTCTATTAGAACTGCTGTTTTGCAGCTCCCTCTAAGAAAAGCTCCCTCCTTTCACCCTGGCTCACTGAACAATGGAATGTGGAAGTGATTAATCACTTTTGCATTCCATTATTCAGTGAGCGAGGGCTAAGGGAGGGGATCACTTTTCTCAGAGCGAGCTGCAAAATAGCAGTTCTGCCTGCCTGACTCATGTTTTGTTTTAACTGCTTTTCTTTAACAGTTTTTGCAACAGCAGGGAGTCCCAGAACCAAACCCTAGTAGATACCAAGACACAACTGGAGTTGTCTAGCAGGATACCTGATCCCATCTGAAATCACTTGAACTACAATTGTGGGAAACACCCTTGGGAAAAGGTGAGCATTGTCACAAAAGGCTTGTCTATTGTGTTATTTCAATGATGGCCAATGAAATCAACTGAGAATGAGCAAGAGAGGGTCATGTATCAAACACATAAGAAGGGCCCTGTAGATCCATGTTACCCAGCAACCTGCTTCCACTAGTGGTCAGCCACTTGCCTTGTCAAGGCAGCAAGCCTTCTCCATTGTATACACAAGTTTCACCTTGCTATCATAAATCATTGCCAAGGATCTGTCCAGGCCCCCTTTAAAAATCTGTCCAGGCCTCCTCCCCAGGGAACTGCGGAAACCAGCCAGGAAAGCCACAAATTCTTGTGAAAAACCCACCAACCTATACAATGGAGCCATGGCCAATGGCCCAGTAGGTTAAGGAAGCTGCCTGTTGAAAAAGTTTGGGAACCACTGGATTAGGACCACAAGGACCCAGTTCAAGTCCTGGTCAGCGATGATGCTTATGGGCCAGTTGCAATCTTCCACCCTGACTTGCCCCATTGGAGTGTGGTAAAGAATCAAGGAGCAGCTGTACTGCCCTGAGCTCCTGGGACAAAGGGTGTGAAGCAGGAAAAATAATTGGCAATCAATAGATCCGGTTGAGGTCACCTTAACAGCCACAGAGGAAAAGTTCTGTCCAGATTCCATCACCACGTCTCCCAGTTTAAACACCGGGCACAATGGATCTTTGACCTTATGATAGATGCATCTGTTCATGTAGTCCTTGGTGACACTCTCAACAAGATTGCGTCTGCATTCAAAAAAAAAAAAAAAAAAAAGGAGAGAAGCCAACAGTGATGGGAGGATAGGGAGCCGGCTTTCATTGTGTCCAGCTATTTGGCTGCCTAGCTTAGAATTGCTTACATAGCCTAGGAGAAGCTCTCCAGGATCCAGCCAAGGGTCTTCCTTCCCAGCCCCACCTGGAGATGCTGCTAGGGATTGAACCTGAAACCAGTGGTGTAGCTAAGGCGGGGCCCAGGGAGGTACATTGCCCCAGGTGCCATACCTTGAGAGGGTGTCAGAAGGCCTCTTGAAGGCCTCCAAAAGACACTTCTGGTTTTCGGTGAACAATGGAAGAGCCTTTCAGAGGACTTGAAGGCCTTCTGTGGGCAAGGTGTGTGTGTGTGTGTGTGTGTGTGTGTGTGTGTGTGTGTGTGTGTG